>ML677403.1:1923425-2009933 GCA_007922305.1 Dermatemys mawii
TCCTGACCCCTCCCCCCGGCACCCTGCTCCCCCCAACCAGCACTCTACACACTTTCTGGCCCCCCTCAAAAGCCTCGCTGTCTCCCCCAGTAGAGGGCTCCTTTCGAAGACACCCCTGGGACAGGGGACACCACACTCCTTATCCCCCACAACTCACTTCCTGCTTTGCTCAGGCAGCTGTCAACAACACACCTTGCTTTACGACCACCGGCACGCCACTGTCGCGAAACCAGCACCGCATCCACGTGCTTTACGGCTTCTCTCTGCGGAAGGTGGAACCCCTAGGCAAGCAAAGCGCACCGGCTGAGGGGAGGGGACTACATTTCCCAGAAGACAACGCAAGGAGGTAGCCGAAGCGCGGGTGTGTAATAGCGTAGGACGCGTGACCTAAAGAGGGGCGGGGCTAACCTCCAAAGGTCGGGAGGGAATTTGGAAACACTTGCACGGGGGGGGGCGTGGCCGTGACACAGAGCGGAAGAGACCTGCGCAGGGCCCCGATGAGGGGGCGGAGCTAAATGCCTGGCCAGGGCGCTGGGGGCGGAGCGGCGAAGCGGGAGGGGCGGGGGCAAACCAGGCTGGAGAAAGGGCGGGAAAAGTGTTGTTAGCCGAGGCGAGCGCGAGCCACGCGCGGCGGCGAACTGAGGCGATGCCGGCGCGAGCCCCGAGGCGAAGGGCGGGGCAGGGGGTGAGACTCAGGATGGGCGGGAAAACCCTCGCTGTGCTGAGGGGGGCGAACACCCCCCACCTCTCCTGAGGTGACTAGAGAGCTCAGGGGGAGGAGGCCCATCACCCCCAGGACAGACTCCAGGGGGCTGCTGGCACCCGGCGCCCTCCCACTGCAGCCAAACATGTGACAGTGCGTGGGCGGGATGCGGCTGTGCCAGGAGGCCGGCTAGTCCGGAGGAGATGGGCCACGTCCGGCGATCCCGTCAGGATGGGCTGGTGCAACGGCGTGATGCCAAGATGCCACCTCCTCACAATGAGATAACGGTGCCCTGGCAAAGATGCCGTCACGATGTGCTGGCAAGAGCCAGCCGGGAAACGGATTTCCTGTCCCGTGACAAATTCTGGGGAGACGCGGCCTGAACTGAGTCTAGACCAACTGCTAAAACGTCAAAACCAAAGTCTAAATAAAACTGTTTTACATCCATTGAAAACGTTTGATTTGGATACATTGGAAGCATTTCGTTTTGATTTTGACTATTTTAAATAGTTTGTGCTGTACGTTTTCAAAACCAAAAGCTGCTTCGAAATGAAAAATCAAAACTTTCTCTTCTGAAAATGTCAAAACAGGATGTCTTCACGTTTTACAAATTTTTCCAATGTTTTTGTATAAAATTTAGCCAAAATAAATCAAACGTTGGTTTGGTTGAAATAGCATTTACCAATGGAAAACTATTTTCACAAAAAAATTCAACCAGCTCTAGTGCTGGCACCGTGTCATCATACCAAGATGCTATCTGGTGATGAGATGTGCCATTCACAGCAACATCACTACATTGCATCGGAGTGGCACAGTTTTCTCAATTGCAGGCCCATACCACTGGACAAAAGTGATTTACCAGGAAGGTGGCCACCATTAGAATAGAAAGAGCTGCAAAAAGAAGCAATTCATTGCCCAAGCCTTCTGAGCTGGTTACATCCTGATTTCCTAGCTCACTGGTAAAATTGTAGCTAGTACGGGTGCATGGGGCTTGGCCTCTCTAATTGAGATCTTGAATATTTTGGTGTCAACTTTGTAAGGTGTCTAGATACTTTGATGATAGGTATAACAACATGTGGGCAAAATCTATATCCCTGTAGCTGAATAATCTGCAGAACTTCACTTTGTCTTGCATGAGAAAACAAGGTGAATGCGGTAATATCTTTTTTTGGGGGGGGACCAACTACTGTTGGAGAAAGAGACAAGCTTTTGAGCTACACAGAGCTCTTCTACAAGATGGCCGCAACAACACTGCAAATACCTTTGTCTGGAATATCTGCTCAAATGCTGTGGATGGAAAAAGTATCTCCTGGAATTATGTACTAATAATTTAAAAAATCCATAGTAAAATTTCAACATTTATATTTAATGTGTTTTGCCTTGTATGAAATAACATACACTGAGACTTGTGTATTTTGAGCACTCTCATGTGTTTCCCGCATCTAGATTTACCAAGCTGTCAAGATGAATAAAAGGAAAAAAGAACAATCAGGTAATAATAATATAATACCAGGGCCCAGTTTTGTGCTACAAGTGGATGTAAGATGCTACTACTTTTTTTACCCCCAACCTAGCAGATTCCAGGGGGATATTGAAGCCCACTAATTTCATGTACTTGGTGCTGGAGAATAATAAGAGGGCTTCATGTTTCTAAAACTGAATTGGCTCTTTATTAAGATAATTTTTTACAGAGATGTTATCTACTCTAGCATTCAAACCATGTGCAGCCAGACTGATTCCTGCCTGGTGCCTCCTCCAAACCTTTCTGCCCTGCAAAATGTGTTTCTCTGTCTAAGTTCCATGCAGGTTGCTACACTACTGAGAGGGATCTGGTTTCAGGGAGTACACACACTCATATTTTAAACTGCACAATCTATCGTGAGCCACTGCTGTCTCATTTTGGCATCTCACATGGGCAGATCTTACTTTGTGAGAGTGTGCCTCCTGCATGCCGTGGAGCGCAGAGGGCAGGAGATGCTGGCAGGGTAGGGGGGTAGTTGATCAGCAGGGCTGCAGGCGAACGTGGGGAGGGGTGTCAGTGGCTACTAAGCACCCACTAATTTTTTTCTGTGGATGTTCTAGCCCTGGAGCACCTATGGAATCAGCGCCTATGCCACTACCTTTTCCCCTCTTTTCAGCCAGCTGTATAATACTTTGCACTTCTATAGCAACTTTCATCTGAAGATCTCAAAGTATTTTACAGATATTAATTACATTTACAACCCCTTTGTGTGGTCGATATCTATTATTATCCCTGTTTTGCTGATGAGGATATGGAAACTGAGATGTGGAGTAATTTGCTCATAGCCACACAACAAGCCATTGACAAAGCAGGGAATAGCACCCAGTCCGCTCCTCCTGTTCCTTTATAACACTTCCTCTCAGGCAGTGCTTAATTTGTAAAGAAAGAGGTGCCTGGGCTCAAACAATAACAATAGCATCCTCCGCACAGCATGACCTCACATGCGCTGTACCTGCAAGGGGTCACACTTGGTATGTCAGTGACAGAAGAGGAAAAGCCCTGCTGTCAAGTGGTTTTGTTTTAATAAATATTTCATGAAGTTTCTCAGTAGTCTGCACTTAGAGACCCTATCTGTTTATCATGTAGCAAGCCCATTTCTTCTTGTTTGGGTACACAAGAATTCACCGTTTGCATAGTGTATTCCTGCTGTCTTTCTTGATTGCATTTGTTCTTACTCCATAGGATATCAGAAGAGAGTCTGGCCTGGTGCCTCTTAGTACAGTTGGTAATAAAGGACTAGAGTTGATGAGATTTTCAAGTGGGGAGCACAGACTGCAGTCCTTTGGAAACAATCCTCATCTTTTTACCCCTGTCTAACTGAATCACACTTTGAAGAATCAATAAATGCTGCATCTTTAAAAATCCAGCACAGCATGACAGCCCATTTAAAAAACACTCTAATCAATCAGATCTTCTTAGGTTCTTTTAACTTTGGTGGGGAGTATGGGAAACTGGTACTCCTAGAGGGCTAGCAGCATTTGAACTTTCTATTTAAAGATCAGATGGCAGTGCATGCATGCAACAGCAAGCTTCCTGCCAATGCATTGCAGTAAGGACCTAAAGGGAAAGGGCGTGATTCTGCTCTCATTTACACTTAGGCTTGGAAGGTTTTTTCAATAAATGCCAGTAAATGTCTATTTCATCGTCGTTTGCAGTGTTGTAGCTGAGTTGGTCCCAGGATGCACAAACTGATGAAAAAATATTTCCCTCAATTATAAAAATTTACAGAAAAGCAAAATAAGACAAATGCTGCCTGAGAATTTATAAGAATTTGATTTATGGATATTTACTTTGTATATTTTGATAGGTGATGTTGATAATTTCTTTTTTAAGTTATAAAGTTTTAATTTTAAATCTACATCTACTGTCATCAAATAATTGTCTGACCACCTCATAATTTCCTGCAACTGTGAGCATTTAAATTGATAAAAATAGAAAAAAATACTTGAAACCTGTAACTTTGCACAATGGTGAAAATTCAAATAGATAAAAATAAAAATACTTAGATAATATCCATGTTTATTTTTATCTAAATTATGAAAAAATAAAAATCAAATTCTGCCAGACCTATTTACACTGTTGTAACTGCATTGACTTCAATAGAATTGCTCCTGATTTATACCACTGTGTAAAAGAAGAATTAGGTCCAAGGAACGACACAACCAAACTAAGCTTAACCATATGGGAAATAATTTTTAGTTCTTACGACTGAGCTAGTTCAGTCTCAACTCCCTCTCCTCAGTAGAACCTGTCTAATCTACTCAGAGATTGAGTTTTGTCAAATTATAAGTTGTGGCATTATTATGTAGTTTGTGTTATGCAACTTTCTGGTAGGTGGAGGAGGATCACTAGAGAATTCCTTAAATAAGATGAGGAAGACTTTGTAGCACCTTACTTCATTTTGACAAAAGTGAAGGAGAGGAAAGTCCTCATGTGGTCACTGTCTCACATGGTAGTGACGGCTCCTATTGCTTCAGGCATGCTCAAAACTGGAGACTTCTGAGGGTTTGCTCTAAACTCAGAGCCATCATAGAATCCATAGAATGGACGCATAGAATGGAAATTCCATTCTGTGCATCTGATGAAGCGGGCTATAGCCCACGAAAGCTTATGCTGAAATAAACTGGTTAGTCTCTAAGCTGCTACAAAGTCTTCCTCGTCTTATTTACTGATACAGACTAACGCGGCTGCTAATCTTAAACCTGTGGAGAATTCCTGTTCAGCCTCTCTCAGCGGGCAGTGCTTACAGGTTTACTCCGGAAAGAAGACCTGAAATTTGACCGCTGCCTAATTAACTTTTAACACTGGCAATATTTCTTCCAAGATGGAGAGGAGGTTTCAGGATTCTTTGCTTAGCATTTGTTTTCCAGTCTGCCAAATCGGGAGGTGTCCAAAGTGCAATAAGAGGGACAAATACAGAATGTAGCCTCTTAAGTCTTAAAATATCACTCATGGATAATCTGCTTGCAACCTCAGGATGAAGACAAACGTGGACAAATTTAGGTTTTATTGGTCATGAATTTGTCCAACCCATACATTTTATTAATCTACTGAGAAAAAAAAATACCAGCATCTTTATTTAAACTGATGCAAATACTGTACTGGACTGACTAAGTCACCACTGCTCTCAACTGGAATCAGAAGTCCTCTACTGTGTATCATAGGTCCCATATTGCTAACAACTAAGAAGATCCTCCTTTAGCTCAAATTGTAGAGATGTATGTTTCTGTTGCAGGAGGATATAAGATTCATCTTTGCAATTGTAATTAAGCTCCTGATCACTATGATGTGCAGGATAGTAATTTCTGTGATGTTCCTAGATGGTCAATGAGTTATTAGAATATATATATACGTAATAGGTTCTGGCAGTTGACAAATATATAATGTAGCTTACCTCAATATTGCTAAATTTGGAAATCCCTGTGCCACATGATTAGGAGGATTGCTGATACAGTTAAAAGACCTGATTCTTATTTATACTAAAGCCAATTTACACCCCTCTGGCAGTGTAAAAATTCTGCTTTACACCCACTTTAAGACACCTTAACACTTCAAGAGTGCTGCAAAGAGTCCTTAGCATAACTGACTATCAGATCCAAAATCATCTGTAGCATTTTATGTTGTGTCACAGATTGTATTAGAAATGTAGTGTTAGTTTGATATTTTTATGTAGCCACAAAAATTAATGCAAAACCAGCGCTAATGACCACTTGGCCAAATATATAATGATACTTTGAGCTTAATTTTCCTTTGATAGGGCCTGTGGAATAATTGCCACAGCTCTCAAGCTACAAGCTACTATATAAAATTGCACTCTTTTTCTGTTATATATGAGATATGTAGTGTAATTATTCCTGTTGCACGTAGAACATTTTCAATTTGACTTTTTAATGATTTTTTCCCCTTAAAAGAAGGAAACAATGAACTCAACGTTGCCAAAGCAAAACGAAGCCTTAGGGAGAACTCCCAGTTGACAGCAGAGAATAATTTTGAAATACCAGTACAACCTCAATCCAGTGATTCCAAAAGAAAATCAAAACCAGCCACGGCAGGAACAAAGCAGGAATGGGAAGAGAAAAGCCAGGAAAACACTGAGGCTTTGGCAGTAAACTTGCAAACAAGGTAACTTAATTTGTTCCCCATGAAGCACTGAAATCATCAGACATGAGTTTCTTGAATGATAAAAGACAGAGATTTGGATTAAAAAGGCAGGGGGCGGGGGAGTTCTCCCTGTAGAGTGGGGTGAGCGGGATGAATATGGAGAAAAACTTCCTTTTTCTGACTCACTGCACGTTTAATTTTCACTGCCTTTGATCACTTGCACAGAATTTCTTTCACGTAAGATTTCTTTACAGGAGAATGTTCACTTGAAGCCTGAGGGCAAAATTCTGCATTTCTTTACTTAGGCAAACCTAGTACGTCAAGAACTGCAAGATTTGTCCCTAAGGACCTAATTTTCAGAGTTATTAAGCATGTAGAACTACAGATGAAGTTATAGAGTTATGCTGGCTCAGCACATCTGAAAATCAGGCCCTGTATTTATACCAGGGGTTCTCAGACTTTTGTACTTGTGACCCCTTTCACGTAGCAAGCCTCTGAGTGTGACCTCCCTTATACATTAAAAACACCTCTTTTATATATTTAACACCATTATAAATGCTGGACGCAAAGCGGGGTTTGGGGTAGAGGCTGACAGCTCACAACCTCCCCCCAATGTAATAATCTCATGACCCCCTGCGGGATCCAGACCACCAGTTTGAGATCCCCTGATTTATACTGTATATGTTTGCTTCAGGTTTACTGGTGTATATTAATAATAATACTTTGTGCTTCAGTAGTGTCTTTCAGTTGAGGGTCTCATAGTGTTTTATAGATAGTCTCACAGAATTCCTGTGAAATGGGTCCATATTGTTATCCCCTTTTTACAGAAGGAAGAATGAGCACAGAATTATGATGATTTGCTCCAAGATAACATGGCAAGGCATTGGTAGAGTTGGAAACAGAATGCAGGGGCCCAGAATCTATGGTCTATCCTCTCCCTAGGGAATTGATTAATTTGTTAATTTATAGTTCCTAAATGTGCATGCTATTATGCTTTCTTCTTCTAACCAGCTCATATGACGAAGAAAGAAAGACTACCTCTGAGCTGAAACAGTTAAGTCAGGCAAAGGAGTTTATTTCTTTTCCTGTATCTCAGGTAAGTCTGTTCTAATGGTGTGATGCGAAACTAATATTAGCAATAAATTGTGCTGTGATCTGCCAGGTGCTGTCTAGACATTCATCTGTTAGTGAATTCCCTTCATGGCACAGCTGGATTTGATTCCACTGTGTAGCTGAATTTGCTGTGTGTACATATTATTATCTCCTACACCTCAAACTTGGATGCTCATGGTTTGTTGGCAGCAGCTTTAACAAAACAAAATGCATTGGAAAAAGGTTAACCTCATAGAGATGCTGCCTATGGAACATAGATTCATCACAAGACCTAAATACATACTGATAATGTGCAGCTAATATAATCCTCTGTTCTAGCATAAAATAAAAGAAATATTAACATGTGTGAAATTATGTGAAATGCATTCTTTAAATTATTGAGCTCTGTTTTTTATGTTAAGCCAAGTAGTCTATGTGAGTTTAGATTCAGGCTTGACATGTTGCTGGGTAGATTGAATAATCTTTCTAATCCATACTGAATCCATACTGAAAGTGTCTGATCTGAGGGAGCTCAGATCAGCGTTGTTCAGAGTGCTATATTAGTTAGTACATTTGGTAATAACCACCTTTTACACTCATCATTATTGAACTTGGTTGTAGAATTCAGCAGGGAAGTTTGTGCCAGTCTTTGCAAAACCAAAGAAAGGTTTGACTGAAACACCCGAGAGAAATGATGGAGAAGCAGCAGGGTTTCAGACAGAACAGGTACAGCACTGGAGCATCAATTAACATATTAAACAGCCCTATCAATGCATGTGCAGTTATATACAAGAGCACCTACAATTTACAGGCACCTCTTGTTAGATGTTGGAGAACATTTAGCAAAATAATTCCTTCTGACTCTAAAATTTAAAGCACATTTTATTTCACATTAGTAATTAAAGATGAACATATTCCATGCAACACAGTTCAATGGAACAGTGCCCAGGAATGAGCCCCTTTGGTTCTTCCAAAAGATTTTCCCAGATATGAAGAGAATGAAAACATTATGCATGAAATTTTCAAAAGCATCTAAGTGACTTAGGAGCCTAAGTCCCTTCTTCAAAAGGCACTTATGGTTGAAGTCCCTTTCAATGAGACTTGGGCTTCTAAATTACTTAGGCACTTTCAAAAATGTTTCCTGATGTCGGTAATATACAACAATTGACCAGCCAACAAGATATAATAAATCTTGGTTCTGCTTATTCTAGAACCATAAATATTAAGTAAGGATGGGAAAAAACCCTGTTAAGTCCATCTACTCTAGTCTGTATCCTCTTAACTAAGCCTGTAAGATTGCTCTGCAATCTCTTTTCTAGTGCTTTGACTTGTTCAGTTTTAAATGACTCATTGACAGGGTTTCCTCTAGATACCTTGAGAAATTATTCCCCAGTGTAAGTTGTCTCAGCAGAGTGGAACAACTCCTATATGTTCCCATGAAAATGGGAGTAATAAATCCAGGAGGACTAAAAAAGGAAAGCTGTTCAGTGGGCGTATTTAAAAATCTTTCTGAATTCTGTGAACTGTGGCACCGTCTGCTGTTGGCAGGGGTCCTTAGGAGTTTCATTAGGCCTCAGAAAACTGTTCTAAGAGAGAGAGGACAAAGCCTCTGACAGATCCTGGGCTTGTGTATATTAAACTCAATGGAGCTATACCAATTTACACCATCTGAGGATTACCCCCCACTACTTTTCATTGTCTGCCTAATGGACTTTCAGACACCTTTGGGAACAACTGATTATTATTAACTTTATCACATACTTACATATAATTTTCACCTTCTGAATTCAGTGCACAGTGCCTATAAATTGCCTGATATTGTTTATATAGACTGGAGTAAAGCTCTATAGGCTAGAAAATACTGACGCTGCTCTATTATTTCCTCCAAGACACTAATGATGCACAAACATCAGGAGACATTAGAGTCTAATCTCCAATGCACAGACAGCAATCTGGCATGTGAGTCCTCAGAAGCAGATATGCAGGAAGCAAAGTTCCCACCAGAGTCATTTCAGTTGATGGGGACCAAAGTGCAAGAAGCTGGAGATATGGTAATTTCTCACTGTCAGAAATGTACTAGCGAAGGACTGGATGTTAAAACTCAAAACCAGCACAAGATTAAAAACATAAGCAATAAGGCCGCTATGGTAGGTGATTCTCACCAAGGAACAGGGACAGCATTTAATTTACAAGAAGATAACTGTGACAAAAACACCTTCGTCGAACTTGTTCCCTTATTTCCAGATACTTTATGTCATAAGGATGCAGGCATTCATGAAAACAGGAACCTATCTCTAGGGTCACTTGAATGCCCCATTGAAAAGGATGTGAGTAGTAGTATACTAACAGAACACAGAATTTCTGACCGAGGAGAAGGTAATCAAAATGAAGACCTTCTGAATAATTGCCTTGAGAGTGTGGACCAAAAGAAACCCACAGAGGAGGATAAAATTGCCGTAAAACTAGGCAACTTTGTTAAAGAAGAAAAAGAGACTAAAAATGTGCATGGGGAAGTCATAGATTTGATGGATACAAACATCAAAAGCAAAATAGAGAGCAACCTAATGAAACCTCCATTTTTAGTAGATTTAAATACCACAGATAAAGAAAAGAACAACTCATGCACAAGTGGCAGAGGAGAAGAGCAAAGCAGCAATGACAAAAGAGCAGAGCAGAATAGTCCATTCAACGATGTCAGAGCTGCAGAACAAAATAGCCTTCACAGCTGTGGCAAAATTGCAGAACACAGCGACCTCTGCAGCGCTGGTAAAATTGCAGATCAAAGCAGCTCAAAAAGCAGTGGCAAACCCACAGAGCAAAGTAGCCCATGCATAAGTGCTGAAGTTGCAGTAGAGCAGAGAGGCAATTGCAAAGTCACAGAGCAAAGCAGCCCACAGAGCAGTGGCAAAGTCTTGGTGCAAAAGAGCCTGCAAAGCACTGGTAAAGTTGCAGAGCAAAGCAGCCCTCACCACAGTGGCAGAATCTCAGAGAAAATCAGCGGTGACAGAGATATTTCTGGGAAGGATTTTCTTAGTAGCACTCAATCCATGACTGTTGATCTTAGGATGGATGTAGAGGTTACTGAATCAAAAAGCATACAAGCTACTGAAACAATCCGTCTATTCTGCCTACAGACTGAAGGGTGTGGTTACTCAGAGCGCAGCAACACTTCACTGCAACCAGCTTTTTACACTGGGGACAGTGATACAGGCAAAGAAGAGGTAGAAAAGAAGAGCGAGACATCTGTAGGCACCAGAGCAGAATCTGACCCAAATGATTCAACCCTCTTGTTTGATAATAGCTTTATTTGTGAGAACAATCGAGAAGATTCCATCACTTTGGAGGTGTGGAAGGAAAATGGAAGTGAGAAGGTGAGGCCTGATAGGAAACAGTCACCATTTAGAATCTGTGACTCAAGACGTAATGCATTAGAAGTGAAACCGTCAAATACAGAGATTGTCCCACAGGCAGCAACTCAAATTCCAGCAGCAGGAATAAAGTCTTCTGTCCTTTCATTTGGCCTCTCATTGAATGTAAAAAATAATGAAGAAATGGTCATTTGTGAGAAAAATAAGATGGACCTTGTTCCCATGGCAAATTGTGTTTCCCCAATAGATGTTCTTGAGCAACTGGAAAGAGAAAAGGTGATAATCAATCAAAAAAGAGACACTGATGCTAAGTCAGATGGCTGGAAATCTCTTTCTGCAGCAGATACAGGTTTGCCTAGTGGTGCACTAAAGGATCCTTCCCCAGTGGACCAAACCTGCTCACCTTGGGAAGATGCACTTTCTCTGGATCTAGTATTGGTGCCTGACAACCCGTTACAGACTGTCCTTGAAGATAACAGAGTCGAATTTCCACTAGGGCAGGTAAGTTGATTGTTAAGTTACAATAATGTTGAGCATAAATACCCATTTTGGACTGAATTGGGCCCACCTGGCAGACAAAGGAAAACTACATTCAAAATGCACCTGGCCAAACATGGAGTTTTATATATACAGTAGACTCTCGATTATCCAGGATGGTAAGGAAAAAATTAATCCTGGTTAATAAAATCCTGGATAATCACCATCCATAGGAAATATGGGGGGGGGGGATTGGTTCACCAGTTACCCTGCGCCAGGGGGAGGGGGTGTTGGTTCACTGACTGCCCTGTGCCCTGGTGGGGTTTTTTTGTGTGTGCTTGGGGCGGCAACAAAGCCAGAGCTGGCCCTGCGAGTTACGCATATTTTTTTTTTTGACATCCTGGTTAATCCACTTGCTGGTTAACCCAGTCCTGGATAATCAAGAGTCTACTGTAGATGCAAAATTTCTAGCTCCTTTTATGATCAATTTATAGTGTACATTATGAGATTTTATTAGGCCTACCTCAGGCCCCAATTCAGCAAAACACTTAAGCAAGTGCTTAACTTTGAACATGTGAATAATCCCGTTGGAAGTCAAAGGGACTGTTCTTGTGTTTTGTGACAATCTGGAGAATCTATTTGCATCTTTCAAATTCTGGTTGATTTTATTAAATTGCTGTGTAACTGCCCAGGAAAATCTGTTTGCAGGGAAGGGGACAAGGGGTTTGAACAGTGGAATTTTTGCAGAACGAAGAAACAAAGAAACCAGGTGTTAATTCTAGGAGGTAAAAACTCATAGGACCAGAAAGGAAGCTTGGGTAGGAGAGAAGAACAAAGACATGCTTTCATAGGAATCCTTTTTGACTGAAAGACCAGCTGAGGAAGGAGGAAACTGGCTGCGGGAGAGAGATTCTCATTTACTTCTCATGCTTAAGTCTCTGCAAGATCATTGACCATGTAAATATAGCAACAGAAAAATTCCACCTGTTTTCCCTAGGTGTGAAGACATTTTGGATTTCAGTGTACAAAATGCTCCCTCCTCCACCTCTGTAAGTTTAATATCTTTACTCTTGTTCTTGTCAATTTACTAGTGTATAAGAAGGAAGCTACATATGGATAGGTTGGATATTAGGAAAATCTTTTTTACTTGGAAGGTGGTGAAGCACTGGAATGGGTTCCCTAGGGAGGTGGTAGAATCTTCTTCCTTAGAGGTTTTTAAGATCAGGCTTGACAAAGCCCTGGCTGGAATGATTTAGTTGGGGATTGGACCTGCTTTGAACAGGGGGTTGGACTAGATACCTCCTGAGGTCCCTTCCAACCCTGATATTCTATGATTCTATGATTTAGAGGCAAAAACAGGTGCAGGAGGGGACGCCCTAGAGCAGGGGTGGGCAAACTTTTTGGACTGAGGGCCACATTGGCATTGCAAAACTGTATGGCATTCTGGGTAGGAAGGCTGTGCCTCCCCAAGGCTTGGCCCTTGCCCCTTGCCCCCTATCCGCCCCCCTACCATTACCCATCTCCTAAGAATCCCCGACCCATCCAACCCCCCCGCTCCTTGTCCCCTGACACCCTCCGTCCCAAGACCTCTGACCCTAACTGCCTCCTGGGACTCCACCCTCTATCTACCCCTGCTCTCTGTCCCCCAAGTGCCCCGACCCCTGTGCACACCCCCACTCCCTGACAGGCCCCTGGGACTCCCATGCCTATCCAACCCTCCCCCATCTCTGTCCCCTGATCGCCCCCCCCCCAACCTTCATCCTTCCGACCTCCCTGTCCCCAGCTGTCCCGACCCCTATGCACACCCCCACCCCAACCATCCCCCAGGACCCCACCCCTTATCCACCCTCTCTGCCCCTGTCTGACCTCTATCCAAACCCCCGCACTCCTGACTGCCCGGCAGGAGCGGCAGGCCAGAACACTGGCAGCACAGTGAGCTGAATCTGCGGGATAGTGGGACAAAAAGGGAGGTGCTGGGGGCTAGCTTCCCCAGCTGGGAGCTCAGGGGCCAGGTGGGATGGTCCTGCAGGCCGGAAGTGGCCCGCAGGCCATAGTTTGCACACCTCTGCCCTAGAGGACTCTGACTGTATCCCAAAGAGCGGTGAGAAAACTGAGGCAAGGAATGGTGTGTAGGTGTTTTATTATCTGTTGTGACAAAGCTCTAAGTTTGTACTTGTGGGTCCTGCGCTTCCTGGCAGATTTAGGGGCCTCAGAAACTCATCTAGGCCCCAGAGTGACCTCCCTTTCTCTGTATAATTGGCAAGAGTCACCGCCTAGTGAGTTACCTTCATCACAGGCCAGTATGGAAGGTGGGAAAAGTGAGGAGCCCGGGCCCGCCCTCTACTCCGGGCCCCAACCCAGGGACCCTAATAGTATCAGCTAGGATGGCTGACCTTTTATCCACAAAACACAATACAATTCCCTGGGCTACTTCCCCACAGCAGTCCCTGCTTCTTCAAACTCCACTTCACCCTCACCTCAGGGCCTCCTTCCTTCTGGATGATATGTTGTCCACCACTCAGTCTCACCAACAGCACAACTTCCTCTCACAGCTCCTGACACCCACAGCCCACCTGACTAACTGGGAGGTTTTTATCTGGTTTTAGCCAGTCTCTGATTGGCTTCAGGTGTTCCAATTAGGCTAGCTGTTTCTACTCCTTTCTAAAAGGTTCTTAATTGGCCCCAGGTGTCTTGATTGGCCTGGAGTAGCCTTTGTTTGGCTATCCAGGGAACAGGGACCTGCACATCCTGAGACTAATATACCTGCCTTCCAGCACTCTCCTATATCCTTCTGGTCTGACTCCGTCACACTGTATATCTCTTGTTCTGTTTAAATTGTGTTAGAAATCTTTACAAAGTCTGTCCAATATATGCTTCAATTATCGCGTGTCCCTGAAAATGAGAGTGCCCACAAGGCTGTAACTCTGGGAAGGTTGTGGGTAAGCTATTGAGGAGTCTGGGGAGCTGGCACTAGTCACAGAGCCTGGGCAGTTATACCATCAGACTTAGCTCTCAGAGTAGAGGATCTACCCCTGATAAAGTGCCTAAAACCCCAAAGCCAGAGGCAGTGCCTGGACTCTGCTCAGAGTTAGGAAGCTTAAAAGCACAAGTCCAACATGGTGGGACCGAAATACTATAGCCAGGTAAGTGTGCAAAAGAGAGAGCTTGATTAGAGCTGTGACACGTTTAAAGTTAAATGGGACTTCTCATGTGCTTAAGTGTTCTACTGAATTGGGGCTTAAATCTAGACCCATTGGGTAAGGCATTTCTAATAAGGGCATTTATTTCAAACACTTTTTTTAAAGAACAAAATCAACCCACACACTTTCTTTTAGCCTTGATGGCATTTCTTTAAAACATGCTACCTTAGAGTAGAACTACCCAAAATACATCCAGCTGGCCAAATGCAGCCTACAGTCTTAAAATGTAGCTTTGGCCACACTGCTCCTAAATGCCAAAAGCTGCAGGGTGAGAATAAAACTGATAAACTAAAAGGCAAAATCTTCAAAAGTGACCATTACTTTTGTGTCCCTCCATTTTTGGGTGCACAGCTTGTGGGTTTTTAGGATTGGGGTCTAAATACAGCCTTTGGGCTCCCTAAAAGTTGCTAATGAGGCTTTTAGTGTTGCACAGTTTGGACAACTCATTAGAAGATATACCTGGATCAGAGTTCTGCCTGTACTCATCACTCAGTGCTTAATAGTTAATTAATTATTATTATCCTAGGATGCACACACTTTGTGCAAAACAATAATAGATGTCCTCCTTCCTGGTTTTAATTTGGCATGGAGCATGGGAGAGAGATGACTACACATTAGAATTCTAGTCTATACTATTCTATCCTATACAGGTTTTTAAACCGTGCTCATCACTATAATACCTGAGCACTTTCCAGTAGTTCATTAAGCAACTTCTCTTGGTGTGTCAAATTAAATCTTTATATAGAGCATTTCTCTATTTTTGTATTAGCTTCCTCCTTCTCAGCCACTTTCTGTGGATAGTAATTGCAGTCCTGCCATCCTTGAAAGTGATCTGTATCCTGAAAAACGACGACGTGATCCAAAGACACCAGTCCCAATCATTAATCTATCTAACGCAAACAAGCTGCAACCCAGGTAGGGAGACTTCCTACTGAGCAGTGTGAAACCTTCTTTTCAATATGTTGCTTCCATTCATAGTTTTATGTTCTGGAGTAACAAATATTGCATTTCCCCAGTTCAGGGCTGTACATATTAATCCTGACTACTGGAAATAGAAAAATTGTTATTTCAATTTATTTCTTTGATACTAGGATCATTTCTGGCAAGAAGAGATAACAATGTTCAATTGTATTTCAAGGGATCATGGAAAGTGTGAGCAGGCTGTAGTACTGATTTTAGAACTATACAGACACGCTTCTATCATTGCCACTCTATATGATAAGTATCCATGTATAAATATGTGGGTACTAGCCTTCCATATCAGGGAGGTGGTGTGAAATGGCATAGTGGATTCGCATGCAGAGGTGTACCCTCTACATGGATTAGAGTTGTGGACAATCTGGAACTGGGCAATTAAATTTTGTCTACCTGAAACTTCCCTTGCAGTTTTAAATGTATCTAATATTCTTTACTTCTGCCCTAAACTATTGCATAATGTTGCTGAGAACTGCTTTGTTCCATACTCTTCTGGAGTGGGTGAACAAATTCATTACTATAGTTCGCAGTCCTTTCAGATGAGTGATGTTTAGCAATGTGAGATACTAGTTTCTGGTTAAATGCCAAATATAGAGAACTTCTCAATGTATAAGTAATACAGTTTTCTTCCTAGATCCTTATTCTGATTTTTCTCGAAACAAGAACAATTTTGTTTACTTATCTGAAGAGCTTGAAAAAAATGGAAACTAGATATAGACTGTAGAAAAGTTACGTCGACCCAGCTACGTTGCTTGCGTGTGAAAATCCACATTCCTGAGTGATATAGTTAAGCCAACCTAACCCCCAGTGTAGACAGTACTAGCCTGATGGTTAGAATTCTCTCAAGGATTAACTACAGCAATGCCACTGTAGTGAATGTCTACACTGTCTACACTGAAGTGCTGCAACTGCTGCAGTTTAAGTGTAGAGGTAGCTAAAATATATAATGAGCCTGATTTTTGTTTACATTAAGACCCTTTTATCCCTTTGGCAGAGTACAGAAGCCTTAAAATGGGAGTAAGTTGTATTTAGCCATATACTGTATAGGGACCTTAGTATAAATGAGAATCAGGCCTAATGTTTTAGCTGAGTAGATATTGATGTGTTGATGATTAGGATTGTTTTAGTTCTTCTCTCCTTCCTTTTTTCATTAGGGTTGAGATGATGGAGGGGGGTTGTGATCCCACCAAAGAGGAAGATGCAACAGATGTTGTTTGTGGTCTGATTATTGAACTCTCTAATCTCAAGTAAGAGCACACTTTGGTATCAGGGATGGTACATGTAGAACTCATCACAGCATGTGATTCTCTTGATTATTGACTGAAGGATAGGAGGATTGGTTTACTATGCTTTATAATATAGACAGCTTCAGAGATTTGGTTTGTTTTAGTGTCAAATGTCCAGGTCTTTGTACGCCCTGTAAGGGGTTGAACCTGCCCAAGGCATGTGCACAGTTACGTGGGCATAAGGGCAAGGTTAAAAAGTGATTAGCAGAGCAGGGAGCACAAGAGAGGGACTCCTGCACTAATGACAGAACTACTGTGGGGCTACCATATCACTCCTGTGTACCAGCAGGTAGAAACTACTGCTTACCGTGAAAGACTTTGCTTAAGATTATTTATGCCACAAGCGTCCATTCGTACTTGTGCTGGAGTGTAACAGCCTTACTACACACTCTGCTGCAAACCACACAAGGATTTGAAGGGTCAAAGTTTATGGCGTTGTCTTTACTAGGAAAAAGATATATTTTTCAAAATCCTAGTGTACATACAGCAAATTGTAATTACATCAGAATGGCCATAGTGGGTCAGGCCAATGGTCCGTTGAGCCCAGTATCCTGTCTTCAGACAGTGACCTATGCCAGGTATTTCAGAGGAAATGAACAGAACAGATAATCATCAAGTGATCCATCCCATCACCCATTCCCAGCTTCTGACAAACAGAAGCTAGGGACTCTTCAGAGCATGATTTTGCATCCCTGCCCATTCTGTCTGATAGCCATTGATGGACCTCCTCCATGAACTTGTCTAGTTCTTTTTTGAACCCTATAGTCTTGGCCTTCACAACATCCTCTGGCAAAGAGTTTCCACAGGTTGTCTGTGTGTTGTGTGAAGAAATACTTCCTTTTGTTTGTTTTAAACCTGCTGCCTATTAATTCCATTTGGTGACCTCTAGTTCATGTGTTATGAGGAGTAAATAACACTTCCTTATTTACTTTCTCCATACCAGTTGTGATTTTGTAGACCTCTATCATATCCCCCTTAGTCATCTCTGTTCCAAGCTCAAAAGTTTTATTAATCTCTCCTCATGGAAGTTGTTCTATACCCCTAATAGTTTTTGTTGCTCTTTTCTGTACCTTTTCCAATTCCAATGTATCTTTTTTGAGATGGGGCAACCAGATCTGCACCCAGTATTCAAGATGTGGAATACCATGGATTTATATAGAGACAAATATGATATTTTCTGTCTTATTATCTAAGCCTTTCCTAATTATTGCTAACATTCCATTAACCTTTTTACTGCCACTGCACATTGAGTGGATGTTCTCAGAGAACTATCCACAATAACTCCAAGATCTCTTTCTTTTTAACATGGGTTAGTTGATCAAAGTAAATCCTAATCTCTACTAGTTAGTTTTTCAGTGTAGACTTAGTCTACAGTCAGCTGGTAGCAAATAATATGTTAAAATACTTTTTCTGTGTTCATGATTTAAAAACCCCCACTCCTTTTATCACAGTGAAGAGAGGGCTGACAGAGGAAGGGACTTCATTTATTTAATCTCTCTATTCAGGAATTTGAATTAAATAAGTGCAGGTAAACAAACCATAAAATCTGAGGAGTTTTTACATTTAGGCCTCTATTCATCTTTAATCAAATGAGCAATCCCCTTCCTTATTCACGTGTTTAAAGGAAAAGCACATGCTTAAGTGCTGTGCTGAATGGAGCCTAATGCTTTGGTAAGAATTTTTTTGCTTATTTGTACCTATTTAATATTTTGGAGAAAATCTCTCTTTGTGAAAGACACAATAAACCCGTTCTTTCAATTAAAGGTGATCTGCAAGGGAAAGAAAAACAGTGTGTGAATTATATTGCTTTCAGATTAATAAAGGACAAATTAGTGATCTTTATAAGAGTAGGTTTTTTAAAAGATATTTGGAATCTCATTCCTGCAGCTGTGTGGAGAATTTGTTGCTAATGTGAAACACATCTTGTTTTCATTCTTTCTAGTCGACTGATAATGAACACCCACAGGGATCTGGAGTCTTTAAAGAGGCTGAAGTACAGAAAAAGCAGACAATCGGGAAGGTTTATTGCTCATGCCCTGAAGGGAGCGACAAATACTCTGTACACAGTAAAAAAATGGAAGGAAATATAGGACTGTGCTTCAAATCAGAGTTTGGTTTAATGGTTTAAATGGCCAGAGGTTTTGTTCTGTTCTGGTGTTGCTTTTATTCTCCTACATTTGACATTTTGAACCTTACTGTGATTTACACTAGGGCCCCTTGACACCACTCTAGCCATGTTCAGGCTCCTTTTCACTACCAGAATAGAGTAATGAGGCTGTAGCATAAATGAGAATGAGGCCCAGTGTGTCTTAGAACCAAATTCTTGCTGGCTACTGGCTGATTGCAGTACAGGAGTAATATCCACTCATCTTCTGCCTCCCCAAAAGGCACATATGCAGACTTCAAAAAACAACAGTTGTATGCTCAAATTCTGGTTGTAAACCCTTGGTCTTTCCCTTCCAACCTTGTCTAGACTAGAATTTAAAGGTGAAATGTTGAGCCATTTTAGCTATGTTTGAAAAGTCTAGTGTGTAGACAAGGCAGCATATACATGCTTAACTGTTCAAGGTAAACTCGAGTCTCCCCACTTAAGACTTCAGTCCCCAATCAATTTAGCATGCATTTAAGGTCCCAGACTTTTCAAAATACCTTTCATCCTTATCTAGGCCAGGCCTCCATTACATCTGCAATGGAGCCCTTTCAGAGCAGGCTTTCTTCATGTTTTCAGGGGAAACCAGAACTGAGGTGCTCTTTTTAGTCCTATGACCCTGCAACAGCCTGGATTCGTGCTGTATTTTTCTGGTATAACTTATGCAAAACTTTGGCCCTTGAATTAAAAGTGAAACTGTTTACCAGCTGTTTTAAATCTATGAGGGATGGCAAACCTGAATGTTGATATTTATTTCTTTTCTTTCCTCTTGTCAGTCCATGTGCAATATATATAAAAAAAAATACTAGTTGGACACAATCTTCATAATCCATGGATAAGTCTTCAAGCATTTCAGTACTTCATTATCTCTATAATATCATGCACCATTGTTTTTTTGTTTTTTGTTTTTTTTAAAAAAGACAGAATTATATAATAGTTTTTTACTGGTGAAACAACATAACATTTTCAATAGAATGACAACCAAAAACTGGCAAATAAAATAATATATATGTATAACATATAAAACAATTTTCAAAGAAAATAAAGGCAGGAAGACTTGAGACTCTGTGAGAGAAAAACAATCATTACTTAAACACTCACCCACTTAACATTAGCTGGTAGATTATTAACTTTGTTACATAATGCCCCCTCAAACTCAAATATGGTAACACCTAGCTTTTAAGAGCTATTTGATTGCTGTGTGAGCTTTCACAGATGGCCAGAGTGCTCTGTCAGAGTCTTCGGGTCAGGACTATTTTGTTGATATTCTTTCTCACTTCCTTCAATTGAATGACATAATTGCGTAAAGACTGAGGCATCTGCCATCAGCTTCCCAGGTGTAAGTCTTACCACTCCATGACTGGAGCATCCAATGGAAGCCAAGGCAGGTATTTGTCTCGAATAGAAAGGTAGAATGGTCCTGTAGAATGATAGGCAAATTAATAATTCTGGGAGAATTCACCTCCATACTCTCTCTCCTTATTTGCCACTTCATTCCAAGAGCCAGATGGAATCTGGCTCCCAGACCTCTTTCTCCACATTCCCTGCATTACTCATGATATCTTTTGTGGCTTCCTCCATACCATCCTCCTTTAGTACTGATGCAGATGGAACAGCAGATGCCGGAAATGCCAGAGGAGGGACATCACCTGAAGTAGAGTTGGGAAGGTGTGGAAAAAGATGCCTCATTCTTTGGGACCTGAAAAAAATTAAGCAAATTCTAGTCCTTTTTTCCTCAGAGGACAACATGTAATTATTGGGCTAAATCCTGACCAATTTATGACTTACCTACAAAAGAAAGTTGCATCAGTTGAACTATAGATTTTATTTTAAACTGGTTTAGTTAAACTGGTGCAAACCCCTGGTTTAGTTAAACTAGTGCAAGACACTCTGATTTTGGTTTAAGGGTATGTAACCTTTATGTCGAAATGTTCCCAATTAATATTAAGTTGTTAAAAATGAGGATACAATAAAACCAAACTTAGTTTTCAGGTTCGAGTCTCTAGGTTAGTTACAGAAAATTTATTTAGTAGCAGGCCACAAGAAGACACTTGGAATGATACAGCCAAATTCTATTTAAAAGGAAATAAGCGGAATGCAGTTACTATTCACACAGTATTACAGTTACATTTCACCTCAGGAATGAGATTGTGTATCAACGGGTGATCAGTCTGCTGACAACAGAGTGAAGAAGAACCTTATAATCCTGGAACCTAATGATACCCTTCTGATGTTAATTGGAGCTCCTTTACAATTAAGCAAAACTACTCCTTTTATACTCAATTATAATATTAATTAGCATTAAACTGCCATTTACCATTATTATATTTCCATCGCCACCTTATTGGCTTTTATTTACCTATTTAAATTAATATCTGCACCAATGTCCTTCCCAGTCTATCAATATAGGTAATATTTTAATAAAACATTCATTAAAAACCTTGCTTAAATCAGTTAAAACCAAAACATAATGGTAACATAACCCTGGGTCACATCCTGCTAACTCTTACTTTAACATAACACTCTGTCTCCAACTTCTCTAACTCTCCCAGACTAGCATCTTCAGTTCTTCTCTACACTTAGCGTACTTTAGGCCCCACATCTACCTTATTCTTATTTCTTAACCCAAACCATCCTATAGACTATCAGCTTGTTTTGAATTAAACAAATTTCTAAGCCTAACTAAAAAACACTTTTTAAACAGTTGCAACTTCCTTGTATATACAAGGCCTTATTCAGTTTTTACTTAGGCAAACCCCAGAATCCTGCCATAGTAAAAGTTTGAGTGAGGAATTCCGAATTTGGTCCTCTATTTGGGAGTTTTAATCCTTTCATGGCTGCTTTATAAAAAAAAGTTGCTTTCAGTTCTACAGTTGAAAAATACATTGTAAATATCAGTGACCTGCTTGTGACACACGGAAGTTGCATCACTTCAAGTCAGTTAAAAAAACAATTTAGTTAATACTCTGCAAACCCCTATGGGGTCACTCATAATTATTTAAACATCATTAATACTGATTTAGCTTGCGCCTGCTAATGCAGACTTGAACTGATTTAACCTGATGGAAACTGCTTTATTTTGGTTTAAGAATGGTTTATTTGGATTCAGCTTAAACCTGTCTTAACTGACTTAAGCTAAACCAAAACAAACCTTGTTTAAACCAGCATAAGGGTGTGTCTACACTACAGAGACTATACCAGCATAGCTACATAATAGGAGCACCAGCTCCCTAAGGTTAGGGCAGTTCTACACTACCTGCTGGATTGGCGGGTAGCAATCAATCTTTTGGGGGCCGATTTATCGCATCTAGTCTAGACGTGATAAATCAATCCCCGAGCGCTCTCCTGTCAACTCCGGTACTCCACCACTGCAAGAGGCAACGAGAAAGAGGCAGCAGTTGACTCAGCGCCATGAAGATGCCACGGGGAAGTCGACTTCAGCTACGCTATTCCCATAGCTGAAGTTACGTATCTCCAGGGCTTAGTTACATGATCTTCAAGGGAAGTCCCTGTCGACATAGCTGTATCTACAGTTTTGCATATGGACAAGCCCTCGCAGTTATAAACTAAACTAAACTTCTATAAGCCAAGTTTAAACCGATATAGAATAGCCACACACAGAGTTGCCCCAGTTTAACTAAATCAGTTTAATTTAAAATCATACCTTCAGTATTTAAATTGGTGCAACTGTGTAGCTCTGTCCTCAGTCATTATAAATTATAGCAGCCGTCTCTTAGTCAATACTACCATCCTGTGGCCATTTCTTTAAAGTTACAGCAACTGAAAAAAAAATCCAAACCTATCCTTTCTCACTAGTATTAAAAGCATTTTCCCTTGTCATAAAATGTGTGACTCTGTGAATTCTAGGTTTATTTTCTCCCAGTAGTTAAATCTCGGGACAAGGCATCAGGATTCCTGGGTGATATTCCCAGCTATGGGGAGGAGTGTGGTTTAGTAGTTAAAGCTGGAAGAAAGTAGGAGACTCTGTCCTACTCTCTCTTCCCAGCTCTGCTACTGATTCACTGCATAAACTTGAACATCACTTTATCTCTATGTGCCTGAGATTCCCCATCTTTAAAATGTAGATAATATTTATCCATTTCAGAAGGGGATTGTGAGGATTCTTCAGATGAAAAGAGCAATAGAAGTGTAAAGTATTATTCCATTAAACACATGGAAAACTTTTTTCCCAGAAAATTCACAGAGAAGCCCAGGGCCCAGCAATGAAAGGGATTAACTAATGAGCATTTTATTTTGCAGTAGAGAAGAAAAAGTCAACTAATGTTACTCTGGATTTACATTGGTGGAACTGCATGCCAAATCTGGTCCTAAATGTTTAATTCATGGATATGTGGGTACAAACACATGTCCAGGATATTGTAACAATGTCCCAAAACATCTCCTCCTGCTAGGTAGAGAGGACAAAAACCCATAGCAAAATTATTTATTAAGCTTAACAGCACTCTGTGAAGTTGTTGACGTATCCCAATTTTATTAATGTGTGAATTGAGGCAGAGAGGTGAAGTTGTTTGCTCAACAAGATCCCAGAGCAAGTTATATCCTGTCTACACTGCAACTGTAACCCAAGTCAGGGGGACAATTACAGGACAGTTGATCCCTGATTTGGCTGCAATGCCATTAAAATCTGTTGTGTAGCCACAGCTATAATTGGGCTAACGCTAGGAATAAAATGAAGTCTACTGCTTCTCTCAGTTCTGTGCATTAGTCACAGTGCAATCCTCTCTTTCTTCTGGAAATTTCAAACGGAGCTGTTATCACTGGACTGCATGCCTGAGTCATGAACTTCCCACATATATTCATGGGGTTGATAATACTGAAGTTATTGACATTAAATAGTTTTTACTTATGAGAGTTCAGCAGCAGGACTACTTTCAAATTTAAGTGACATAGCTAAGTTCTCAGAAAAAAATATGGGAAATAAAATGTTACCTGAGACTGAAGCCTTTCCATTTTAAAAATCATTTGTCAGGGGTGACGTATCGTCCTTGTTCCGTTCAGAAGGGGCACTGAGAGGCCGACTCATCCACTTTCCCACTGAATTCCTGGAGGAGCAGTTGTACACTGAAGTGTATCCCTTCTGGGTTAGGGGACAGAATCGTTTGGTGTGAGCCTTATCCTGTGTAGCCCCACACTGGGGGCAAATGTAATTACGTAGAATTGGACATTCCACCCGTCCCTTCTTGTCTTTTAAATTGTGCGCCATATAAACATTCCTTGACTCTCCATTGTGCTTGCAAAAAACACAGAGAGAATTTCCTGTCAGAGTCACTGGGGAAAGGTCTGTTCTGAATTTGGGACTGTCCACCTCATCTTCAGAGACAGCAGTCTCCTGCAAGTTGTCCCCTTTATTCTGCTGTTTTTGTATCTCTTCCACCACTTTTGCCAGCCCCAGATGGTCCTTCCACATGTCAAACCTCTGAAAATCCTGCATCTTGTAACTCTCAGATGGCTCTCAGTCCCTCCCCTGAATGTGTTTGGGGAGTAAATAGCAAAATGTGCTTTTATTTTCTAAAAGGGCCATCAGAGGTCTCTCCAAAGGAGCCAATCACATCTTTGGAATCCTACCTGATACACACAGTCAGCCCCCTCCCCCATCAGTCAGCCTGGAGCCAATGAGTCTGGTTGCTTTTTTGTCTTCATCCTTTTTCATTTTAAAGGGTTATCACAAAGAAAAGTTCTAAAAGATAACTGTCCTGCAACATTACCTTGTCAGAAAACCTGGGGTTTAAAGTCACAAAAATCTGTGACTTTTAGACCAAGTATTAAGAATTATATAGCTTTGTGACAATGCTGAAATTGCAAGTAGTATTTCAGAGAGATTTTTTTAATGGCAAATAGGACATGGGCTAAACATTGATTGTAAATGCTGCTACTTAAACCCCATTGCTGCTGAATTTCTCATGAAGTTATTCTATTATTACCTTGATTTTTGCAACTCCCTTCTTTAAGGCCTTTCCCCTTCTCAGCTCTCTAGACTCCTTAGCGCTGGACACCTTCATATATACAAAAAGCTACACCACCAAATGCATATTTGAACATATGCTGACCACTATTGTCCATTGCTCACTTGTACTCCCCTATTTGTCCATGGCCTGGTCTACACTAGAAAATTAGGCACTACATCACTCAATGATGTAAAAAATCCACATGCCTAAGCAAGGCAATTAAACTGACCTAACCCCCCAGTACTGACAGTGTTCAGTCAATGGGAAAATTCTCCTGTTGACCTAGCTATCACCTCTTGGGGAGGCGGAGTTCCTATGCTGACAGGAGAACTCCTCCCGTTGGTGTAGATTGTATCTTCACTGAAGCACTACAGAGGCACTGCTGCAGCGTTTTAACTAGAGACGATCCCTTAATCTTCTTGTCTAATACTTGGTTTGCAAACTCCTTGGGGCAGGGACCATCTTTTGCTTCTGTGTTTGTACAACACCTACTACAATGTCCTGTTCAAGAATGGGCTCTTGGATGCTATGATAATACAAATAATAATAAATCAACTTCCCTGGCTCTCTATTTATATCAAGGTCCAATTAAAAATTGCCTCCAAGGCTGCCAAACTTTTATACCTCTGAACAAAAAGCTGTTATGATTTGATGTTTTGGTAACTAATGTAAATATTTCTATTGATCTTAGATTTTTTCAGAAGTGACAAAGAGTCCTGTGGCACCTTAAAGACTAACGGGTTAGTCTTTAAGGTGCCACAGGACTCTTTGTCACTTCTGCAATTCCAGACTAACACGGCTACCCCTCTGATTCTAGATTTTTTCAAAAAACCACCCTCTCAGTCCTGTCCTCAACTGGTGTAAACTGTCATTATAGTCAGGTATAGGAGCTAAGCCAATTTATGCCAGGTTTGCCTTCCCCTCCACATACACACTCCATTTTAGCAAGACTTGAATTTTGGGCCTAACTATTTTGGACAGTCTTTAAACTTGCATTCCCATTGTCAAATTTTACAGGGCCTAATCTTGCAGTCCTTACTTATACAACAGGATTTTTGCTGAGTAAGGACATATGTGATTGGACCCATATTGTTCATGTTCCCTAGGAAATGAACTAGGAAATGTTCTCTTGGCTTTTCATACCCTAACATCCAGGTACTGGAATTCATCAGTTGAAATCTACCCACTGTAACAATGAGGGAACCACAGCAGATTTCCATCTCATTAGAATTGATTTTCAAGCTGCAGGAGTCCTGGCTATAAAAATTGCTTTTCAGGGAACAACTGAAATACTTTTCAGTATGCTCAGGTCCCCTTTGCAAAATAACAGGCATATAGGGTGAAATCCTGACCACAGACAGAACTCAGTTCACTGCTCTAAACACTAGACATGGTCCCTGCCATTAAACTGTGATTCGCCATTTTTGGTTTCAAATTTATAGACTGACCAACAGGATTGACAAAACTGCAGCCAATTCTGCTAGGATTGTCATCCAAAATCTTAAGAATAATATAAGCTTTTCAGCCAGCGCTTCACAAGACATCTGCCACCTCTAGTCTCACTGTTTTAATGTGTTTCAGTTCATACTTGTAAATGGAGATCGTTGCAAGACATACAATGCTGTCTGCAAGTATCTGAAGAACCAAGGAGTGGAATAATCTCCCCAAGAAAAGAGGAAGTTTCTATCTATCTTCACGGTAGTTTCTGAGTGCCTATCTAAGCCCTGTTGCTGAAGTCTTTTAAAGTACACAAAGCACTTGACAATAGACTGCAGAGAACAGGCATATGCTAATTGAGATATAGACTAGCTGAGGATAAAGCCCTAATAGGTCTTTTATATTTAAATTTTATGATGATTGAAGTTAATGGGAGATGCAAGCACCTATGAAAATCAGTCCACTATTCTTTGTTTTTTAAAAGTATTATTTACTTCACAAGGACTTTGAAATTCTCCAGCCTTTGTCTTGCATTCCTATATTGCATTTAGATGGCCATTTCCTGAAAGGTCCTAAGCATTCCCAATTAAGTGATGTCCCATCCCTTTGTTAGGAAAAGGTCAGAAGACAAGATCATTCCCATGTGACGTGTCCATTCCAATCACAGTTGCATTCATTGATCAGTGAGTTTTTCCTTCAACAACACAACCCACCGACAGCAATGAATGTTGATTGTGACTTTTGGGGCTTGTAAGAATCTGTCCGCAAGCACCACAGGAACAGAGTTGGGGCACTGAGATTAAGCATATGATGCATATATAACAGCTTCATGCTTATATAGCAGGAAGATCTCAAAGAACTTTCAAAACATGAATTAATTAAACCTGTATAGGAAGGTAGTATTATACCTATTTTATAGACAGGGGAACTGAAACACTACTCACTGATTTTATTCCAGAAAAAAATATTTTTCTTCAGAAGTACACTAATTATTCTAGCATAAAATTACTGTTATTCTGGAACAGAGTGTCCATACAGGGAGCTACTCTGCAATAATCATTGCAGAATACCTTATTTCACAATAGCGATTCTGGTTAATTTCCCTGTGTAGATAAGCCCCTTGGCTAAAGAAGGCCTTGGTGGCAGACATATGAGCATGAGGAACAGTCAACTCTGTTTGACTTTAGCCCACAAATGTGTGCTCTGAATGCCTCACAATAGCTGAGCTGCAATACCCACACAAGTTGTTGTAGCTGTGCAGTTTAGAACAGGAACTGTCTTCAGGGGCAGACATACTTTACCCTTTGGGAAAGGCAGTGTGGATTTAAGATTAGGGAAGGGGATTTTGAATAAGGAGTCCTGAGCTATTCTGCAATAGACAAGCCCTAGGAGTTAAAGGTCTGATATTAGATTGTTAGCTAACTCAATGTAATTAACACCTTCTAACCAAGACAAAGTTTGAGTGAAGATCTTGGGGGACACCTGGTTTTAATCCCAAATCCTTCAATTCAGCTGCTGCTACTCAGGCCGCAGGGTACACTCAACGGTCGATGGTTTAACCTTACTGAGAAAACTCACCGACAGCGTTGAATGTTCACTGAAACCTTTGCATCTTTGTAGTTTAGGCCACATGCATTGCTGGACATTTTGAGTCTTGGCACACAACAGACAGCTTTGCCCTCCTCCTGTTATTTCCCCCCACTTCCTATCCCTGCTCCAATCCTAAATACAGCCGCCATCATCATTCGTTCATTCTGCTCCAACCATGTCTCCTGACTCCTTAAATACACATGTAGCTTCCATATCTCTTATTTGCTTCTCCTCACTTGCAGGACTGCTCAATTCCACATATATTTCTGCCCTCATCTCATCCTATAATCTTCCCCAATCCTTACATTGCATTCAAGCTACCCTTCTCACTGCTCCTTTTCGGATCTCCACACAGCAAAGAAAAATCCATGGCTGGCCCGTGCCAACTGACTTGGCCTCGCAGGGCTCAGGTTATGTTTAATTTCTGTGTAGACTTCCGGGCTCGGCTCTGAAGGTGTCACAGAGCCCAGGCTCCAGCCCAAGCCCAGAGGTCTGTATGGCAATGAAACAGCCCCGCAGTCTGAGCCCTGCAAACCTGAGTCAGCACAGGCCATGGTGGGTTTTTCTTTGCTGTTTAGACATACCCTTAGACGTGGTCTCCTTTGCCAACTTCCTCTATTCCATTCCATATACCTAGGGTAGCCTTCCCACTAATATACACCAAGCTCTCCGTTAAGCCCCACTGAATTTATGAAACATAGTAGTCAGGTATGTCCATGTATGTTCTGTCTTGCGTTGCTCAGTTTGGTTTTCCAGCTTTTGGGGCCTGATCTTATAAACACTTGTTGCATATAGTACTTAACCCCGTGAGCAGCCCCACTGAAGCCAAGGCTACCCACAATAGTAATTATTTGTAGGGTCAAGTCCTTTAGGAGCAGGGACTTAGTATTTGTTATCCCCTGACTTGACTCTATAGAGCCATAAGCGATTACAACACGACATACATGGTTATTAATAATAATAGCTCAAGTCAGCTCATTCATCCCAAGTTCTCCATCCACTCTCTATTAGGAGGTTCTTTCTTGTCTGATTCTGTGCTGATGGATGCACTAGAAAAGCATAGAGAAAGAGATTAACTAGATTAGAATAGAAAGAGAAATAGAGATTAGGTTAACAGACTAGATTGCAATACCGATCTATTGCACAGAGTTGCCACCACATGATAAAGTGCATGAGGCCTGATGTGGCACAATGTTGCAGACCCCTATTTATTTGCCTGAAAGGTCTCCTAGGCTAGTCTTTTAGCATATATTGGCAGAAACTGATATCAGTTCTTCTTTAGAACTAGTCAGAATAAAACACGGCAGAAGACACCACAGACAGTGGAAGCCATACTTACAGATGGGAACTCCCCAGGTTTGCCACCTTCGTGAGCATGTCTGGCAGGCCACACTTGTATTACAACACTGCATGAAAACACATCAGCAAGTTGCAGCAAGATGTCATGACTTTGCAGCCCTAGAGATGCCCCCCCCATGACCCTGTCTGCCCGGTCATTCTTAGCTTGGCAGATGTGACAAGATCTCGAGGTAAGGTGGTGTGGCTGCAGCAATGAATGTTACTAGCCCTCCTGGAACCCTGCTGTCACCCCAGGGCGGGTGGGGGGCTCCAGTTGTGAGCCCTGTGCAGCTGTCAGTGCCCCAAAATGCTCCAGTTAGTTGGTGCTGTGCAAGGGCTCCTGGTGAGGGCGCAGAAGGACACCAACAGCCAACTAAATTACTGCAGTGGCTGTAGGTCAACCTGAAGTAGTTGACCTACTTTTGTAGTGTAGACAAGTCCCCTGTAACCAGGCGCAATGATACTATTTTATAATGCTCATATTTGCCCTTTAAATACTGTGGTGATGGGCGAACTTGAGAGAGACAGATATGAAGTGCATACCATAGGGGGTACTAGTTCAACACCTTATCTATACTGTCTGCATCTGGCTTTGGGTTCCCCTTCTACAAGGAGATGGATGATTGGGGAACTTGCAGATATGAAGCTCACTGCCAGGCACAGACAACCCGTGCCTGCCGATAACCGGGGGAGCAGAATGAGGGCCTCTGGCTTCAGCACTGTTACTGAGCATGCTCAATTCAAACCAAGCAGCATATCAGAGTTGGGGAGTGGGGAGGCATGTAATTCTGCATCCTTCCTCCCGCCGCCCAAACACACATGTCTCTTGCTGGCCCTCTCTGTACAGTAGATCTTGGGTTTCTTCTTTGGAATTCCAGCAATGCTAGGCTTCAAGCTCCTCACATCAACACCTCAGCAGATGGCATTCCATGCTGTTCCATTCCCTGCACACAAGAGAAGTCTGATGAGAAATGCTAATACAAAATAGAGCAACATGTCCCTAGTGAGAAAAGGCCTTCCTGCCTTAATCATTCTAATGGATTTCCTTCTCTGGAGGCTCACATCCATTTGTGAAGAGTTTATGCTTTCCTGTAAGGGGAGGCGGGAATCGCATTTCTAGCCCTCTGGTTGTGCAGAAAATCTTCCAAATACAAACATATGCCAACTTGTCTGAATCTACAGTGAGCACGCTGAGGGAAGTCTGAAGTGTCCCATTCATCTCAATGAGGTGTTGATGACAAAGCTTAATGCTGAGGATTTAAAGGGCAATTTTAGAGGCCATTAAAGGCATTTAATTATTTCACTGCTGATCAATTTTGTAGAAATACTATTGCCACAGGCAAAAATGTAGAGGACCTGCTACAATCAAGTTAAATGTGTTAAACTGTGTACCTTGGTGTTATGTGGGATATTCAGTTGAATGAAACTAAACTGTTATGCTCAGTTGTAAAAAGTACCTTTTTTCCTAGTCTAAGGGCTGAATCATAGATCTGCACGGGGAAACTGACCAGTGTAGCTATAGAAGAATAATTATACCACTGACTACAGTGATGTGGAGTTATACTGGCATAGTCATAGTGGCATAATTATTCCACGATAGCTATGCAAGTCAATTTCCCCATGTAGACGTACCCCTAACCAAGGCTCAAAACACTAGTCAAGACAAGATTAGCATTTTAAAAGTGGAGATTAGACAGAACTAGATAAAACAGTTGTAACAACTCACATTAAAGGTCTTGGCTTCATTAAGAAATGATATACTTTAACATGACACCTTAATCATGTTGAAATCCTAGTGAAACAAGGCAAGTTGTAGTTTGAACAAGAGCTAGCTGGTCAAGGAAAACCCTAGTCTTCCCCACAGCTATAGGGTGCATCTTCACTAGGGAAAAAGTATGTTCTTAATTAGTGTAAACTAGCACGTGGTAACTAATATGACATAAAATCCTAGTGAAGACAAGGCAATGTGTAGTTTTAACACAAAGTCAGTGTAAACTGTAGGCATTCCCATAATCTTTACCTTGATCTGTAAACCCACATATCTGTCTCACTTTACCCATCTGTGAAACAGCTCATAGAAGAGTTACAGTATGAGATTAATTTAACTGACATCTGTTACTCTTTGAGATCCACAGGTGAAAGACACCAGACTAGAGGAGTATTATTCTGCTTCCCTGGCTCAAGGTATTTGCAGAGTAGAAACGTATGCTGTTTAAAAACGTAAGAATGGCCATACTGGGTCAGACCAAAGGTCCATGCGGCCCAGTATCCTGACGTTAGACTGTAATTGCCAGAATCACCTCTAAAGCCCTTTTTAAATATTGGTATTACATTAGCTATCTTCCAGTCATTGGCTACAGAAGCGGATTTAAAGGGTAGGTTACAAACCATACTTAATTGTTCTGCAGTTTCACATTTGAGTTCTTTCAGAACTCTTGGGTGAATGCCATCTGGTCCCGGTGACTTGTTACTGTTAAGTTTATCAATTAATTCAAAACCTCCTCTAGTGACAATTTAATCTGTGACAATTCCTCAGATTTGTCACTTACAAAGGACAGCTCAGGTTTGGGAATCTCCCTAACATCCTCAGCTGTAAAAACTGAAGCAAAGAATTCATTTAGTTTCTCCACAATGACTTTTATCATCTTTAAGGGCTTGATTGTCCACTGGTTGTTTAGCAGGCTTCCTGCTTCTGATGTACTTTAAAAATTTTTGTTATTTCCTTTTGAGTTTTTGGCTGGCTGTTCTTCAAACTCCTTTTTGGCTTTTCTTATTGCATTTTTACACTTAATTTGGCAGTGTTTATGCTCCCTTCTATATATCTCACTAGGATTTGACTTCCACTTTTTAAAAGATGCCTCTTTATCTCTCACTGCTTCTTTTACATGGTTGTTAAGCCATGATGGCTCTTTTTGAGTTCTTTTACTGTGTTTTTTAATTTGGGGGTATACAGTTAAGTTGGGCTTCTATTATGGTGTCTTTGAAAAGTGTCCATGCAGCTTGCAGGGATTTTACTCTAGTCACTGTACCTTTTAATTTCTGTTTAACTAACACCCTCATTTTTGCATAGTTCCCCTTTCTGAAATTACATGCCTCAATGTTGGGCTGCTGAGGTGTTCTTCCCACCACAGGAATGTTAAATGTTATTATATTATGGTCACTATTTCAAGCGGTCCTGTCATAGTTACCTCTTGGACCAGATCCTGAGCTCCACTCAGGACTAAGTCGAGAATTGCCTCCCCCCTTGTGGGTTCCTGTACCAGCTGCTCCAAGAAGCAGTCATTTTGTATTGAGAAATTTTGTCTCTGCATTTCGTCCTGAGGTGACATGTTCTCAGTCAGTGTGGAGATAATTGAAATCCCCCACTATTATTGACTTCTTTATTTTGATAGCCTCTCTAATCTTTCTTAGCATTTCATCGACACTATCACTATCCTGGTCAGGTGGTCAATAATAGATCCGTACTCTTATATTCTTATTAGAGCATGGAATTACTGTCCATAGAGATTCTATGGAACATGTGGATTCATTTAAGATTTTTATTTCGTTTGATTCTACATTTTCTTTCACACATAATGACACACACACACAAACACACACACACACACACACACGGAATGATTGTGTCCCATTGATTGTCCTCACTCCACCAGGTTTCTGTGATGCCTATTATATCTATATCCTCCTTTAACATGAAGCATTCTAGTTCACCCATCTTATTATTTAGACTTCTAGCATTTATGTACAAGCACTTTAAAAACTTGTCACTGTTTATTTGACTGCCTTTTTCTAATGTGTCGGATTCTTTTTTGTATGAATGGTTCTCATCTTATCTGGCCCCTACTTTATCCTCTTCCATCCTCTCTTCCTGACTAAAACCTAGAGAATCTTTATCACCAGACTCTCCTCTAAGAGAAGTCTCTGTTCGATCCACGTGCTCCTCTGCAGCAATCGGCTTTTCTCCATCTCTTAGTTTAAAAACTGCTCTGCAACCTTTTTAATGTTAAGTGCCAGCAGTCTGGATCCACTTTGGTTTAGGTTGAGCCCATCCTTTCTGTATAGGCTCCCCCTATCCCAAAAGTTTCCCTAGTTCCTAATAAATCTAAACCCCTCCCCTCCTCTCTACACGATTGTCTCATCCATGCATTGAGACTCTGAAGCTCTGCCTACCTACCTGGCCCTACGCGTGGAACTGGAAGCATTTCTGAGAACGCCACCATAGAGATCCTGGATTTCAGTCTCTTTCCTCGCCGACTAAATTTGGCCTCCAGGATGTCTTTCCTACACTTCTCTATCTCCAATCTCTGCACACACTTCAGTCTTCACTTCAATCTCCCTGCACACACCATGAAAGACTTAAAGGTCAGCATTTTGCAGCAAAAAAGCTTCAAGACCAGACTGCAAAGAGAAACTGCAGAGTTGCAATTCATTTGCAAATTTGACACAATCAATCTGGGACTGAATAGAGATTTTGAACGGCTAGCTAACTACAAGAGCAGTTTCTCTTCTCTTGCTGTTCACACCTTCAGTTCAACTGCTAGAGGAATACCCCACCCTCCCTGATTAGAGATAACAGCTGGTTCAGCCTCATTGGACCCACCCTGTTATCTTTAACCTGGTTCTTGCCTACCTATTTATACCTGCCCCTGGATACTTCCACTGCATGCATCCGATGAAGTGGGTATTAGCCCACGAAAGCTTATGCTTTAATACTTTTAGTTAGTCTTTAAGGTGCCACAGGACTCTTTGTCACACTTACACTTCCCTATGTCATTGGTACCTACATGTACCACTGGCTCCTCCCCAGCACTACACGTAAGTCTGTCTAGATGCCTCAAGAGATCTGCAGCCTTCATGCCAGACAAATCACCATACTGTTCTCCTGTAAGGATCCAATCCTGCACACTCCTGAGGTCTCTCAGCTCCTGCTAAAGTCATTGAGAGCTGAGGGCCACTCAACAGCATCAGGCAAGGCATGATCCTAAAATAATTTGTTTGTGCATTACTTTATCATTACCAGCAGGTGGCAGTGCAGCCCAGCCATCCCTTCCTATTGGTACTAGCAGCAGGGAAATCTGTCTCTTGCCATGTTTTTTTATCCATTCAGAAAAATATTCTCTATTAAAAGAATTTAAAAGGACTAGAAATTACTCTGTGCAGCCAGTAGGTGTGCAGAGTTGAGAGTTTTAAAAAACTTTGTATTTAATATTAAATATATGTGGAGAGAGACCCTTTCATCTTGAAATATTCCAGAATGCTTTACAAAGGGCTTCATGCTGTTCTTATCTACATAGGAGCCAAAAAGCCAGTGGAATTGGCTAGGGATGAATTCAGATACCACTGTGATGAGCAGGGTATAAAAACATAGGTTAGATAGAATGGAGTACGTTAGATAGAAGCTGTAATTATGCAATATGCTTCTCTCCTCTTCCAGAAGCCCCTTCCCAGATGTACTGCAGAGTTGGGGTACTGTGGGTCAGAAGGAAATGTGCCATGAGGGGGATGGGCAGCAGCTACTTGACATGGCATGCTCCCAGAGCATAGCAAATTTCCCAGGAGAAATCTGCACAGGAGTTAATGTTGCTCCAGCTGCTGGTGGAACTAGAGCAATTCTGCATCAAATACCTGTGCATGTTTTTCCAACCACGTTCTTTAGGAACTGTAGCCAAGTTGGTGTGGGGGGGTGGGTACAGAAAGGCACCATACCATAGCAGATGCCAGAGGCATTCTGACTGGAGGACAGAGGCAGGCACCATATCTCCAGAAGGGGCACTGGCGGAGTGGCTCCAGGGATCATCCACTGGAACAATAGCCTTCAGATATGCATCACCTTTGACTGCCATGCAGTGCAGAAAGGGGCTGGGTCATACCCTGCCACACGCCCCCCCACACACACTTGGGAGTGTCTGACACTGCAGTGCATGCAAAGACGCCATGCAGTGGACACTTGCATTCATGGAGCGCAAGCACCAGGAGCATGGCCACAGTCGGAAGAATCTCGTAGACAGGGAGTTAGAACCTGTGTCTTTACACAAAACCTAAAACACTGGGCCTGATCCTCAGCTCTCATAAAACAAATGAACTCCATTGAAGTCAACAGAGGAACTATGCTGATTTGCACCAGCGGGGGATCTGCAAATACCCTTGTAAAGTGCAGACAGGTCACATTCTGCCCTCACTTCCACCTGGGTACCTTCCTTGAAGTGAGTAATGAAATGCACTCCGACCAGTTAGAATAAATCCAGCAGCCCTTCTTTTTCTTTTGAATTTTGTTGCACACTCTGAATTATTTTAAAATTCTAGCTCTGCTCTTTCCATTCCTTCTTAGTGAAGAGATGTTTTGGTTACAATATGTCAGAGAAAACCAGGGCTTTATATTAACAATATGCATATGCAAAGATGTTCAGAAAGTCCCTTTCTCTTTTTTTTGCCGACACAAGCATCTTCTTTCCCCTCCCCCTCAAGCCACATGACAGGTTCTGTGCACTGGTTCCATAAATTTTAACCAGATTCAGTGTGTTGCATATTTAATGCAGTCTTTGCCTGCCTTTTGCAATCTCTTTACATAAAACCCTCCAAGTATTACCCAGCAACCCTGATACAGCCTTCAGCTTCCCTTACATTAGTCAAATGTGGTGTGTACATGTATGCTATGGGATAAGCCCTTCCATTCTGGTGCTTTTCTAGGGGTTTTTCAGATCACTTTGTTGCTGCATGCAGGGGTGAATTATGGGAAGCTGTGGCCCCTGGATCTAATGCAAACTCAGGCCCCACTATGTCCTCCCCAGAATCTCACAGGAAAGAGAGTATGAGCATCATTCACAAAATGCCATTGATGAAAGTCTGGCCCCATCAAAGTCAATGGGAGTTTTGCCATTGACTTCAGTAGGGTCAGTATTCCACCCTGTGTTGATAGGCTTTCCATAAAAGTGATAGATGATAAATCCACAAAATGGTTTATATACAAATGATTAGATAGATAGATAGATAGTGCGGAGAGATAGATAGATAGAAAGGAGTGTATGGGGATAGAGAGACAGAGAGATACTCTCCTCACTACCCTCCATCTATATGGAGCTTTATGGTTCAGGGCAGAGTGTAGCTTAGAAGAGAGGAGCCAGGAGATAGCTATTCCGTTCACGTCACCACTTCTTTTCAATTCCACTGGAATTGTCTTGCTCTTGTAACTCCCTTATGCTGACAAACCTTTCCTCTCATGTCTAGAAATATTTAGGGGCCAGCTGCAAGCTCATGATGGATTGACTGACTGCAGATATCAGGTCCCGGTTGTACAGGAAAGGGTGTATGGGGATGGAGGAGAAGGAGGGCGCTGGTTAAGAGGGGGGTTTCACTAGCAGTGATTCATTGGATCTTGGATTGGCCAGAAAATGCTGTCTTCATTGATTTAGCGGTAGCACCTAGCTCGGATCAATTGATCTGTTGTTCCCTGGCCCATCCTTTATCCATGCCCATGCTGCTGCTCTGAACTTCCCAGTAATCACAGCTGATGCCAAGCAATAATGGCTGGGCTTGGGGTTGAAGAGAAACAAATCTCTGCAAATATATGTTTCCCTGGCTAATTTTTTGGGAAAAGGGATGAGTATCTTTCCAGAGTCTCCTCCATTTACTGTCCCATCATCAGACTAAAAAGTCTGAGTCACATCCATCCTGTCTTCCATGACAGGTAAATGTAGCTGGCTCAGAAACTGCTCAATACTCCTTCTGAGTCAGATGGCGATTAAGGGAGGAGGACAGGGAACAATGCAGTGCCTCTCCTCAGCAGAGATGGAGGGTATGTCTATACTACCCGCCAGACCAGCGGGTAGTGTTTGATATATTGAGGATCGATTTATTGTATCTCGTCTAAATGCGAATCAATGCCTGTACTCCACGACAGCAGGAGGAGTAAGCGGAGTCGACGGGGAAGCCATTGTGGTCGACTTGCTGCCATGAGGATGGCCAGGTAAGTCGAACTAAGATATTTTGACTTCAGCTACACAAATAGCGTAGCTGAAGTTGTGTATCTTAGTTCGAACCTCCTCCTAGTGTAGCCCAGGCCTGAGTGTCAGCTCACAGTGATCCCAGCCCCTGTCAAGCTTCTTTGTGTCCAAATGAATGTGTGTCATGTCTCTTTGAGAAGGCAAAGAAAAAGTATCACTGCAATAAAGAAACAACAATATCTGTGGAATAAGCATTCCAGTTACTGCTGGCATTCTCTCTCTCTCTCTTTTCCTCCACAGTATCCTATCAAGTATCCTTATCTTTCCAGGAATGTTGGCTTAGGGAGGAGCCTGGTCCAGTGGTTAGAGCAAGGGACTCAGTTAGGTCTTGTAGATTCTGTACCTGGCTCTACTGTTGCCTACCTGTGGACAAGTCCCTTCACCTCTTTGTGCCACAATTCCCCCATTCTATACAATGGAGGTGGTAATACTGATCTACCTCTGGAGGTGGGTCAGTGCATGTTCATTCATTCATTTTTGTAAAGGGCTTTGAGATCTTCATAGGAATGGAACAATGGAGACACAAAGTATATAAAGTATCTATCAAGGTGCAGTTTAGAGCAATGTCCTCAGACAGGCATGGAGAGGAATAGTTACATAAGAACCGCTGCACTAGGTCAGACCAATGGTCCACCCCAACCAGTATCCTGTCTTCCAGCAGTGGCCAATGCCAGGTGCCCCGAAGTAAGTGAACCTAACAGGTAATGATCAGGTGATCTCTCTCCTGCCATCAGTCTCCACCCTCTGACAAACAGAGGATAGAGACACCATTCCTTAGCCATCCTGCATAATAGCCATTAATGGACTTAACCTCCATGAATTTATCTAGTTCTCTTTTAAACCCTGTTATAGTCTTGGCCTTCACAACATCCTGGGGCAAGGAGTTCCACGAGAATTGTGCATTGTGTGAAAAAATACTTCCTTTCATTTGTTTTAAACCTGCTGCCTATTAATCCCACTGGGTGAAATGTTAGTGCCCTTTTGTCAGTGACAGTACTTTCATCTCAGAAATGTAGGCTCTGGAGGAACTGGGAGGTTCCTTAGGGAAGTCGACACTTCAAAAGCTGCAGCAGCGCAGCTGCCAAAGCTGTAGCGCTGTAGTGAACACGCTGCTACGCCAACAGGAGAACATCTCCTGTCTGCGGAGTTAATCCACCTCCACGAAAGGCAATGGCTGTGTCAAGGGAAGACGCTCTCCTGTTGACATAGAGCTGTCCACTCCAGAGGCTGGGTCGGTATAACTGCACCATGCAGAGGTGTGGATTTTTAGACCGATGTAAGTTTGCAGAAGAGACCTGGCTTTAGGGTATGTCTGCACTGCTGTTAGCCACCTGCAGCTGCTCGCTTGTGCCAGCTGACTTGCGCTGACTCAGGCTGCAGTGCTATTTAATTGCAATGTAAACTTCCGGGCCTTGGCTGCAGCCCAAGCTCTGGGATCCTCCTACCTTGCAGGGTTCCAGAGCCCGGGCTGCAGCCTGAACCCGAACGTTCACACTGCATTTAAACAGCCCTGCAGCCCGAGCCCCGAGCCTGTCACCTGGCACAGGCCAGGCACGAGTATTGAACTGCTTTGTAGACATACACTCAGAGCCAAAGGAGCAGCTTCATATCATTGCCAGAAGGATTCTAGCTGAGAGGGCCGTGGACCATTTCCTACAGTACTTCCTGCTGGGAGAAGATGGAAGTGGAGTAGCAGGGACCTCCCCTCACAGCTGGCGCACTGACATTATTCTCTACAGCACCACCTCCTGGGGAAGGAGTAGCTGTGAGTTTTATTTGGGTTCTTGTGCTGTGCTCATCCCTGTAGTGTCTAAGCACCCCTTACTGCCATCACTCAACTATTAACTGCTGCTGGGCGTGGCTGGGTCTCAACTCACTGTGATCACAGAGACAGCACTCCAGTTCCATGAATATCCCACCAGGCTGGAAGGGAGATAGATGTCCTTTGTTAGAGAGTATTGTGGACAAGAGTTGCTTAACTATTTATTCATTTAAGCACATTCTATGTATGCATTCAAGTCCTAATGCTCCAGTTAGAGTTCCTTATGTACCCGTATATGTTTTTCTATAAAGGAGATTATGGAGACGGAAGGCAGGAGAGGTCCAGAAGGGAAACAAAGGAATGTCAAAGAAAAATCAAAAGGAAGATAAAAGGGATGCCCGTGGCCTTTCCTGCAAGGGCTCCATTCCTCAGTAGACAGCTGTGTTCACTTCACACTAGACAGTCCATCAGAAATGAATGAGATGGGATAAAGTGCCTGGGAGATTTGCAGGAGTTTGTCTAGACACAGCCTGCCTGCTGCAGTGAGACACTGCATTGAAACATCCAGCAACACACACACACAAACACACACACACACACCCTTTCCTTCTTGAGCCAAGGAAGTGTGGTCTGAATAGATCAAATAACCTTGGGAGATTTTCTTACAGAGGAGGGATTGTACAGTGAGACCCACATTATTCCCCCATAGCCGATACTGTCAGTAGGTTCTTCGCGTACATTGTGTGAGACGATATGGGGGTGCCAATTCAAGCATCATATTAAATTCATGAGGGGCTTAGAGAATTAAGGGAGTGCATCCTTTCTGATCCACCCTCCCTCAGCTGACAAAAGAGAGGAAAGAAATCCCTGAGCCTGTGGGGCCAGAAATAATTTGGCTCCTGGGCAGATGAGGTCTTCAGAGAAGGAACAATGTCAAAATAAAACTCATGCTCAGTTCTGTCCATGGTGATAACAATGTAAATCCTGCAGCATTACCCTGAATTTACACTGGTGTAACTGAGAGCCCCGGTTTCTTTAAAACCTGAGATTATTCAAAGGATTTTAAAGAACATTTAAATTTACTTTTCTCCCTTTTGGCTGTTTGTTTATTTGTTGGCACTTCACTCAGCTGGGGATGGTTATAATAGGCTAGTTGGTTTCACTTGTCAGTTTCAGTCTGTTTCTCCTACTACACTATATATCAGGGGTGGGCAAACTATGGCCTGTGGGTCCATCCTGCCCGGCCCCTGAGCTCCTGGCTGGACAGGCTAGCCCCCAGCCCCTCTCTTAGTGTCCCCCATAGCCTCAGTGTGCCGCTCTGCCAGCGCTCTAGCCTGCTGCTCCTGGGCAGCATTGCAGCGGTGTGGCTGGCTATGGTGGCACTGGGAGCTCCTGGCCCTCTGAGCAGCATGGTGAGGGGATGGGGCTGTGAGTTCCTACGGGGCAGTGTGTCTCACTCTGGTGGGCCTGAGCAGCGTGGTAAGGCGGTCGGGGCAGGTTGGGCTGGGGCCTTGGATAAGGGACAGGGAGTTCTGGGGGTCTGTCAGGGGGTAGGGGTGTAGATAGGGGTTGGGGCAGTCAGGGTACAGGGAGCAGGGGGTCTGGGTAGAGGGTGAGGTTATGAGGGGGCAGTTAGAATAGGGGGTCTCAGGAAGGGGCAGTCAGGGGAAAAGGAGCAGGGGGCTTAAATGGCGGGTGTGGTCCTGGAAATGGTTAGGGGCTGTGGGGGTGGGTCTTGGGAGGGAATGGTCATGGGACAGGGAGCAGGGGGTTGGATAGGGGGTGGGGTCCCCGGGGGGGTGGTTGGAGTGGCGGGGTCTCGGGAGGGGACGGTCATGGGAGAGGGGGCAGTGGAGGTTGGATGGATTGAGGGTTCTGAGGGGGGTGGGAAGTGGGAGGGGGTCAGACGGGATGGGGCCAGGCTTCCCTAGCCTACCCGGCTTTCCATACAATTTTGGAACCTCGATGTGGCCCTCAGGCCAAAATGCCTGCTATACATCAATATATCATTGAGTTTTGGATCTCAGCAATTCAGGGGACAATTTAAACTGATAATACTAACAGTTTTCAATGATTTTTTTTTAAATGTCATAAAAGTTCCATATGGCATTGGGCCAGATTCTCCTTTCAGACCCATGCAGTTCCATGGAAGCCAGTAGGGTTGTGCAAAGTGTAACTGACAAAAGGATTTGTCTCCGTAACCAACAAAAAAATGTACACCGCCCTTACAAAAATAATCCTTCTTTTATAGTTTCATAGGCATTGTTGTCTAGTGGTTAAAAGGGACGAGGTAGACAACTAGGGACCTGTATTATAAATCCCCATTTGAGAGGAAGCAGGTAGAGCAGGGAGCTCGGAGTTTGAACATCTTATAGCTGGAATGTAAAGTCAGCCAAATTCATATTAGGCTGTGTCTACACTACAGACATAGCGGTGGTAGCTATGTCGAGAGGAGAGCGTTTTTTCACACCCCAAGAGACAAAAGTTTTGCCGACAAAAGTGCTAGTGTAGACATAGCCTTAGAAATAAAATGCACATTTGTAACAAGGAAGGGGATTAACCACTGAAACAGTACCAGGGTAGTGGTGGATTCTCTACCTCTGGAAGTCTTCAGATTAACACTTGATGCCTTCCTGGAAGATACGTTTTAGTCAAACACAAGTTACAGTGTTTAAAAAAGTAACTGGATGAAATTCTGTGGCCTGTGTTATACTAGGTAAGCTAATGTTTCCCTCTGGTCTTAAACACTACTGTTCCATATACTCTGGTAGGGCATGTGGTCTAGTGGTTACAGCAATGGAGGCTAGGGAATCAGGACTCTTGAGTTCTGTTCCTGACCCTGCTCCTGACTTGTTGTGTGATCTTGAGGCAAATCTCTGTTTCTGTGTCTTCAAAATGCTAGATGTTAATATTTTACTTGCCTACCTCACAAGGAAACTTAATTAAAGAATGTTCATAATGTGCTGTGAGATCTCTGGATAGAAGGTGCTGTTGAAATACAAAGAAGTTGCCTCAGCCTGGCACTTGCAAATTAATACCAAGGGAAGAAAAGCCAGCATCATATTCAGATAACCTACACTTAGGTCTTTGTTATTTTTGCAGATGAGTCTGTGCGTGTGGGAATGGGGCGTGTGCATGTGGAGCCATAACTGTCGCTTGTTACATAGCTTCTCAGGGTCTCATTGTTACGTTGGGATCCCTCTGCCTTTTTGTTGTCTCCATCTGCTGTCTCCCGTCTTACGGTGTGTTTTCACTAGGAAAAAAGGTGTTTCCTGACCATGTGTTAGCTAATAGGCAGTAACTAGCAAAGTAAAATCCAGGGGAAGACAAAGTCGTTTGCAGTTCTCACACAAGGTCAAGGTGAAGACTCCATGGGAGCCTAGAACACATCTTTTTTCCTAGTGAAGACAAGGCTTTAGATTGTAAGTTCTCCAGCTCAAAGACATCTTTTAGTTATGTTCATGTGGCACTTAGCACAATGGGCAATACATGTACGCGTGCATGAGGGGGACAGGCGAGCTACCTTCCCTATGATTCCTAATCTCCATCCCTGCTATTGCACGCTCTGAATCTTGGTCTCATGATACTGGATTGAAGACTGAGGGGAACTAATTGCAGGAAACAACATAACGCCTTCTCTCCAGAAATGACAATACATTGCACAGCCTCTCCTTCGAATAAGCTGGAGGCAAGAAAAAACCTCCTTGTCAGGGCCCAGTCCCTCCCTCCCTCCTGAGTGCGTCTCCTGAATGTATAAGGTGATTGGGAACGGCACCACCTGTGCCATAATTTAAACCAGGATTAAAGCCAATCTACAATCCACTTGATATTGATTTAAAAAACCTAAACAAGAAACTACATTTTGGTTGGACAAGCCGCCATTTTAAAATCAAACTCACCCACCGCTTCTTCTCTGCTTTGCAAATGCAAAGATGCAATCAATTCCCCAGCCACCGACTTTTTGAGCCGCAGCTCAGTGTACTGTCTGTGTTTCCTTTTAATACCTCCATGATGATTTACTCCCCCATACATGTGATCTCTCTGGCAGTGACGGGAGGGGCAACGGCACGGCATTATGGCAGGTTTTTTCAGAGCGCCATCTGAATTAAGAGGTGATTTGGGAGACAGGTTATTGCGAGACAGGCAGATTAATCTGCAGGGGGGTTGGGGCCATGCTGAGATTTGCCTATCATGCTGATAGCCATCCCCATTAATTTATTCAGCTCTGACAGCAAATTAGAAAGAAAGTAAGAAGCTTAGGGAAGGCATCCGGCTTGGTGCCCCAATTACATACATGTCCCTATTCCAGCCAGCACTGATAAGATGAGAAAGGATATGGAGCTGGAGAGAGTCATGTCAGGGTTCCAGGTTAGGGAGTGAGTATAGCTGGATGTAGAAAGACAATGCTGACATTGGTCTCGTCATGTAGGCTTGCATCCCCCAGCTCTTCTTGTCCCTCGACATCCCAGAATGCTACCCTATTGTCCTGTTTCAGTAACTGTAAAATCAGACCTTCCCGCGTCACCCCGGCAGCTGCCCTGGACTGCTGCCATGTTGCAGTTATTTACTGTAATTCTCCCGCTTCAACCCATCCAAAATGCTCCCAGCAAAATCAGTTTCCCCTCTCACTGCTCTGATCCCCAACTGCAACAGTTTCCTTTATGAGTCAGTTCCCGCTGATATCTCAGACTCCAATTTTCTCCACCCTAGTTTTACAGGTGGGAAAACGGAAGCATAGAGAGAGTCACAGTGAGTCAGTGGCAATCAGAAAAGGCACCCAAAAGCATTTCCATGTTGATCTGCTCCACTCTGTGTCTGAACTGTCATACAGGGGATTATGTTTATTATCTGTATCTGTGCTAAGCTACTAGGGGCCAGGGCCAATGTCTCCATGTATGTTCTGTGGAGTGCCAAATGCATTACCTGTACTTAATTATTGGGCATGTAATGTGGGTACCTGGGTGCCTAGTATCAGCACTCATGAGTAGAGTTGAGTGTCCTGAATAATGTGCTCATATTTGACAATTGGACTCATTGGACTTGATTCTTTTTTCAGTTACACCATGGTAGTAGTCAGTGTCATCCCACAGGTGTAACAAAGAGCAGAATTTGGCCCTAAATGTACAAACTGCTCTTGCTACTATTGAGCAGAGCTAAACTTACAATGCACCTATGCTGCATTTAGTTGCTCCACAGACAGGACAATTAATTCTAGTTCCTTGTTTCACTCTCTGTTTCCTTAATCCCTGCCAGGCCCATGTTGTAAGAATATAAGAATGGTCATACTGGGTCAGACAATGGTGCATCTAGCTAAGTATCCTCTTTTCCAACAGTGGCTGGTGCCAGATGCTTCCAAGGGAATGAACAGAATAGGGCAATCATCGAGTGATCAGTCCTGCTGTCCAGTCCCAGCATCTGGCATTCAGAGGCTCAGGGACACTCAGAGAATGGGGCTCCATCCCCAGCCAACTTGGCCAATAGCCATGAATGAACCTATCCTCCATGCATGATCCAGTTAAGTTTTGGTTTTCACATCATCCCTTGGCAATGAGTTCCACAGGTTGACTGTGTTGTGTGAAGAAGTACTTCCTTTCATTTGTTTTAAACCTGGTGCCTGTTAATTTCATTGGGTGACCCCTGAAAGTCCAAGTACATTGTAGCCATTGGATCACCTTTGTCCACATGTTTGTTGACCCCCTCAAAGAGTTCTAATGGATTGGTGAGACATGATTTTTCTTTACAAAAGCTGTGTTGACTTCCCCATACACTGTGTTTATCTGTGCGTCTAACAATTCTGTTCTTTACAATAGTTTCAACCAGTTGTCTGGTACTGAAGTTGGGCTCGCCAGCCTGTAATTGCCAGGATCACTTCTAGAGCCTTTTTTAAAAAATAGCATCATATTAGCCATCCTCCAGTCTTCTGGGATGGAAATGGTAGATTACATACCACAGTTAGTAGTTCTGCAATTTCATATTTGAGTTCCTTCAGAACTGTTGAGGGAATACCACCTGGTCCAGGTAACTTATTACCGTTTAATTCAGTTGTCCTGAAACAACTTCTGTTGGTGACCCCTTTTGAACAGCGTCCCCACAGGGGCATAGCCAGGCTTGTAGACGTGGGGAATCAACAAAGGAAAAAAATGGTGTCCCTGAATGTGCTGTTTGTGGTCTTTCGGCGGGCAATCGCTGCACATGACCATGTCCACAGAAATGCCGCCGAAGAAAATGTTTCCTCTCTTGGTGGCATTTCGGCAGACATGCCCATGCACCTTGGTATGGCTGCCGAAATGCCGCCGAAAGCAGAAACATTCATTTCAGCAGACATACAAGAAACGGCGTGGCGCGGATGGCTCACGAGGAACGGACAGCTCCACGCCTACTGTTGGCACCCCGGTGTGGGGCTTGAGGCTGGCAGCCGGCAGCCCAGCAGGGCTCACGACCCCCTGCATAACTGGCTCGCAAGCCCCCAGTTTGAGAATCAATGATTTAATTTATCAATTTGTTCCAAAATGAACATGAAAATGAACTATGAAAGCCAGCACTAGTCTGCTTGTTGTGTATGTGACACAGCATGTATCTGTTATTGTGTGTGTTTTGTTGTTATATTTGTGAAGCTATATAGGAATACATGTGTGTGCTATGGTGAGAACATCTCAAGTTACATATCCTTGTCACTGTGGGTTGTTTGTCTCAGTCTGTGTATCTGTTATTGTGAGATTTGTTATTGTGTATCTGTTATTCTCAATTTGCGTATCCCTGATATTGTGTGCATGCAGGTGTGTGTGTTGTGAGATTCGCTCAACTTTCATGTCCTGATACTGGATGTATTATCCTGATTATAAGCATGTGTGTTTATCTCAGTTTATGCCTCTGTATTATTGTGTGTGTGTCAGTTTGTGTGTTGCTGTTTTGATGTGGTTGTGTCTTCATTTGTACATCACTGTTATTTTTTTGAAGCATCCCAGCATAAGCATCTGTAGTCACAGGCGCCGACTCCGTGGGTGCTCCGGGGCTGGGTGTTCTGCACCCACCGGCAGCTCCCCATCCCACCCCCCCGCCCCAGCTCACCTTCGCTGCACCTCCACCTCCTCCCCTGAGCTCTGCACTGCATCCTGCTTCTCCCCTCTCCCTCCCAGCACTTGCACCGCAAAACGGCTGTTTCATGCGGCAAGCCTGAGAGGGAGGGGGAAAGAGGGGGAACGTGGCACGCTCCAGGGAGGAGGCAGTGCTGGGGCATGGATTTTGGGAGGGGTCCAATAGGGACAGAGAGGGGTGGGGTTTGGGCGGAGACTTTGGGGCAGGGGTGGAGTCGGGGTGGGGGTGATGGGGTGCGAGCCCCCACCTGTACCAACAAAAGTTGGTGCCTGTGTCTGTAGTAATATTCACATGCAGACCTCAGTGTGTTCATCTACATTGTTGTGTCCTTGCGTTTCCATGTTTTCTATCTATACTGTGTTGCGTTTGTGAGTGTCTTAGTGTGTGCGGTATGAGACCTCTTATCTCAGTGATTGTGTTACTGTATGTCTGTGTGCTTGTGTTTGGGCATAGGTCCATGTTACTGTGTGTCATTTATATCTGCATTCTGAACAAATAGCTTCTGTTTCCCATTCATCATCCCATTTCCACACTTCATTTCTCTCTCCTCAGCCTTCTTTCCATCTGCTTTTTGGAAACTTTAGTGACTCAAGAGAAATTATAGTTCTCACAGTTGCAAGCGGTTTAGGGACATAGACATTGCTACAGCGACAGAGCGTGCAAGGAAGGGATGAGGGGAGACAGAAACAGGAAATCAAGTGCTGTCTAGCTTAAGAACTAAAAGCATCAGCTGATTTGCCCTCTGGGAGTCTCTGGGGGATGGGCTCCAAATGCACTGTGGGGAAATGAGGAATGGGTGAAACAAGGGGAAGGAGAGAACAGAGGTTATTGGAACGACAATGCTTTTTCCTGAGCTTGACCTCGGCAGCTCCTGCTTGAAATGGGGACTGTCAGAGCCATTACTGTCTCGGATCTTTGTCCTGGAAGCTTTCACTAGCTGTGTACATACTCCTGTGAATCTATCAGCAGCCAGGGCTGGGTGCATCAGACATGCCTGGGCTGAGCCCCCGGCTCCCTAGATGCAGCTTTGATTCTTCTTCATGAATGCTTGCTAACGTATTACCCCGGGGAGTATTAACCCTTCTGGAGAGAGAGCCCTTCCCGCAGAGAGCTCAGACCAAGAGACAGGGCAACTTCCCCAATGCCCCCGTTCCTCTGGCATGGCTGTGGTTGGATCTGCACGGCAGCTGTGGTTCCTTTGCAGAGCCAAGGGGCGTTTTTTTATTATTATTTTTAGACAGCATCCCTGCATTTCACAATATGTCATCGTTATTTTCTCTGATTTCTCCCGCTCAGATGTATTCTGTCAGGCCAACTGGAGCGTCTCAGTGATGTCTTGTCAGCTCTGGCCATGCTGTGCTGGGCCACAAGAAGGACAAGGAACAGCTCAGGGAGCAGGGGGGAAAAAGAAAAAACGGACGTCTTGATCAATGGAGCCATTAAGCAGAGCACCCTGGGGGTGGGACTAGCAATCTGCAACACGAACACCCGCTGCCCCCGCCATCACACTCTCACCCACAGTGTGGACCTGACCCAGAGCCCATAGGAGTCAGTGGAAAGACTTTCATTGACTTTGAATCAGGCCCTGCCTTCACTGCCTCCCGAGGTGGAGCTGCCATGAAAGAATGCTTTCACTTCTCTGGCTAGAAATGCTGGCCAAGGCAACTGCAGGTATAAAAGTAATAGGACTGGTCCCTTCTCTTGTATATAGTTTATACTACCCTGTGCTTTTATCTGATCTCGACCAGGATGTACCATTATAACTAAATCTAGTACATACGAACCCATTCTCCCTTTACCCACCAGAGTGATGGGAGAGGGAGAAGAAACCGGGTCCTATGCATCCCATTCTTCCTCTCCCCACTTAACGAATGCAAGATTGTGCTCTTGAAATTATTACCTAATGGCCTCCAGTATCCAGTTTGCAGTGAGAACTACAGCATGGTCTAGTGGCCTGTGCATCAGTATAACCAGGAACCCCTGGGGTTCTGATCGTGATTCTACCACTGCATGGCCTTGAGTAAGTCACTTCCTCTCTATGTGCCTCAGCTTCCCCATATGTGAAATAGGGCTAATAATATTAGAAGGGAGGGCTGAAGGCATGTTGCCTTTCGTGCTGCAAGACGAAGTGAATGAACCATCCTGACTGTCTCTTTCTGATGCGGGTTGCTTTCCCTTCTTGTCTTGAGTTGGGCAGAGGAAACCAGAAGACCGGTTATTTGTGCTTAAGACCCTGAGAATAAACCCACACTGTCCCACCTCTCCCCAGATGCTCTGGGCTGTATCTAATCTACCCACTGCTGTGCCTCTGCTTTCTGCACTAACGAAATCAAGCAACTGCAGCACTGAGAAAGCCTGACCAATAATTGAAGCAGATTGAATACGCAGGGTAAAAGGGTAAAGCTGGAAGGGTGTGCCCAGCTATGCAAGGCTCGCTGTGCAGTATTAATGGACGAAGAGTGCACTAAAAAGCCAACAACACACAATCTGCCTCTTTAAACTTGGAGATCAAAATCAGAGCAAGGGAGAGAGACACAGGGGAAATAAATCTCCTTTATTAATTATAAATCAGATACATATTGTGCCCAGCTTCATTCCGCCAGGCCTCACTGCCGCACGTACATCAAACCAAGCTCCTTAAACATTAATGCAGAGCTTTTTGAACCTCTTGTGTTTTTCAGATGTGTAGGGTCGGAACAGGAGAGAGTTGGCAGAAATCATTGCACGTTTCCTCTCCCACGGTCTGGCTGCATTTTATGCTGTACATTTCCATGAGTAACCCTCTCCCCATTTCCCCCCCTCTAGCCGTGCTCCTGGACCTCCCCCAGCCCCGGTGTGTTCTTCCCCAGGGCTTGGCTTCTGTTTCCACGACTCAGTGCCCTGTTGAAGGTCCACCAGCAATCTCCTGCAGGTGGCTGTCCTCCCTTGTACAGCTCTACTCTGCAAACGCTGGCCTCTACCCAACAGCGTGAGCTTTTTGCTAGCAGTTCCAGGTAGGGCAGACTTGCTCACCGAAGTCCTTAGCTGAAGCCAACCAACTGCAGTGTTGTGAACTCCTTCACAACAGTGCCGCATCGATGCCAGCCAGAACTCTGCCATGTCCAAATTAACTAAGGTCTGTGAAACAAAGTGACTTGCCCAAGGAGAGCCAGAGTCCAGGTTTTCTAACTCCCAGTTGTCTGCTCTGACAACCAGACTACAATGCCTCTTCAGGCTGGGACTGGAACCCAAGGATCCCTGTCTCCCCCATCTCCTAACCACCATACCAGTTCCTTTCCTTGAGGAGTCCTGACTTATCAGCCTCTGCTCTAAGCACTTGGTAACATGTTCTCCAAGAACAAGAAATTAAAATAAAGCTTGATCTCGGTGCCACACGGTCCTTTTACCCCAAACAGTATAAAGAAAGATCCACACATACCCCTTTAATCCAGTTTTACACATCAGTGTTTCTCTTTACTCCATCCTGGGACCAATTCATTTTTAATGCCTTTAGGCAGGAGTCCAGCAAGCTGAAACTACCAGGACCTGTAGCAAAGCCCGCTCTTACCCTGCCATCTGATTGGCTCATGGTGACTAATGGTGTTTATGGTTAAGCAGTAAACCTTAAAGGGGTCCCCCAAGAAAAATGTCTCAGAAATGCAAATAATGGCCAATTTGTTTGTCAGTAGCTGGAGAGACCACAGCAGCGTCACCATCTCCCACCAAAAAGTTATGGCTGTCCCATTGCTAAGTAATGTTTGCTAAAAAGCCATTCTAGGAAAATAGAATGTAAACTCATTTAATGCAGAAAAAGCCCCCCAAAACTGAAACAAGTTCACTGCAGCCATAAGTAAAGCCTGAACCTTTCAGTTCATTCCCAGGGCTTAGGCTGCTATGAAACTGCCCTGAGCCAACCAAGCCTGCTGGGTAATCCTATGGAAATGAGCCATGCCAAGCCCCTCCCACTTTGAATTCATAGATTCCAAGGTACCACAAAGTAGTCAACCTCCATAACTTTTTTTTTAAATAGTCAAATGCAAAAGCATAGGGTGGAGTGCTAGGCTCCCAACCACTCTTTGCTCCTCCCCTGGAAATCAGGAGGAATCTATCTCATAGAACTGGAAGGACCTTGGAAGGTCATCGAGTCCAGTCCTCTGCCTTCACTAGCAGGAGCAAGCATTGTCCCTGAGTGCTGTCACATTTAGGGCATGCTAGAGGGATAGCATGGACCAGTGGATAGTGCAGTGGGGTTCTATATCTGCCAGCGGGACACAAGCTTGTACCTAAGCCTCCTCCAAAGGAGCTGAAGATAAACAGGCACATTTCCAAAGGCTTTATGTGCAAATGGTGTGGGAGCATGAGGTTTAAACATGTCCGAACCAGTATCAGATCTGCTGTGTAAACACGTCTTTGGACTCATCTGCTGGATGTCCATGGGCAAGAGTTTAAGTCTTATTGTAGCCAGAACTTCATGCAGTTTTGTGTATATGATACATAGTCCACGATTATGGTGGCATTAGAAATGTACAGAGATACGTAGCCAGGCACAGAAAGAGGGTTCTCCAATGTGTAAGCATTGGAATGAAGACAGTTATTCTCAAGAGTCAATCATAGCTGATCAGCCTTGAGTCATCGCCCAGAATAGCAAGAATTACCCCACGGTGAATAGTCATTGCTTTGCATGTCCTGGACTGATCTTAGCATGGATGATTGCTGCCACTCTTTCCAGCTGTGGATGCTCTCACACCTTGTTGACCTGGAAAGTAATTCTTTGGTCCTGTGGGCCAGGTGACCCTTTGCTGCTATAGTCGGTCACTTCTGGGTGGGCGTTGCAGATGGTCACTCCTTAGAGTGTATGGCCATTCTTTTGCATGGCGAGGCATTGCTGCTGGACCAGTACAAACGGAGAGAGGCGGGATTTCTCAGGAAGAAGGCCCAGGAGCCATGCCCTGCAGCTGTGGGATAAACAGCAGCAACAAGCTGTGTTTCTCTCCCTGTGTCCCAGCCCAGTTAGCAGCACTGGGAAAGGCTCTGGGAGCTGCCAGGAAGACAAAGGCCCCATTGTGGCTGGAGTGACAGGGGATTGAGTGGTACTGCTTGCTTCTCTTAGCACCCCGAGCTACTCACATGTCAGGTCCCAGCACCTGCACTGGGGGGTGGGAGGAGGCTGTGGGGAGGGAGGTAATGGGCTGTTGTAGCTTTGAGATGCATCGCCTTGCTTTGACACCTGTTTTAGCTGTTCTCCCTCCAGCCCCATCCTGGCTCCTCCCTTGTCCTGTAATGCCATCGTTATATGCATTCTGAACAGACCCATCACTAGGGTGTTCCTCCCTGTCTCCTCTTTTCCTCACACACTCCCTCCCTTTTTCTCTGTCTCTCTCATCGCAAACTCTCCCTCCCCCTCACACTGTCTCTTTCCATCAGACACACCTTCAATCAGGCACCGCTCCCTGTCTTGCTCTGTCTCCTCCACACCACACTCTCTCTCCTTTCTGTGTCACACACATTCCAACCCCAGGGTCTGTCATTCTTGCACATACATGCACTTCACACTCAACCTCTTCCCTGTCTCGTCTCTCACTCCTCTCTAGCTCTTTCTGCACATTCCCTCCTTCTTCTGCCTCTCATGCTTTCCTTCGCTATTTTTCTTCCCTTCCCAGTCTAGGACCTGCTCCCTTCATTTCCATACAGCACAGAGGAGGGCTCCACGGTTCTGGCGCTACAGACTCACTTGCTCTCCTTGTCACACGAGAAAGCAGCTCGTATTTCATGGAGCACAAGATCTTTTTATCTTGGCCGTGTTACGACGTGCACTGGACAGTTGCACGTTTTGCAGAGTGTTTTATTGGCTCTTCTCCTGCTGGCTGTTAGACACATTGTTCTGCGTTTTTCAGTAGTGAAATAGGAGGCATGGACTGCTTTCCAGCATGAGTCTCAGCCTCTCCCCCACTCCAATCTAATCTAATGAAAAAGTTATTTATAGGCAGTGATTTTTTTGGCCTCTTTCCCCATTTCCTCTCTTATGTGAAGCCATCCAGCAAAGAAACAAAACTCCAGCACAAAACTTCTACAGCATACAGGAGAATGCTCTGCTTAATTAGTTTCCAAACTCAGTGGGGGAGGGGCTTTCTCATATTATGTACAGTGCCTTGTCTGATGAGGTCCAGATTTCAGCTGGGGACCCTGAGCAGGCTACTGTAATAAAATAATTAAATAACAACAGATTTCAATTTGGGAGTGACCTGTTTAGAATACAATAGGGATCAACCTTAATCTGGGTCCAAAACTTGAACAATTGTGTAGTGGGTTCTTTATCGCTTGAAGCTTTAAAATCAAGACAGGATGTCTTTCTACAAGAGATACTCTAGCTCAAACAGAAGATATGGGTTTGATGTAGATATTATTGGGTGAGGTTCTCTGTCTGTGTTAGATTAGATAATCATAATGGTCCTTCCTGGCCTTCATATGACTACTCAACCCAAATCCTCAGAACATAGGACTGGAAGGGGCCTTTTGGGTCATTGAATCCAGTCCCTGCCTATATCACAGGCAACTCCGTCATATCATCCCATTCATAAACTTCTCAAGCTCTGTCTTCAAACCATTTAGGCTGTTTGCCTTCACTACTTTGGTGGTTAGAAACCTTCTTCTAACCCTTGACCCCAAAATCCTCAACCCCTGAATCTTCACCTGAAATCCAAAACAACTCCTCTCAGCCTTCACACACACACACACACGCACACACACACTCAAACCAATCACTCTGAATCTCCGCTCTGAGGTCAGAGCCTTTTTGGAGTGTTGAAAGACATTTGGATTCCTCCTGTTGTTTTTCATTCTTATTGATGATGCTGTGCACAGTGAAAAAGTCCTTGGGATACAGGATCGATGGTCAGAGCCGGGCTGGAGTATAAATAGATGCCAATTTATGCTTATCTAGTCTGAAAGAATTCATTTCAAATGCAAAACCATTGTCAAAAAATATCAGAGGTAAAATGATTGTATGTTACTACCGTTGTGTTCAGATTCAGCTGTTTCTCTTTATGTGCGTATGTGTGTGAAACTGTATTCCTGAGTGTATGTGTTATGTCAAGTGCGATCCATGAGTGTGTGTCTACATGCATGCCTGTAAGTGTATTTCTGCAAATGTCTATATGTGAAACTGTATTTGTGTTTGTGTGTCACTGAGAGTGTAACTGTCTGTGTGATAGTAAGTGTGTGTGTGTGTACATGTGGGTGGGTGACTGTGTGCCTGTCAGACTGTACGAGTATGCCTGTGTGTGTGAGACTATGTGTGTGTCTGCTTGTCAGACTATAAGAGCCCCTGAATGTGTGAGTGTGTGTGAGGTAGCAGACAACTTCTGAAACTGGCAGAGTCAGCCACCAGAAAAAAGAAACCCTGTCTCTTTAACAGTGCTCTGTGGGCCTCCAATAAGGGGCCATTTTTCCTTTTTATAGTGAATTTCAGTGGGCGTGTTCCTTTAAGTAAACCTCTTGGAGCTATAAATAAAACTCAAAGGAGCAGTAATTGTAGGTCTGTGGAGAGGCTGAGCTCCAGACCCCAATTTCAGTTCCCTTTGCTGAGATTAATTCACCGTGGCAGGCTCCCTGCTAAAAATAAAACCTGGAGCATTGGGCAGGGGCACAATTAAAAGGCACCAAAAAGACAGAAAAATCGATTTGGAGGCAGCCAAATTCTCCATCCCCCCCGCTTCCCCCCCCCCCATTAGACTCCTCCCAGTTACTGGAATTTACCAAAAGAATCCAGGCTCAGCTTGGATTTTACATTGACCGAGGAGGTTTCTCATCTCTTCTGGCCTGTAAGTGGGGTTGGGTGGGGATGGGGACCCTTCTCCATGTTAGAAGGGTAAAAATTGGTGGCACAAACCCTGGTTTCATTTTATGGGGTGGGGGTGGCACAGGATGGTGCGAGGGGGCGATAAGGGCTAAAAGGAAGACTTCTCTGACAATATATGACCCTGCACATGGTGCACAGCCTGTCTCCCTGATACACGAAAAGGATCTTGGCTCCTACTGCTTTAAATGCTGGCTGAATTTCTGCAAACAGGGTGTAAAGCATCCTTGCTGCTGGGAGGGGGAAAGGATGAGGATTTGCAGGGCCCCAAGATGTGAGGGGCCAGGGAATCAGGCTGGGGGTGCCCGACTGCCTCTCAGCAAAGGAGGAATTATTGAAAACATGCGCTGTCCCTGACTTTCAGAAGAATGGGCTTGACCATGAACTGCATGTCTTCCCAGGGGGCCCCATCAAAGGGAAGACCCAGAGGAGTTATTGGTGCTGCTTGTGTTTGGAGACAGGCTGGGGAAAATTCATCCCTGCTGTAGCTCCCCCAAAGTCAGTGGGGTTACAGGTTCATTTGAACCATTGATCAATGAATTATTTCTTCGTCGATCTGCAGTCGGGCTGGTGTCTGTCAGAGAGGGTGGGAGTTGAGTTCACCATCCCAGCTATCCCTAACTAGATAAGGACTGTCATTTTCTCTCTCTTTGTACAGCACACAGCAGGATGGGGGCTCCAACTTGGTTAGCCTCTAGGTGCCACTACTGCATACAGGTTCAATAACAATAGTGTCACCTCCCTGGCTTCCATTTAGTTTCTCACAGGAATACACACACTGACACTCTTCCTCTGGTCCTCATAACTATCCCCAACAAATCAAAGCCTCCACCGAGTTGATGAAACCGATTCTGGAGGTTGTGGGAGATTTCCCATAGTTCAGTGGGATAATGGATGGGACCTTTGGTCTCCCCTACTCCTTTCTGCTGGAGCTAATTGTTTCTGAACCATGCAAAAGCAACGGATCAACAATTCCTTCCCATTTCTCTTAGGTTTATTCTTTGTGGACAGGGTAAATTTTACCCTGAACTTTCTTTCCTTGTGTTGTCTTTTATTTAAACTCCCCAGGGAGAAGGCTGGTCTTGTGTTCTGTTTGCGAACAGAATCTTTCCTTCTCTAAGCACTGGATCAACCTGTATCCTATAGAAAAGTGGGAGCAACAGTGTCACTTTATCTTCAGACAGAAGAGAGACTTTGTCTCCACCCAGCAACTTTCCTCCAAATTCAGAAGGAATACTCTCACTTGGTTCTTTCTTTATTGGTTGAGAATAGAGTCAATTCCCATCCTGAATGTTGATGAATCGTTCCATTTACACTGGGGCAATCCCAGGCTTCCTTAGCACTCTCTTACTACATTATTCGGGACTCTCTAGCCTCCCCAGAATATGAACATTATTTGAAAGACCATTTAATGGTTCTAAAAGTAACCTGGAATTACATGAACATCATCATAGCATTGAAAGAATAATAATGGTAGATTCAGTTTCTCTGGCGCTTTTCATTCTAAAGAATCCCAAAGCACTTTACAAAAACTTATCTATCCATACATCCATCCCATTCAAACCCCCTTCTATTGATCTATCTATCCCCACTCATCTCGCCAATTAGCCAGATAGCTAGCTGCTCATCCCATACATACTGCTTGCCTATCAATCTATGTCTATCCCCAGACAGTCCTCTTCTAATCACTGTGTCTGTGTTTGTGTGTGCATGTACACATACAGAGGGATCACTACCCCACTGAAATGCAGCAGTTTACAGCAACATCCATATTTGTTTAGTGTGTAGGACAGGAAGGGAAGAAGAATTTTCTCTCCCACCTAGCCTGATTCAAGACACAAGGGACCGAATTCATCTTTGGTGCAAGTGAAGCCAGTGGATGAATTTGGAGAGTTATTCAGGGATGTTTCCTGGGTTATTAAACTAACCATCCACTGCACTAATTTAGACAGAAAACACAAGATCCTGCAAAGCACATCAGTGGAACCACAACATCTTGCTGCTGCTGACGCTGCAAATGCCACTTTCACCCTCATTTTTAAAGAACAGTAGCAAGCCCTATAATTATCTGAAAGATCAGAAGAAGATCCGGTAGGAATATAACAATTCCACGCCCACCTAGGATTTTACAGTCACTACTCTGCTGCCCAGCTGGGCTACTCAGAACTTTACAGCAATAGTGGAGATAAATCTCAGGACATCATGCTCCCAACAGCACAGGTGGACTGCCACTTGAACGAAAGGAGAATCGCCGCTAACTATCAGCAGTGCAGGGTCCATGATTCACAGCTGAGCAATTCTGATTCCATCCCGAGAAGTGCACACAAGTCAGTTCATCACAATATTAACCGGCATTCAGTGCAGCCATCTAAACAACCTCTAAGGAAAAAAGCTCTCTACAGGTACACAGCATAAAACCTTAGAAAACCAAGAAGCTGGCTTTTTAGAAAGGGACCATGGTCTTCTGGTTAAGGCACTACAGTGGGATTCAGAAGACTTGCGTTCAATTCCTGCATCTACCACAGACACCCTGTGCAAGTCACTTTATTTTTCTGGGCCTCAGTTCCCCATCTGTAAAATGGAGACAATGATCTTTTTTCATTGTTATCTCTCATCTACATAGGTGGTAAACTCTTTGAGGCAGGGATTGTCTCTTACTGTATGTCTGTGCAGGTCCAGCAAAATGGGGTTGTGGTCTCTACACACTATTAATTCACAATGAGGCTTAGCCTCTTAGATGCCTAATTGACTTTTGAAAATGGGAATGAGGCTCCTAAGCCACTTAGGTGCTTTTGAAAAATTCAAACCAGATCTGAACACAAACCCTTTAGAAAATCCCCGGCCTCCAAGTGCAGAGCATGTACTCTCTGATCCACCCTTCACACCTAACCAATTGAGACAGGAGATACCAGCCTGTAGCCTGAACACTCTTGATTTCATGGCTTGCACTCACTGGGAAGTCTGGCCTAGGCTAGTGCATGCATTTCAATACAGCCATGTCGCAGCTTAACTTCACTTCTGATGGGAGCAAATTCCAGAGGAGAGAGTCTGCTATCAAGCACACCTTAAGAACATAAGAACCACCCAGACTGGGTCAGACCAAAGGTCCATCTAGCCCAGTATCCTGTCTACCGACAGTGGCCAAGGCCAGGTGCCCCCGAGGGAATGAACAGAACAGGGAATCATCAAGTGATCCATCCCCTGTCGCCCATTCCCTGCTTCTGGCAAACAGAGGCTATGGACACCTTCCTGCCAGGCTTCCACAAGCTCCATCCTAGAGGCTGTCAGGGCAATGCTAACAGGCATAGGTGGGACGAGGGTCTAGACAAATTCTGACTGGAAATAAGATGTACATTTTTAACACTGAGGGTAATGAACCACTGGAACAATTTACCGAGATTCATGGTGGATGCATCTGATAATTTTAAAAATCAAGATGGTTTGTTTTTTTGTCTAAAAGATCTGTTCTGGGAATTATTTAGGGGCAGTTTTTTAGCCTGTGTTATAAGGAGGTCAAATTAGACGATCCCAGTGGTCCCTTCTGGCTTTGGAATCTCTGAATGGATCATATATACCATCAGGTGCCAGCAATGCCCCTCTGCCATGTACATTGGCCAAACCGGACAGTCTATACGCAAAAAAATAAATGGAGACAAAAGAGATGTCAAAAAGTATAACATTCAAGAACCAGTTGAAGAACACTTTAACCTCCCTAGACATTCAATTACAGACTTAAAAGTTGCAATTCTTCAACAAAATAACTTCAAAAATAGACTCCAACTAGAAACTGCAGTACTGGAATGAATTTGCAAACTGGACACCATTAAATTAGGCTTGAATAAAGACTGGGAGTGGATGGGTCATTACACAAACTAAAACTATTTTCCCATGCTAATTTTTTCCTCTACTGTTTCTCACACCTTCTTGTCAACTGTTCAAAATGGGTTATCCTGATTATCACTACAAACATTTTTTTTCTCCTGCTGATAATAGCTCACCTTAATTGATTTGTCTTGTTAGAGTTGGTATGGCATCCCCATCTTTTCATATTCTCTGTATATATATATATAAATCATCCTACTGAATTTTCCACTCCATGCATCTGATGAAGTGGGATTTAGCCCATGAAAGCTTATGCCCAAATAAATTCGTTAGTCTCTAAGGTGCCACAAGGACTCCTCATTCTTTTTGCAAAACAGATCTGTCCTTGATGGTGAAGTTCTTGGTTTTTTGCGACACTGAGAATTGTTTCTTTTTAACTGTGTGAATTTTGTGCTGCTGAAAGGTGACAGATTTGCCTCCCTGCAGGCTTAGGGACAGCCTGGGCAGCATCCATCACATGCTGCTACATGAGGGTGCCTCAAACCTGATCTGGGGCCCACCTCTCAGTGGAGTAATGTCCCTCCTGGTAAAGAAGAACTAGAGACAGCTGTGATGGGTATAAAAGAGATTCTTTATTCCGACTGTTGGATACAGACAGACCCTGTGGTTCTCTCTGGCTCCCAGCCTGTACTGCCTGGTATCAGCACACAAGGCTTCCCTGGGAATAGGCTGCTGGGTATACTACTGGGGGAGAGGATAATTCAGCCAACATGGGGGCCTCTTAGGGACAACTGCCTGGTGGGTGTAACCTTTCTACACCAAGCAGAACTGAGAGCCACCAAATCTACAGCACACCAGCTGCCAACGAGCCTTCAGATTTCTGTCACTTCCAACGGTTAGGTTAGACCAAAACCAATGAGAAGATACAAGGCTCGATAGCCCAGAGGCAGGCAGACCTGCTTGACTCAAACAATGTCAAGATCTTCTCCCCATCCTCCCTTTCATCTGTATGAACGAGCCTGACACTAGGAGAAAGGACTTGGCATGCCAACTCTCTGATCCCCTTAGAGCAAGGACTGGCGACAAGCTGACACCACCGTAATTATAGTGTTGGGAGCTGCGATGCTGTAACTGATGGGGAGAAGCATCATCACTGTGTCATCTCCTTTGGAGAAAGTTGTGTTTAAATAAAGAATAAAGGCAGTGGCCCCAGTTGCATTAGGACCAAGTCTCCATTTGCCTTTCACCTCATGCAGTCGTTTACATGAGGGCAAAATTGAGTGCAAGATCCAGATCCGAACAGGGGATTGTTAACACCCATTGTGTGCTGGTGTCAGTCAATACACATGGTCCAGTATAAAATCCCCATTTTACAGATGGGGGAACTGAGGTACAAAGAGGTGAAGTGACTTGCCCAATGTTACCCAGCAGGCCATTGGCAGAGCAGGAAAGAGAATCCAGGTCTACTGAGTCACAGTCCAGTCCAAACTGCTTCTCTCACCATGAAATGGTGTTGTTGACCCGGGGTGCAACACCCCTTTAGCGGGTAGCAGCCTAAGTGAGGGAGCCTGTAGAAATGACTGGTGTTAACGACAGTTGTAAGTCTGCTGCAGTCTGCAGTTGCACCTGCTTAGACCAGGGCTGTACTTGGCCCTGGGCTCCTTGGGAGGGTGGGACAGAATCATAAGTGTCAATAACAATACAGAGCTCTTTACAGAGTACCTTTTCATTCCTAGATCTCAACGCTCATGAAAGGAGACACGATCGCTATCTCCATTTTATAGATGGGAACAGTGTGCAGGAGGTGAAGTGGCTTGCCCAAGGTCATGCAGCAGAAAAGAACCCGGATCTCGTCCCTAGGCCGTGCTGCCTCCCATAGAAAAAAAGAACGATTAGGGCCCATCTCCCTGTCTGTTGGAGGATTGTTCCCCACAGGAACACAAAGGAAACCTCTCTAGCTGGGAGCGACTCAGAAGGGAGGGATATAAATCAAGCTAACGAGATTAACACAGATGAATAGAGCATGCCCTGTTGAACAGTCTGTTCCTCAGTGCTTTGTCTAGTTGAGTTTTAAGGACCACCTTCCCAAAGGGCCTTCTTAATGGGGGCTGCAATATATTTGCCACTGCAGTCCTTTGCACATGCTAATTGCACAGGGGCGTGCTCTGCTATCCAGCTGTACCTGCAGCTAGTTTGGATACAGACGTGCTTGGAAATCCAGCAGGCAGGGAATAAAAATAGGAGGCTATCTGACTATTTGGACATCTGCATCTCTAATGATGGTATAGTTCATCCCTCGTTTAGTTTCACAGCCCTGCATTTTGACCTAGTGACAGCATGGAATGAAGGTCAATAGTAGGCCTGGGAATTAGGATTGGGGTCTATTCCCAGCTCTTGGAGAGGAATGGGAGTCTAGTGGTTAGAGCAGTAGGAGCTGGAAGTCAGGACAACTGGGTTCTATTCCCAGTTCTGGGAGGGCAGTGTGATCTACTGGTCAGGGGAGCCCAAAGAACAGCAGTCTGCTCTTGCCTTGCCCACTGACTTGTTGCACTACCTTAGGTAAATTGAGTCTGTTTACCTTTCTGTGAAATGGGGAATAACGATTCCCACATCATGTATGCTGTGAGGTGAGCCTTAGTGGTTTAACACTGGTGAAGCTCATTGCAACCCTCCGGGGGAGGACTAGGACATCTCTATTGGGGAGGCCATATTCCACCGTTGCAGAGAAATGGACTTGACCCCTGACCTTCCGACTGAAACCGGCAGATGGTATTGATCCAGAATGGGACCTTCCTGCCCTTAAGGATTCCGGAGAAGGGGATGGAGGGGCTGGCATCTATTAAGAACAGGACCTTGATCTGCTCCAGACTCTCTGTCCCTCCTCTTCCAGATCTTCTCCTTTCCCGCTGTCAATGTGCTCATTGGTTCCCATTCATTAACACCATTAGGGCTTGTCTACACTGACATTTTGTAGCACTCTAATTTGCTGGCTCTGGGGTGTGAAAAATCACCCCCCTGAGTGCAGCAAGTCTGAGTGCTTTAAAGTGCTAGTGTAGACAGGCTCCGAGTGCTGGGAGCCAGGTTCTCAGCGCTCCGAGCTATTCCTCTACTACTGCTCACCCGTGACCACACACACACTTCAAAGCGTGGCCGCAGGAGCACTCTTGCCACAGCACTTTGAAGTTTCCAGTATAGACACAGCCTTAGACTCTCACATCATTTGCAGATTCAGGGCCTCCGTTTCTCCAGGACCAGTCTCTCCCACTCCTCCCTTCTGCCTCTCTCTTCTCCACAGCCACCTGGCAGGGCAGCCTCTCTCAAGCATGTCACATTACAAAGCCAAGCAAAATGTAAGAGCTAGGAAACCCCCTGGCACATCTGACCCGCAGTCTGTATGGGCAAATAGCAACCTGCAATGGAAGCTACATCAGCAGGGACATGTATTGAAATGGTGATAGAACAATAAGCACAGGCGAGACCCATCCCTTACTTCATGCATAAGTGAGGCACCATCATTTTATGCTCATCCAGGACCTTCCATGTTGCAGGATCCCGAAATGTTCAACAGACTAGGGGCCATATTTTCATCTCACTTATACCAGTGCAAATCTAGAGTGACTGCTCTGAAGTCAACACAGTTACTCTTCTTTTATCTTGGTGTCACTATGGGGCGGGTTCTGATCTTACACCAGTTTTGCATTGGTTATTAGAGTTACTCCTGATTTACACCGGCCTGACTGATGCAGAACCAGACCCTTCTATCTATCGAGGTTACATGTAAAGTACAACATAAGTATAGTATGTTCTCCCATCTTACTCTCGTATCTACCTATAACAACAATAAATTATGCCTTGAAATCCTCGTCAGTTCACTGACCTGCCACCTTTTATATCTGATCCTTATTGTCTGTGGTGCGCAAAAGAATCCTCCAGGTGACTAAGATCTGAGCTATCAGCTGTGGAATTGATGGGAGAGGATTTCTCTAGCTGGAGTTCATTCTCCTATTCCTCCCTCACCCCTGGAGGTGGCTAGCACTAAACCATCTCTGCTCAGGGACAGTTTTTATCCCTCGGTCATAAGCAGAGTTCTGAAGAACCATGTTTTTTCCCATTTGACTTCTGGACTGTACCAGACTGGCGCAATGATTAGTAGATTTCCCCTTGATCGTCCTTATAAAGACTGGCCCCGATCCTCAGTTGGTATAAATCAGCAGAGGCAACAGAGCTCTGGCAATTGACATCCTTTCAGGGTTTGTCCTTTTGTATCCCCTTCCCATTTGATCAGTACATTAAAAAAACAAACCTCAGCCATTTCTCTCACCCCTTTCCTTCCTAAAGGGCGGCCACAAACTTTACCATCCGTTGGAACTAGCAGTTAATACATACACAGCAGGAGAGAGACATCCTGTAAGAGATTCGCCAGTATCACATCACAGTATCACCCCGTTAGTCTGGATCTACAAGGTGCTACAAGACTCTTTGTCGCTTTTGCAATATATTAGCGTGAGATAAAAGGAAAGGCAGTCCGGGGGATGTGTTCCGTGACATCCCTAACTCCTGCCCATTCCAGGTACCACACACCAGGAGCCAGACTAGGGGAAAGATCTTCTCTTTCCCCTCCTGCCCCACCGACCGGCTGGAAAGAAGGGAAGCCCGGGGACTGCTGCAAGGAGGGGACTGTCGCTCTTGACCTTTCCAAGATCTCCAGGAGACTTCCGAGGAGCCGATGGCTGGAGAGGGAAGGCGGGAGTTGTCTGGCTCTCTCGGCGCTCATAAAAGTGTCTGGACCGAGCCTTGGGAGAGGGCTGCACACCCCCTTCATGCTGATCTCCACCAGAGATCCGGGGACTGTCTCCTACCAGAATTAACCCCCCCGGGGACTCAGGAGCGGGGGGAGCTTTGGAGCACCGGGGACCGTGCAATGCAATCTGCAGCCGCGTTTCCCCTGCCGGGGCTGGGACAGACACACAAAGATCTTTCAAGTAAAACAAACCCGCTACTTACAGCGTCCGGCTCCTCGGAGCCCGGGGCTCTCCGGCGGGCGGGCTGTGATTTCGGCAGCTGCAAAAATAATGACAACAAGAGTCAAGAGAGCCGAGCGGCCCGGGTAGTTTCCCCTGCTGGGTGGGTGTGGGGAGCTGGACGGAAACCTCTTTCTTTTGTGCATTTCCAGATCTGGAGCCGCTAGAGATTAGATCTGGCTCCCTTCTCGAGAGTTGGTCCATCGCTTGTAATGTACGTTGCTGTTGCATTTCTGGGTTAATTGGAACAAAGGGGGGATCCACCTTTTTAACAGGGGGGGTCAGGAAGCTGGGGGAAGGTTTGGAAAAAGGGAGGGGGTAAAAAAATCCTTGAAGAGCCTTCGAGCCTTCCCCGAGCTCGATTCCCGTAGAGCTGAAGGAGCAAAGCAGCGCAAATCTTAGCTGCCCTTCCACCTCCCCATGCAACCCCCCCACGGGCCAAGATACTCACAGCTGGCGTGGAGGGTGCTGCTGTTGTAAGAAGTGGGGGGGAGCCAGATGTATTACACAGAAGGAAGAAAGACGCATCCCTCGAGTGCTTGCGAGTGAGATCTCCTCATTGTGCTCCCCGCTGTAACTGCACTGGGAGGGGGAGGGCAGACGATGAAGTTGTCTCTTCTTGTCTGTTACAGTTTCAGTGGGGTTATTTGGGGGCATCCAGACACACACACGCTCCTTCTCCCTGCCTCTCTCTCATCCTCTCCTTCCCTCCCCTAAGCCCCAGTCAAATCTATCTCTATATATGTGAATATATATTTATATAGAGAGTTATGAATATATACATACATCCCATATGTGGGCAGCCAGGAAAAGGGGGGGGATGGTGGTGGTGGAGGGGGGGTCATATCAGGGCAGATGGTGTCGCAGGATTGGCCGCTTGGAAAGCCGAGGGCTTTTCTCATTGGCCACGGGCCCTAAAGACTGATATTTTTTTTAGAACATTCACTTCTTGGATATCTAAGGGGGGGGGGGTTTGCAGACAAGCTGCCAAGTAGCAGACTTTAACCCTCAGCCTGCCGGGCTGCAAGGCGCAGGAAGAAGCCACGGAGGATACTAAAAGCAGAGTGATTTGTCCCCCACTCCTCTTTCCATCTCTCCTCACCGCTCCCTGGCCCCCTGGGGCGCTGCATTTGGGAGATGGCTCTATGCACAGGGAACGAGTTTTGACCAAGGCAGGGTGGTGGTGGGGGACAGCTCTCTAGCTGTGCAGGAGTCTCACCAAGCCCCCAGGCCTGCAGGAGTTTTTATTCAAAACTGGACAAAAGGCTGGGAAATGTCCTGTGGAGAATGATACCACACCGGCTCCCCTGACATGAAGGGAGGGAAACTGGTCTGTCTGGGCTAGCTCCTCAGCTGATGTAAATGAACACAGCTACACTGATTTACACCAGCTCAGGATCTGGCCTTAAGAAGGCAGGGCAGAAGGGGGAGATGTTTAGAGTGGATCCAGGGGGTTGAATTAAGTGTAATGGGGTGAAATGAGCAAAGAGAAACTGTGGATGAGTTGGAGAAGAAGAAGAAGTGATTGAACAATTCGTTGGACAGTGGAGCTAGCTTCTGAAGGGAGAGGTGGGATCACCATCCGTTGGGATGTTTAACACTAAGCTGGGCAAAGCCCCAGGAGATAACAAGCCTGCCCTGGTCAGGAGATGGACGATTCTGCTGGATTCTATGACAAGCAGGAAATTCCCACCTGGATCTTTCCACCCCTCCCTTGGTTCACCGAGCCATGCTGCAATCTGCTGCAATAGCAAGGGCCAACTGCTGTTTCAGTGACAATGTCAGTGTACATGTGGAATAACCCCACCAAAGTCAATAGCATCGCTCTGGATTTACACCGCAGTCCCTGAGATCAGAGTCTGGCCCTGCACTGTTGCAGCTGCCCCAGTAAAAATCAAGCCCCCACCCTAATTCACTCCCTAGTTCATTTGGTCCGACCAGTAGTGAACAGGGAGGTGTGATGTTTTTACCACTGTGCTTCTGAACCACAGAGCAGACCACGTGCCCTTGTCCTTCCCTTGCGACATGAGAACTAGACTGGGCAAGAATGTTAGCGAAGAGTAAATAACCTTCTACTGGCTGAATAGAAGAACTGTGGTGGGGGGGTTTCCATCTCTATTATTATGTTTATATTCAATCTGGATAGAAGATGATTTATCGTGTATCTTATGGCAGCACATAGACACCCCAGTGAGAATGGGAAACGGTCTGCACTTGGCGTTGGACAGATGCCTGCTGCTCCCTGCCTATAGGCGGGTCAGCCTTTGCTCTAGAACCAGACAGGACACAGGCAAGGGGCCTGATCCTCCATTGTCCTGCCCCTTGTGCTGTCATTACAGCCGGGCAGAGTCAGAGAAAATTGCTACCATTCTAAACCCACTGGCGCAATGGACAGTGAGGTCTGGTGCCTGCCCCAGAGCTGGAGAGAAGCGGGTGTGTGTGGTGAATGTGTACACGGGGAGAAAGGAGGGATGCTGAGGCCCTTGAAGGAAGGAGGCTGCTTTGGTGAGTATGGAATGGGCAGGGTTCCAACTGAATCCTCCTGTGTTTATAGAAACAGTTACCTCCCCTCCCCGCACACACATAGAGCCTCCCCTGGATTTGGAAACCTGCACGTTATTCCATGAGTCTTTAATTATTTGCTACCTAATGACCCACCTCCTGGATCCCCAGTGCCAGCAAGACAGAGTAAATAATAATTATACCCTTTCTAGGCTGTTATCCTCCCGCCCACTCTGCCCCCACTTGAAGTTCTGTCTCGCCCTCTTAGTTCCTGGTCAGGTCTCCTGGGATATAGGGCCAGAGCAGCACTAGAGAATGAAGCAGTCTTGGGATCTTACCAGCTACCCTGGGGATTGGTGACCCCTGTGACTTCCTGACAAGCCAGACAGCCTGCCTCCATACCATCTTAGCCTGGGATCTCAAAAACTGGACAAGCTCAAATCAGGTTAACTCTTGCATTGAAAACTGCAAGGAAAACCCAGGGCCCTGGAAGGAGCAAGATACGGGGTGCTCTTTCTTCTGAGTCAGCATTGCCCAAAAACCTTAACAACAGATGAGGGGCACTGTACCGCCGGGAGCATTGTGAGGTGACTGAGTAGGGGGCGCTCTCCCGATGGGGTCAGCGCTAACAATAATACCTCAGAATCGTGCTGGGTACTAGGACCCAAGCTATAACACGGTGTATTCGTCATCTACCTTACAACATCCAAGCAGAGGCCAATAACTTGGGAGAAAGTTACTTCTCTGCTATATGCCTTTGTCTCTTTAAAATGGGGATAATACTGACCCAGTCCACAGGGGCCTTGGAAAGTTGAGTTAGCTGAGGACTGAGCTGTGCATTGAAGATAATCGTCATTTTCCTTTCCCTAGCACTTTCCATCCAAAGATCTCAAAGGGCTTTACAAACATTAATTAAATGAACTTCACAGTCCAGTCATGAAGAATCATTAACTGACTCGGAGGCACTGAGAGAGGAAGCAATTTATCTAAAATCCCACAAAAAGTTTGTGCAAGACCTTGGAATAGACATCAGGAGTCAGGATTCCCAGTCCCTGCTTCTCTAATTACTAGATCATACTCCATCCAGGAGTTCTGATCCTCCCCTCCACTGCTTTAACCATTGGATCCCACTCCACAACTGGAGCTGAGAACAGACCCTACAAGTCCTGACTCAAGATGGGAGAGTCTATGGGGAACAATGGAGCAGCGTCCTTGTGTACCAGCTGGATGAAATAGATGAAAGAAATCTCATGAAGTTCTCATGCAAGATTTCTGCCATCTTGAGTCCCCTGGTGCTCTAGCAGCTAATTCATGCAGGGCGACCAGGAGAACCCAGGAGTTCTGATTCCTACCCCCACTATAAACACTAGAACCTATGCTCCTCCCAGAGCTGGGAATAGAGGCCATGAGTTTGGGAAGCTCTTGAACACAGTGGAGGGGGAGGAATTTTGAGTGGTGGTAAAACTAGATGGAATATTTAGTATGAACGGACGGAGAGGAAATATTTCCCATCAGTGAGAACTGGTTCCTGCAGAGAAGGAATGAAAGCGCTAACAGAAGTAGATTATATAGATAACCCTATTCTGGCTGCTCTCTAGTCTCCAGGCTAACATGGGCTAGTTCTAGTGTATAAAGCACTGAACTAAGACCCAGGAGATCTAGGGCCTGTTTTTGGCTCTGTCCGTGGCCTTGGCCACTTCTCCTCTCGATCCCTCAGTTTCCTCTCCTATTGTTTCCCTGACAGTGACAATAAGCTCTTCAGGGCAGGGATCATCTCTCTCTCTGTGTACAGGACCCAGCACAATGGAGCTCTAATCTAAGCTGGGAGGCCTTGGGCACTGCCGTAGTATGCCTAGTAGTAGAGACCAGGCCTTTTCCATCTTCTCTATGGTTGTGATTGTGTTTAAACCCCAAGCTCAGCTCTGGTCTCTCCCTCTTATACCTTTGTACTGTGGATTATCCCTCCCATGAAGAAGATTCCCCATGGACAATGGCACTGGAGAGCCAGACAAAAAGCCATGGCAGGGATGGGTACATCCCCCAACTTCAGAGCCATACTTGTCCTGCCCAACACTGCCCTCTGCTGGGTTTATACTCCTGACAGCTCCCAGATGCCTTCAGGCAGACGCTTTGTCTGCCTTCTTGGGACACAGCCTGCCACAAAGCCAGCTGGGCTGCAGGAGCTGCTGAGATCAGCAGAAGCCCAGAAGCCTTAGATAATAAAATTGTTGTTTGTAGTGTACAGCTGGGGGAAAACCAGGACCTAAGTATCCTCATCTTCTACAATGTTAACTCCTCTGGCCTGCCCTCCACAAGTGAGTCTAGAATCTGAGAACCTTGAAGTATGCTATGTTGACACCTGAACTGCTACTTTAGCTGCAGGATCTGGAATTCCTCCCCTTAGGTTGGCTTAGAACTCAGTATTACTGATCACCAACCACCAGGCCACATTGCCTGCTTTTCGTGGGTATGCAGTAAACACATTTCAGCTGAAAGCTGAATTTGATGCGCCAGTGAACAACTGGGACACTAATGCTTTGGTCCAGTAAGCCTGGCATTAAAGAACAGGAGTCTCACTGGGGACGGATGGAAAGTTTTAGCAGCAGCCGTTTTTCTGGAGTCACGATTTATTTCATATTACAGAAGAACATTGCAGCGGCTGTAGGTCAGCTGGACAGCCCTAGCCTAGACCTGCTTGGAGTGATTTGTAACTTGCAGGAGAATAATGGGCATCCTAAATTCTGTTCCTAGCTTTGGGAGGCAGTGTTCTCTAGCAGCTAAAGCAAGGGACGGGGAATCCAGACTCCCCACTTCTATTCCTAGATTCAGGTGAGAGTATGATCTAGCACTGAAAGAAGGTGAGTAGCCATCGGGACTACTCGGAATTAGCGTACAGGCCTTCTGGGTTCTTTTGTTCACCTCTGTAGAAGGGAAATATGGTTTAGGTGTTAGCTGAAAGCCAGCATTCTATTCTTAGCCCTGCATAAGAGAGTGATTAGAGCAGGGACTCCTGGCTTCTAGGCCTGGGTTTTTGCGGGGAGTTGGTTTTTTGGGGTTTTTTTTGGTCATCTCTGTATGTGCCTTGGTACCATTCAGTCAATTTATCGCTCTGTGCCGCAGCTTCCCCAGGTGTAAAATAGATTATAACAATATTGACTCACTGGCCTGGAAGTAATAAGGCTGAGTTTGGCTAACGCCTGTAGAGCTTTGTGATCTTATGTGGAAAGGGCTGAGGAAGATCAAACGATTCTTGTTATAAACTAACCCCAGGAGGCAGAGTGGAGAGGCACAGGTAGAGTAATGCTATATATGACTGCAATACGTTTTAATCCAATAACGCTTCCTCCATCTCTACTGTTCACTCTGTGGTTAGCCTCGAGAGAACTCAAAGCCTGCGCAGGTTCTGACCAAAGCCCTAGACTGTGCCAGTTGCTGTGTGCATCAGTTAAACCGACAGCACCTCTCCCTCGAGTCTCCTCACCACAGCGCCAAGCCACTCTTTGGACAAGGGGAGTGAGGTTTCTCCTGTGCATGTCTCAGTTTGAGGGGGGAACCGACCACGTTCAAAAGGGCTTTGGGTCATTTGGTTCCCTGCCAGAGAAGCTTTGGGTTTAAACATTATTAAAGAATTGGAGCAAATAGCAGCTGTTTTCCCCTGAGGCTGTTGGAAATGGGAATGGGGGATCCTCAGGCAGATGGATCCAAGGTGGGCAGAACATGTGATGTTAGCTTCTTCAGGGCCAAAGAGTCACGACTTTGCTTTTGCCCAGTCTGGTTTCTCCAGAAGATGCTCCGAGGGTTACAGGTAGCAGTACAAGGCCACAGATAGATCGACAGATATTGGACACTTAATGTTTCCCAGCCCCAAGAATTTTTGAGATTTAGAAAATTTTCCCATCCTGAACCAAGACGAAAAGTCAAAATCTCAAAACATTTTGTGAACTGATGAGCTAGAAACAAAAAATTAACTTGGGTCAGTTGAAATGTTTTGGTTTCTGTATGGTTGATTTTGACTTTTTTTCCCCAAACTTCTTTTGTCTAAATGTATTGTGGGAGTATGTGTGTGTAGCTAACATTTGTACATGGAAGGGAGGATGTGTGTATGTAGATTGTATATGACTGTATGTGTACAGCTAATGTGTGTATAAGAAAAGTGTAGAAACTATGTGCATATGGGAATGTGTACATAGATTGTTCAGGTATATGTGAGCATATATATTGTGCATGAGTGTGTACAATTTGTATGTGTATGAATAAGGGAATGTGTGCATGTATCTAGATTGTGTGACTCCCCCATGCATATAGCTAGTATATGCCTGTGTGTGTATACTTGTGCATGTCTGTTCATGTAAGGGAGAGTATGTGTGTATAGACTGAGTGTGTGTTGGGCACACAAGGAAGTTTATGTAAGGGAGTGTGTGTGCGGGCAGATTTGATGTTGTATGTGTGGGCCGGGAGAGGAAGAGGCCGCCCTGCTGCAGTACAGAGAGCTCTGGTATCTGGATGCTGAGGCTCCGGGCCACATGGGCCTAGCTCAGCTCCTGTGATCTCCCATAACCCCGAGCAGGTGGCAGACAGCAGCTGTTACTGCTGCAGGTTAGGTATCATCCAGCACTGCGATAACTGGGGCTGTCTCTTAAAGCGTTCCCTGCCTGGCAGAATCGGTCACAAGAAACTGCTTCCCCCTGCAAAAGGCTGCAGGCTGCGTGAAGAAGAGCCAGGGTAATAATGCAGCATTTGCACACACGACTCATAATAACGCAGGGCTGGCAAGGACCTCCATAGGTTGTCTAGTCCAGTCCCCTGTACTGAGGCAGGACTAAGTATTTTAGACCACTCCTGATAGGTCTTTGTCTAACCCCGTTCTTAAAAACCTCCATGATGGGGATTCCACAGCATCCCTTGGTAATTTGTTCCAGTGACTAACAGCTGGTGTTTCTGAGCAAGTGACTATGATTCAGCACCCGTGGGTTTCCTTCCCAGTTCTGAGGGGGAGTTTGGACAAAATCCAGGACCAGGAGTCGAGAGTCTTTGAGGATAGTATTGGTGCAGTCTACCGGTCAGGGTAGGGGCTCCCAGCTTTAAGCTCTAGTACTGTGCATGGGGTGTGGCTCTAGTACTCTGAGATGTGGAAATTAGGAATCATGGGTTCTATTCCTGAGTCTGCTGGTGTGTCTTTCTTTGTAATCTCAGACAAGTCATTTCTCTCAGTGTTACATCCGAGACACTCCCTCTTCCCAGACTTCAGTGATTCACAATGGTGCAAATCTTGTGTAACACCAGCTGATTTCTCTAGATTCTAGCAGGTGGAAATCTCACAAGATCAGCTCATTTGATCAGATTTCATTGATTCAAGATGTCAAAAAGCTTGCACAATATCAACTAATCTCACAAGACTTTTTCCATCCTGGAGCAGCAACAACTCACAATTTTTCTGCACCATTGAACCTGAAGCTTTATTCTCATTCGATCTCATACCTGGTATCACTGATGCTAAGAATTCAAAAATCACAAGCTGGGCCATCAGAAATAACAAGACAGGATTAAACAGAGAGATTTTTAAAAAATCATCATTTTTAAAAATTCTTTTTATTTGCCTTCTGGTTTTTGAGTCTTTAGATTATACTTGGGTTGTGATTTCAAGTTTTTCATGAGAGCTAGAAACTTATTTTTTATTTTCTCACCTAGTCACCCGTGACTTGAAGAAAAACACCAAATATTCCAAGGCGGCTTACAATAAAATGGTAAGAGTTGGCAACATTGTCTACCTGATCTTCAGCCTACTTAGATTGGAAGCTCTTTGGGACAAGGACTATTTTTTGTTCTGTGTCTGTACAAGCGCCGGGCATAATCCTGGTTCTGGTCCAGAGCCAGGGGCTCCTTGGTGCTACCGTAATATGCTTAATAAATAATGTACAGCCCCTAGCACAGTGGGGTCCTGTTAAAGACTGGGGCTACTTGGTGCTACAATAATAGAAATAATAATAATAATAATTACATTGGCACAGTCCAGAACTCACAACCCTTTGCAAAGTCAGGAGGGAGAAGCAGCAGCCCTATGGCACAGCTGTGCTTAGGTATGTTAAAAACAAGCCTTCTCTCCAAGCTGCTGCATCCTGGTGCGGGCAGGAAACCGTTAGACTGTGGTCAGGCCAGAGGAGAGAGAGATGGAAACCGATCGATAAAGAGGCAGTGCAGTACCCATTAACGCACTGGGATGGGCCGAACGAAGCGCAGCTACTACGCTTCAGGCTCGGGATTTAACCACCTCCACCCCAGCTGATCGGAAGGAGATTGTCAATGGAAGCCAAGTTCCTCAGTCATCACAGAGTGAGTTATTTTTACACTGATGAAAGGTGCCAGGTTGACAGTTCTGGAGACTAAAGGACTCTGTTTATAATCAGAACAGATATAGCCTGGCAGTGGAAGGTTCCACACACCACACATACCACACGCACACACTGCCCCACCAGCGGAAGAACACACATATCCACACACATTCATACACACTGCCCCACTAGGGACCCTCTCCTAGCCATCAGCTGCTGGGAGAGCAAGTTTATTAGAAATAATATTTCACGTGGGCAAAATGTGCCAGAGACTGAAGGCCTCTGTGTATCCACAGGGCCAATGCCACACGCTGGCTGTGACCCATCTCCCCCACTATCTAGTGGCTGGTCCACCTAGAGCAGTGGTTTTCAAACTGTGGGTCACGGAATGGAAGGCACTGGGTCACAGCGGCCTGGTCAGCACCGCCAACTGGGCCGTTAAAAGTCCTGTTGGCAATGCTGCCCGGCTAAGGCAGGCTAGTCTCTGCCTGTTCTGACACCGTGCTGTGCCCCGGAAATAGCCAGCAGCAGGTCCGGCTCCCAGGAGGGGGAGCCATGGGGCTCCGCGCACTGCCCCCACCCCGAGCAGCGGCTCTACGCTCCCGTTGGCCGGTTCTCGGTCAGTGGGAACTGCGGGAGGAGAGGGCGGCGGTGCCTGTGGGTGAGAACCGCGCAGATCTGCGTGCACACCTCTACCTAGGAGCCAGACATGTTGCTGGCTGCTTCCCGGGGGGCAATGCAGTCCATGCTGCCAGAACAGGCGGTAACCTTGCCTCTGCACCCTGACTGTGCCACTGACTGGGAGCTGCCAGAGGTAAGCCCATGCCTCAACCCCACGCCCCAGCTGTGAGCCCACCCAACCCCAAGCCCTTTCCTGCACCCCAAACTCTCATCTCCGGCCCCACACCAGCAGCCCAGAGCCCTGACAACCTCCCACACCTCTGCCCCAGCCCAGAGCCCCCTCCAACACCCTGAACTCCTCAGCAACAGCCACAGCCTAGAGTCTGCACCCCAGCCCAGAGCCCTGACCCCCTCCCACACCCCAACCCCTGCCCCAGCCATGAGCCCCCCACAAACCCTGAGCCCCCTCCTGCACCCCAAACACCTCATCCCCAGCCCTCCCCAGACCCTGTACCCCCAGCCCAGAGCCCTGACCCCTCCTACACCCCAACTCCCTGCCTCAGTCCAGAGCCCCCTCCCACACCCCAAGCAGCTCATCCCCAGCTTCATTTAGTCGTGGGCATCAACAATTTTCTTCAACTGCATCGCCAGAAAAGTTTGAAAACCACTGATCTTGAGGATAAGAGCTAGTAGTGCTACCAAATTGTGGAGTTCCTTCTTCAGCTTCAGTGGAAGAGGCCTGTGCATTTAATCTGGAGGTCCAAGAGGTGGTCCTCACGGATCGCCTGTGGGGGTGGGGGGACATTCCACAAACTACATGAACAGCTGTCACACAGGAAGGATTGTCCCATTCAAAGCTGGTGCTCATGTAGTGCCTATGGTCCCAGCCACGGATCCGAGCCCCACTGCACGATACAAACATATAATAAAAAGAAGGTGTCTGCCCCAAAGAGCTTTCAATGTAAGTCTAAGGTGAGGGAGCACACGGTAACATTGAGGCAATACCTACCGTGCCTCTCCTGTGTGTGTCTCTGGGTATCAACATGGCATAAAGTGGGAGGATCCAAAACGAATGGTCCCACTGACTCACCCAGTGCTTGTCCACAGCAGATCTCAACGCACTTTACAAAGGAGGGTCAAGAGCGTTATTCCCTGTTACAGCTGAGGCTCTGGAAGATGAAGTGAATTGCTTAGGCTTATCTACACTTTTGTTGGCATAATATTTGTTGGTGAGGGGTGTGAAAAAACACACCCCTGACTGGCATACATTTCACTGACAGGAGCATTGGTGTGACAGCGCTAGCTCGGTGGGACAGCGTCTTCTGCCGACAGAGCTACCACTGCTTGCTGGGGGTGGTTCAATTCCACCAGCAGGAGAGCTCTCTCCATCGGCACAGAGTGGCTACATGGGAGAACACAAAGCTGTGCTGCTGTGAGGCCCATAGTGTAGACAGCTTTAGGGTCACACAGGGCCAGCTTCTAATACATCCCCTTATGTCCAGCAAGACCTCACTCCATGGGGCTGCTGAGGAAATCAGGTATGACTCTGTGTAAAGGCAGAAGAGTCAGGGTACGGCTATACTACCTGTCGGATCGGTGGGTAGCGCTAATATATCGGGGATCAATTTATCGCGTCTCATCTGGACGCGATAAATCAATCCCCAGATGTGCTCCCTGTCAACTCCGGAACTTCATCTCGGCAAGAGGCGGAAGCGGAGTCAGCGGGAAAGTGGCGTGGTCAACTCACCGCTGTGGGGACAGTCAGGTAAGTTGACCTTAGATACTGTGCCTCCAGCTACGCTATTGGTGTAGCTAAAGTTGCGTATCTCAGGTCGACACCCGCCCCCCCGTCCCCAGTGGTAGCCCAGCCCTAAGGATTAGAACTCAGTCTGGCACCCTAACCATTGGACTCTGCTGTCTCTGCCTCCACGTGAAACCGTTTTCTCAGTGCAATCTGCTGCGAAGCTCATTAAGGAGCCACCAGCGATGACTCCCCCACCTCTTCGTTGCCCAGCTGGACAGGATCCTTTGGGGTAAGGAATGACAGTGGGGTGTGTTCCTGAGGAGGCAGATGGCCCTTAGCGACAACAGTGAATTGGAGGGGACGGGGGAATCCGTTGACATACCTGAGCTGCAAGGGTCAGCCGATCCAAGTCAGGACATTCCAAGTCTGGGACAGGATGGGGACTCACTTTCCTGCCCCTTCAGGTGAGTTTCGGACCTCGGGTTTATGCTTCTTGTAGCTTGACAAGGTTACTGGAGCACTAGGAGAAATCGGAAGCTGCACCTAAAGCGTCAGCTTTCCTTATTAAACTGCTCAGCTTGGGATGTTGTTACTACCAGTGGGCCAAGGCGGGAGTTGAAACTACCACTTTCTGCTGGGTGCCTGTTTCCATGGGGCTCCCCCAAAACAGTTTTATTTGAAAATGTCAAATCAATTGATTGAGAGTTGTGACTTTCCGGGGTGATATAAGGCAGCACTGTGGTAAGAAGGGCTTCTATCGACAGCAGAAACTTTTGTCCCAAAGGGTTGTAAGGCAACGCACTGACTTAACATGTAAGCTGCATACATTCTGTACAGGCTCTCTTGCTTGTGGCTGAAAAGCCACTGGCTCTGGGTGGAAGGTGGCACATCTTCAACAGTGACAGAGCAACAGCATTGGATCAGAAAGGAAGACGAATCCCATGTCTGCTTGAAACTGCAGGGAGGGTATTTAGTTTCAAAGTCGCTTTGCAAGGAGAGTCCCCTTTTACTGAAACTCCAAACCCTGGTCTTTGCAGCATAGCTCCTCTTAGCATCACACTGGGCCAGCACCAACTCGGAGGGGAGAGTGCCCCCTACTGGGTCCCCTTCTGCAGCACAGCACCTTCTAGGACTGCATTGGGGCCAGCTCCGACTCAGAGGGGACAGAGCCCCCTACAGCGCAGGACGCATCCGCTGAAACCACAGCACGAGATCCGACAGCTGCTGAAGAAAGCTGGTCAGTTCCTTCATAGAACTCAGATCTTTTGATGACATTTGCCGCTTAAAATATTCTCTTGCCTCGGTTCAGCCAGGGTGGAAGTTCCAGGTGAGGTCCTGTCCCTCCCAATATCGATGGGGGCTGACAAATTGGGAATGGGACATTTTTGTAAATGAGATCCACAGGCGATCCTTGTTCTTTGCAATGTCTGGCTGCCCTCTTCTGGCAATCACTGGAACTGGTTATTTAGCTTCCCCTTGGAATTTGAGACATGCCTTTGCACAGAGATTTTACGTATAAGAATATAAGGCTTTCACTTGACTGGATGAACTACGAAGGGGCTAGGTGCTTCTCTGTCCTCACAGGTGCAGAGGGGAGTAAATGGGGCAGAAATGCCACTGAATTGGGTAAGGTGTGTTTCTCCCAGCCTTGAGACACTGCAGAAATCCCTCCATGCAAGGTCTGTGGGGTTGAGGCTTTGTGGGTCTCACGGGTGGTTGGGGGAGGTGTCACACCATTCTCTGCAGAGTGGACAGCTCTGTACTGACCCCGGAGAGCACAGTAGGATGTAGGGATACAGGGATCACGATGGCAGAACTCCTCTATACAGAGCCATGTTGTTAGGGGCATATGAAACTGAGAACCACACAAGGGGTTCAGCTGAGCCCAGCAGATTTCAGAGTGAATCCACCAGTTTCCTGAACAGTTCCCTTTCTGCCTCTCACCCAGAAGGGGACAATGAGACTTTCACTGGAGAGACCAGAGCAGATCTTTTACCCTCCTTCGGGCTTCACTGACGATGGGGCCTAGGTACTTCTCTCACTCCAACCACTGTAATGTCTTAGCACCTCATGATCTTTAATTGAAGAGGTTCAGCGACAGATGCAGCTAATCTCACTGGTCAGTGGAGCTTGTGGCTGCAGGACTGGGCGGCTGGACAAAAGATGAGGGGGCTAGAAATGACACGGGCTGCAGTACAGAGAATTATAGAATCACAAACTATCAGGCTTGGCAGGAACCTCAGGAAGTTCTAGTCCAACCCCCTGCTCAAAGCAGGACCAATCCCAACTAAATCATCCCAGCCAGGGCTTTGTCAAGCCGGGCCTTACAAACCTCTAAGGAAGGAGATTCCACCACCTCCCTAGGGAACCCATTCCAGTGCTTCACCACCCTCCTAGGGGAAAAGATTTTCCTAATATCCAACCTAGACCTCCGGCACTGCAACTTGAGACCATCACTCCTTGTTCTGTCATCTGGTACCCCCGAGAACAGTCTAGATCCAATGATCTCGGGGATATCCAAAGCAGGCATTCCACTCATTCACATCTTACTAGTTCCACATTTCTGAGTGCTTGTTTTCAAGTGGTGGCAAGGAAATTTACTATTAGAGATGAAGGGTCGTCCTTTCATTCATGTGCAGTACTCCTGGGTTCTGTTCTCTGCTCCATCCCAGCCTCACCGTCCTGTTGTCCCCACGTGTCCTTGGCCAAGTCACTTTCCCTCTCTGTGCCTCAGTTTCCTTAACTGTAAAGTGGGGATAGTATTAACCTATCCTGGTGGGAAGGTGAAATTTAATTCAGGGATCTCTGTAAGATGCTTGAGATCTGAAGATGGTAAAAAAGGACCGAGAACACTGAGCACAATTCATGGGTGTGCTGCACTGGGGTCAAACTTGGGAGAGGGTACACTGGGGGTCTGTTCCAAGTTCTGCCTGCTAAAAAAGCTCTGCCCACTTGAGTCACCAGATTGAGATGCTGCTCACAGTAGACTGTGCAGATGTTCAAAATATGGTCGTGCTCCACTGGTGTGCTTGAACTTGGCTCCCCTTGATGTGGCTTGAACGTGCTGGGGACTCAGTTGAGCTTGGCTTCTTGAGTAGGGAGAGAGATGAGTGAGGGGGATCTCCCATAAACCAGCCACTTGTGACACTAAAATGAGGCATCATTTTCAGTGAACAGTGCCAGTCCGTGACTTGTCCCCTTCTTTCGTACAGGAGAGATGAAATAGTTAATGTCAAAATTTAACTGATCAGCACTGGGGCACCGTGTTAACTCCTCCCTGAGGTAAATGGGGTGGTTCACACCTCTCCAAGCTATCTTTCCAGGCTCTCTGCAGACTCAAGCAATGTTGCTTCAATTTGAGTTTCATTTTGGAGGGTTTTTTCACAGTCATGAGAGCTAGAGAGGTTGTGGGTTTTTTTAAACAACATCTGAGATTTTGAGGGGGAAAAAGAGCTGCTTGAGAGAAGTGCCACAACAGCATATGAACATTTATCAGCTAAATCCAATCACTGGCCTTCCACCCATCATTTTACATACACTTTACACTGGTGTACGAGACTGTGTGTCCTGTATCTTTGTCATATTATCCGATCTTCTGAAACAATGTGGTCTGCTTGTTACAGTCTACAGCTGAAATGTGATGCAGGTTATGTCAAAATACTCCAGCAGGGGGCATGGTATGCTCGGGATGTCCATGCCATCTAGTCACAAGAAACTGGGCTACTGAACATCTCCTATCTATCACAGTTTGTTGTTTCAGTGATAACACCAAGCAACCATCAAAGCGCATAAGTGCTATTATCCCACCTCTTATGAATGGGGAAACCGAGGCACAGAAAAGGGAAACAACTTGCCCAAGGATGCACCGTGAGTGAGTGAGTGGCAAATCACAGAATTCGAACCCAGAAGTCCAAGCTGTCTTGTCTACTGAAGCAGGCTGCCTCTCTCACTAGTTATACGGTCCCCCTACAGACGTCCAGCTAAAAGGCTCTGTGGAGGGATGGTTTGAATTAAGTCTGAAGAAAGAACATCTATCAAATATTATGATGATGTTTCATAACAACTGTTTCTATCTGGTTGGGCCCTGAACGGAAGCCCCAGAACTGAACAAATACAAATGTCGGGAACTTCTGATCCTATTCCAAACATCACAGCTAACCCTGATCTCCGGATTGGGCCGAACCGCAAAATCCCAAACAACCATGAACCTTGGGTAAAGCTGAGATCTGGATCCAGAACTTTCTGGCTCAGGTCCAACTCTTGTTAATAGTACTAATAAATAATAAGGCTGGGCAGAAATAACAGGGAAACAGTGGAACAAATGAGCGATGTGGAAAATGAATGATCTCAGATGCAGCCGTGTAAATCCGGAGTCACTCTACTGAAGCGAATGGAATGTCTCCAGCTTGACTCCAGTATAGTAGTGGTCAGAATCTGGACCAATTGTTTTGTCTGTTTATTACAGGCCCCTTACTCAAAGTGGGGAATTTTACCACCGTGTGGAGGGGCCAGAAGACTACTACGTGTTACTTAAGATTTCTGATTAGGATTGAATTGGTGCCTAGACCTGGTGCTGGCTCTTTGCACAGAGATCCATTTCACTATCTGGTGAGCAGGTACTCACATTAAAAGCCTGACTGATGTTAGCCGATCTTCTCGTGGAAGTGATCACCTGTGCGTGTATGCAGTCGACGCTACATTAGTGCAGCCTTTTCCTGGGCGGCAGTACAGTTTCTATCACAACCCCTATGTGATACAAACGGAGAAAAGAAAGAGGGGCTTGTGATTACTGGAACATAGACGTTCTAGCTCCAACTCCTGCCTCTGCCAGGGATACACCATGGGACCTTGGGCAAGTCACTGGGTCGGAAATTGGCATATATGGCATTACACCAGGCCAGATCAGTGCCAGATTAGTTTCCCCTCTGTGTCCTGGGGGCAATCATTAGAATTAGTCAAATGACTTTTTATTCCCCTGTGAAAAATGTTGATGACTACAGACGTTAACGTTTTTCACTGAAATTTCTCAGGTTTTTGTCAAAAAGTCAAAAATCTCAAAACCAATTTTTTTTTTCAGTTTTTGGCTGAACTTTTTCTGTTGTTTGGGTACCAAGAATAAAATAAAGTTGTCATCCTTTGAAGACAGAAACCTGAAAAATTCTGAGGGAAATGGACATTTTCCAAGAAAATCTTCATTTCTATTAAAAAAAGGCATTTTTTGTCACAAAAAACTTTATGAAATAAAAAGTGTCCCCACTCTTGTATTAATCCTTCTATCTTCCTCCCTGTGTCTGACCTGCCTGTTGAGATTGTAAACGCTTTAGGACACCAACTGTCTCTCACTACCTCTCTTATAGCACCCGACACAATGGGGCCATCGAGAAGTATAAGAGAAGAGGAGCATTTGGAGTAATCTGTCTTCTGTGGAGTGAGCTTTTTTAGCCTGGGTCTCACCCCAAAGATTCTGGGGGTGTTTTGTGCTTGTGGAAAGTTTCTTCAGCCGCTTTCAACTTATGCCTTCCCATAAAAGCTTTTGAAAGCTCTTTTTCCAAGTGGAAAGAAACAATCACCACGTTTTTGTCTATGTGTATGTTATACATAGCAGCATGGAAAACGTTGCTAGCCTGGCTGTGAGTAGTATTAACACCAGTACACTTAGCACTGTGTAAGATGCGCAAACCATTGAAGTCAACTGCAAAACTAACGTTGACCTCAGTAGTGCAGAGTGAGATTTTACAGTCATGATGGTCTGAGTTCCCAGGGACTTTGAATCACGATTCTACCACACTCACTGCAAGATTCGTAGATGTGTAGGCCAGAAAGGACCACTGTGATCCTTGAGTTTGTCCTCCTTTAGAACACAGGTTGTATGAATTCACACAATAGCCTTGTCTTCCCTAGGAAAACTGGTGTGTTGTTAGCATGTGTTCAAATCCTAGTGTAGATAAGGCAAGTTGTAGTTTTAGCATGTGTTAGCTGGTTGAGGTAAACTGGAGGCTACCCGGACCAGAGAGCATGTGTTAAGACTGCGACTGCCCTGTCTACACTACACTGGTAACCTGTGCTGCATGCACCTTGTTTCCACAGGGCCATTGATTCCTGGTAAGCCTGATAACTAGTGGTTGAGCTACAGCAGGTGTTTCAGGCCTTGCCTAGATGAGGATACAAAGTGTATTGTCAGAATGCATATTCCAAACCTAGTCTGGACACGACTTTAGAATGGCATCCACTGTGATGTAAAAGGCTCCAAACGCTGGCGAGAGGGGAAGGGTTGCCCGGTGGTTATTGTATTAGCCTGGGACTTTGGGACACTTTGGTTCAATTCCCTGCTCTACTAGAAACTCTTAGGAGACTGTGGTCAAGTCAATGCGCCTCTCTCTCTCTAAGCATCAGTTCCCCATCTGTAAAAGGAAGGGACTGGCCCTGTCTTAACTCATGTGGGGCTGTGAGATGCTCAGCACCATTCAAACCCAACAGTGCTCAGAGCGGGGCCCTATAACCACATGAGAGGGAGAATGCGCCAGCTCGCTCAGTGGTTAATTAGCCCTGCTCTTAAAAAGACTTTTCACTTGAATTCTTCCAGTGGCTGTATCTTGTTGGGCCTTTGTCTACTAAATGAAAGAGTCCTCTAGGATCAGATCTCTTCTGCCAGTGCCTGACTGAGTCACCTCTCAGCTTTAACACTGGGTGAAATTCAACCACCAGTCGGGGTGGCACGAGGGACCTCGGCTTCATACCCAATAGAGCCAGATCTGGGCTCAGAGGCTCCCGGGTAAAGCTCAAGTCACTCTGCTGAAGCCAAGAGAGTGACTCCAGATTTCTACCAGTATAACTGTGATCAGACGCCAGCTTCTTTTTCCTTATTTATTTATTTGAGGCCCCGCTGTGCTATCCTTAAACAACATCGGTGGAATTTCAAACTGTGTGCGAGGACGTGAAGTGTGTGCACCATGTAAGTCCTCAAAAGAGGGGCTGAATGGTGCATAGGCCTTATGCTGGAGAATTTAGCCCTTGAATGGGACCTCACTCAGAAAATGGTCCCAGGGATACCAGTGAGCTCGCTGGCAGCAGTAAGCACCACGCCCAGTGGTTAGTGTTTGCAGAATCGGACCTTAAAATATGGCTGTGGAGAAGGCAGGATGTGCCGGGAAGCCCAGAGGAGGAATAACATGAACTATTTTTGTTGTTTTACTAATGACTCACTTATTGTGAGCAATGCAGGAGAAATGAGTCTTTAGGAGGGATTTTCATAGGGCTTAAAATACACAAGCTGATGTAAAGAGCTGAATGGTAGTGCTAAGGCACAGCCCTGGTGGGGAGGGGAGCAGAGGCGCGGCTCATCAGGGGAATATGAAGACTTACAGTTGTGGGGCCCGCCCCTGCAACAAGGGAGAACCTGCCTCCTCCTCCTTGCTTATGGAGGGGTCCCTGTATTCGGGGCCAAGTCCTTCCCATGTGTAAATCACTGTAGCTCCACCAGACTTACAATAGTTGGGAATCTGACCCCATTGACTCCTGTGGAGCTTTGGTGCTTTACCTTTGCTGGGCATTGGCCTTCGACAGCAGGAGGGCAATTTACACCAGTGAGGGACCTGGTGCCATGAGGAGTTGGACTGTATTGTGGGGTTGGGTTTAAAGAGCCATGGAAAGGAGACCATTTAGGGAACTTTCAAATGTGTTTAGATTAGAAAGCCAGGTCTACATACAGGATCTAGGTTTGGGTAGATAGCTAGACAGACAGATGTAAATCAGAGTTTGCCCTCGACATCTGTCTTATATTTTTGATTCTTGACTTTTAGTCCTATTTGTAATGTGAGTGGAATGTGCCACCCACAGAGGATGAGAGGAGAAAAGGAACCAGAAAGTTGGAAAGAAGGGAAGAAAACTCAGAATAAGAGGAAGGAGGAGATAACTTCTTTAAAAGGTCTAAGAGCATTTGAAGCAGAATTCAATCCATTTTCAACAGCAGTGGAGCAAAGGTGAGAGAATGGGACTGGGGTGACATTTTCAGAAGTTCCCAAGTGACTTAGGAGCCTAAGTCCTATTTTCAAAAGTGACATGGCCAGATTTTAATGGTTTTCAGGTGCCTAAAGATCCAGCTAGGTGCCTAGTGGGCTTCTCAAAAGCAGGTGAAGCATCTAACTCCCAGTGAAGTCATGCCTCCGCAAAAGCCTGATGAGAATAAACTGTGCCAAGTATGGGGCCTGATCCTGAAAGGGACTCCTGGACTTTGAGGCATTTCAGGATCAGGCCCTTGAGGAGGAGGATGCCACTGGCTTTCCAAGGAATCCTCTACAGCAGACTGGAAAGCCCGAAGATTAGCTCTGGGTGCTTAACCAAGACTTCCCTGAGAAGTCTCGGCCCGAACTCTGCCAGCTGAGAAACTAATTAGCACTCACTCCGGTGTATTTTTTTTCTTCAAAGCATCATTTCTTTCCTACCCCTCCGAAGAGGACACAATGGACACCTTTGAGAGGCAGCGGCTCTCGCTAGCCAACCGTTCTGCTTTCCACTGCAGGCTGCCAGCCTGCCCAGCGACAGACAATGGAAAGTCTACATGGTTCACAACATGGACACAGACATTGGGGTTATATATAGTCCCATCTCCCCCACCTGTAATTCCCATCTCCCTTTCCTATAACCCTCCTGATCCCCCTCCTAGAACCCCCAACTAACCCTTCCATAGCCTCCATCTGCCCCCCTGCAACCCCTAGAGCCCTCTGCTGTAACTCCCGACTGCCCCTTCCTGCTGGTGGGAAACAAATAATCAAATACATTCACTTTTTAAAAGTGTAGGGGGAGCATGGGGTCTGACCCAGTCTGGCCGTCCTTATGTTCTTATATGTGGTGGGGAGAGGGGAAGATTAAGAGAAAGAGCGCGGTTATGTGTGCGCTCTTGTGACAGCGTGATTGTCTGTATGTGCGATTGTGCATTGGTGTCTGTGACACGCTGGCTGAGTGTGCATGGATGTGCGATTGTGAAAACATTCAAGCTGAGGTACTCGTAATGAATTCATCCTGAGGCACCTGGATGTCCCAGGCGCTGAGCCCCCAAGCTGTCCGTCACTTCAAAGGGAGCTGCCACAGCTCAGCACCTTTCAGAATCAGATCACGTGGGGCTCAGCTCAGCAGGGTGCTGAATCCTCTGGCCCCGACTTAGCAAAGCAGCCCAGGTCACGAGCAGTCTTCTCAACAGCTACAGCACCACTCATGTGCTTAAAGATAAATGGGGGCTTCCCTGCTTTGCAGAATCCGCAGCACCATGCAGGATCAAACTCATACTGAGGTGCCTAAAGATGGATTTCGGAGAAAATATTTGCCAGTGTGTTTAGGGAAGGAGCATGTGCAGTGGTGGGGAGGGTGTCAGGGAAAGAACGAGCATGCATGCCAGTGTTGTCAACCCAAAACATTCAAAAATCATGAGATTGGCTTTAAAATGATGAGTTTTGTTTAGAATAATATAATACAGGTCTTTTTTTCTTTGCTTTCTGACTTCTGAGCCTGTAGGGCTCATGTTCCCAAGCTTTTCTCTGCAACCCCAGGGCTAGAACCTTTATTTCTTTATCTGAAAGACGAGGATTTCATGTAATCACCTGACTCCTGGAGCTGGGGCTTTAAGAAAGTTATTATTCATCACGTTTATTATGGTAGTGGCTCGGGACCAATGAAGATTGGGCTGTGGTTGGTGCTGTACAAACACTGAGTAGCAGCCAGTCCCTGCCTCAAAGAGTGTACAGTCTCATGGTTGTTGTTATAGCTAGTGCAAATAACAATAGCAGTGAAGACAGCGTAGTGCAGGCTTCCGTGCAGACTAACTGGTCGAGGACATCCCCAGATTTGTGCCAAACTCTACAACCCCTGCTGAAGCCTGCAGTGGACTCTCTTCACTGCTATTGTGACCCACACGAGCTGGATTCAAGCTAGCTTGGGTAAAGTAACTCATGTGTAGTTCTTCAACTGCATAGACATGCCTTTAGGACAAAGGGGCATAACACACAAGCAGACCACTCAGTGGGATGGCTGCAAAGGTCCACGAAGCCCTGAGATATCAGCAGAGCTGCACTGGTAATCATTTCTCTTCCTTTCCTATAGCAACAGAGTGACCAGATAGCGAATGGAAAAAATCAGGGCAGAGGGTGGGGGGTAATAGGTGCCTATATAAGAAAAAGCCCCCCAAATCAGGACTGTTGCTATAAGATCAGGACATCTGGTCACCCTATATAGCAATATTCCCAAATCAAACCGGTGTCCCCCATTCAGATGCTATAATAAAAAGATGGAGAATCAATGTTTTGAGAAAGAACCCTGGAAAATATAAAAAAGGGGGCGGTGATTGGGAGATTAGGAGAATGAATTTCCTGAAGCAAAAGTATCCCTTTATGACTTAGTAAAACATCTCCACCTCTTCTCCTTGGAATAAGGGGATGGGCAAGTGTGTTTGTTTGAAGTGTCTGGCACTTTCACTGGAAACATTCCTTGAGTGTTTAACACCTGCTTTCCGCTCCTATTCCTCTCCTCTGCACCCTTTCTCCGAGCTTTTTCTTTCCAGCGCATTTCCTTTGCAATGCGTTTTGCAGCAGGCCTTTGTGTAATATTTCTCACCGTGGTTATTGGATCGTTGCTTCATCGCTTCTAAGGCCAGAAGGGACCATTGTGATCATCTCGTCTTGTGTAACACGGACCACAGCACTTCCCTGATTTAATTCTTGACTGAACTAGAGCAGTTCTTTTTGAAAAATACTGTCTCGATTCAAATGGCTCGCTCTGGAGAATCCACACAACCCTTGACAAATTTGTTCCAGTGGTTAATTAGCCTATTCTAGTTAATCAGCCTGTTCTAGGGCTAGTTAGTTAGGCCTGTTTCTAGTCTGAATTTGTCTAGTTTCAACTTCCAGCCTTTGGATCGTGTTAGGCCTTTTTCTGCTAGACTGAAGAACTCATTATTAAAGTTTTGTTCCCCATGGAGGTTCTTACTGACTGATATCACGTCACCCCTTAACCTTCTCTTTGTTGGGCACCTGGAGTCCTCACTGTGGATATTAAAGATATAGCCGCCAGTCTTCTGGGATCTAACGCCAGTCTTCAAACACCGGGTGTGTTTTGGGCCCAATCCTAAATTCACTTTGGCGCGTGTGACGTGCGCCCCATGAACGTGGGAGGTCTGTGGGGCTGAAGCTCTTGCAGAATGAGTTTCCAGCTGCGTAACTGTCTTTCCTAGCAGCCCTGGGAACAAACCAAGAGAATAGGAGCAGGGCGCGTTCTTTTCCAATGTTGTGAATGGCTGCGATGGATGAGAAAACAAGCTAAGGCCTGAGCCTGTGAATCCAAACTTCCACTGAAGTCAGATAAATCGATAGATACGAGGAACGAGGCCCCCGCTCGCCCCCACACAGCCCAATGGACTATTATCACATTTTGAACATGTCTACACAATCTCCAGTAAGTGGTCTCTCGTGTGGGTGGAGCTTATTTTATAGGCGGAGCTAGGAAGAAACCCACTGCTCCCCCCTCCTTTGTCTAGTATAGCTGCGGACTGACTCCACTGGGCTCAACGCCCCACTCATTCCCCTGTTGTGTAGCATCCCCTTAGACATGGATGGAGGGACACGTGCATGAGTAATGAGAACCAAGCTCGCTGCAAACCAGCCTGGCCAGAACCTCTTCTCACTTCCTGTAGTCTTGTGCCAAGGTGACTCCACTGACTGTAATAGGGATACTTCTGATTTACACCAGAGGAGATTCTGGGCCCAGAGGCCTGGCTGGATTTCTGGTAACACCGGGAGGGAGAACTGGACGGCCTTTCCGAGCTCTCCTATGGGGTGGGGAGGCAAATCCCATGGGCCCACAGACAGCTAGCCCTCACCCCAGCTCCCTCCAAGCCTCAGCTTTATGGCCTGGTGGCATTTTTACAAGAGCTCCGTCAGGAGGGATTCTTGTTTGAGTTCTAACAAAGGGGAGGATGTCGTTTCCTTCCTCCCTCCCCGCCCCCCAGCTTCTAGCTTTAGTCTCGGTAGGAAAGAGGGTTACAGAGAGGGATAGATAAAAGGCCTGGGCCTCAGGAGAGTTTTATAACTCAGGCAGGTAGGGATGGGGGAGCCTTGGCCAGAGCAGAACGTAAAGACACATCAGCCATCGTCTCAGACGGGTGATGACATAAAGCCATTCCTGTCCGACGGGCGTTTGTGGGGGAGGGGGCATGAGATGAGTTTGTCAGGTCTTGGTCCGTTCCTACTGGGATGGGCATCCAGGTCACAGACGCTGCCTGCATGTTGGCCGCCAGCTCCCCACCCCTCCTCGGCAGAGAACTGAATACGCCGTCAATCCCTACAGAGGGTCCCGGCCGTGCAGGGTGAGGCACATGGGGACAGGGCTGGGGGGCAGGAGCCCCTTGCTCTGCTCTTCCCCAGGCTGTGTTTGTTTCTGCCAAGACATCCAAGCCCTCAGGGCCAGAACACCTGCTGGCGCCCCAGGGCACCGCTCCCCTGGAGCCATTGGGCCCATGTCCCCAACTGGTGTAAATGGGCATCGCTCCCCTGGAATCAATGGGCCCATGTCCCCAACTGGTGTAAATGGG
>ML677403.1:2009943-2029034 GCA_007922305.1 Dermatemys mawii
GCTCCCCTGGAATCAATGGGCCCATGTCCCCAACTGGTGTAAATGGGTATCGCTCCTCTGGAGTCAAAGGGGCCAGATGCCCAACTGGTGTAAACTGGAGCAGCCCCACCTGAGCCAGCCCCTCTCCAGCCCTTGCTCTCCAGACGTGGGCTGCGGGGGGCGAGGGGCGGAGGGGGGAGGAGCTTTGTGAAGGAGCTCAGGTGGGTCCAAGCCTCCTGGCACCGCCAGCACTCACCGCACCTGGAGCTGCACTGCTGTCATTTCTCGCCAGCTCAGCAAGGTCAGGCCAGGCCAGCGCTCGGCTGGGAACACCCAGGCGCTGTGGGAAGCCAGGCAGTGATTCCCAGGGTGGTTCTCTGCCCCATAGACCGGTGCCCCGACATGCTGCTGACCATCTCCCCATTATCTCGTTAGCTCTTCCCCAAGCACTTCGGCTCACTAGCCCGCTGAGTATCCCGCCCTCGTAGGGGGCTTGGGTATAAACACTGTCCCCAGCCTGCCCCCCCGTGTAAGGAGCAGACCTGGGTGTGACCCGAGTGTGCTACACTCAGGCTGTTCTTTGCCTCCCGGGGCTGGGGAGGGGAGCGTGTGGTACAGCAGCCCCGAGACAGCTTTGAGTTACACTGGGGACCAGGCGAAGGCCTAGACTATTCAGGGAGGGAATAAGTGAGAACAAGGCCAAGAGTCTGAGTGCTGGTGTCCAGGCCAAGTCTCGGCCTGGACTCACTGAGAGCTGGGTAGCTGTTCAGGCAGGGTGCACCGGGTGGGCGTGGGTCTTTGGCCTCCTTCTGTGGCTGATCCATAGGAGAGCCTTTGGCTCCAGCCATCACCTCGTTAGCTTCCGCTGCGGAGGCGCATGGAGATCCTCAGTTCACACCTGGGGGTCATGGCACCTGCATTTAAAGAGCTCTTGGTCTAACCTGCAGCCCCTCCGAGCCCCAGCAGACTGGGCAGTGGCTGTGCCGAAGACACACACCACAGGAAATGGGCTGCCATCTGCCACCCCGGTCCTACCCGCCTAGGAGATGGCCCAGAGACACTGGGCCTATCCGGTTCACACGGGCCGGGATTCGGCCCAGAGCCAATGGCTTTTCCCAGCCTTTGCTGGGCCTCTGGACAGACCCCGCCCCCACCCCCATACACAGTGCTGACTGAGCCGGATGAGGGCACAATGCAGGCAGCAGCGGAGTCCCTCGGGGGCTGTGCCCCCCCCCCCAGGCTGTCCTGTACTCATTGGCGAGGTGTTTGTGCATCAGGAAAAGCCCAGGGCAACAATAACGAGTGGCCAGACTTTTTCCACCGGAAACAGCGCTATTGTGTGCAGCAAGAAGGGGCACCAGGGGCGCTCGCCGTCCCGCCACCTTCTCCAGGCAGGGAACTCCGGCCCTGGGCATGGGCTGCTCTGCCCAGGCAGGCTGGGGAGAATACATTGATTGGGAGGGGTGGCAAGGGGGAAACCAATTGATCCCCCCAAACTCCCCTTCCCTGGGTCCCCCTCCACCCACCTTCAGCTCTCCAGAATCCCATCCCTGGATCCCCTTTGCCCATCACTAACCATCCTAGACCTCCACTCTCCGCCCCCTCACTCATCCACAGCCCCCTCCCAGTGTCTCTAATCCTCTATCCTGGATCCCCCTTCTCCAGTTCTCAGCCTCCCCAGGACCCCGTCCCTGCTTCCCCTTCATGCATCCTTAGCCCCCCCGAATACCCTTCATCCTACTCTGCCCAACTCCCGCTTAACTCCTGACCCTTGCAAAGTCCCCTATTCTCCTTCCTTCTCTTCCCCTTCCAACTTCACTTCCAAACCCACCGCCTACCCCTCTGCCATTCCCTGGCGGAACTCCCCATCCCAATCTCCTTCCCATTTCCCTAATCAGACCCTGGCCCTTCCTAAGCACCCCAATATCCCTTTCTCCTCCTCCTTCTTCCCCACCTGTCTAGTCCCCTCTACCTCCAGTCACCCCTGCCCTCCAACTCCACATCTCCCCGCAACACACCCCCAGTCTGGGGAAGCCTCGATCTGGATCCAGGGTGCCATGGTAACCTGACTCAGTGCCCAGAGCTACCTGCTCGGGGTGGGGTCATCTAACACCGGTCCCACCCCTCTGACTCAGCCTTCAAAGGGAGGTGCCCGCTAGGCCTCCCTGCCCATCCCTTATAGCTAAGGCTGGGCCCATTCCCAGCTCAATGAACTTAATTAGGCAGTTAATGCCAGGCGCCAAGAAGGCAGCGGGCGGCAAAAGGCTGCTGATGCCCCTCCTGCCTTCTCCTGGGAGCAGAGGGACGGTTGAGTCAGTGAGTGGGGAGAGGGCTGCCAAGGGAGCCCAGTGCGGTGCAGAGCTGAATGGGAGAACTGCGTGGCAACAGGCCAGGACACTAAACTAGTGTGGGTAAGAAATGCTTTAGACACATGGTGCAGGATACTTGCCAGGAGAGTGGATTCCTCTCTCACCCCACGGCGAGACCCCCTCCATGGCATCAAACATTCCCACAGGGTCTGTCGAAGGGTCCCAACATGTCTGCCAAGGAGGGATGGATCGGTTCACCCAGCAATGAAATGCAGCCCCCTCTGGAGCGGGGCATGGCAGCTGAGCAACACTGCATGGGGATCACTTGCCCAGTACTGAAATGCAGCCCCCTCTGGGGTGAAACGTGGCAGCGGCTTAACAGAGTCACACCGCCCATTACTTTAGGATAGGAAGCAAAGAATAGTCCTGCGATCAAGTTGCAGTTGCAGGGGGGGAATTTAGACGGGAATAAGAGTCTGTGTTTGGAGGACAATGGGGCTAACACACAATTCTTGCCAAAAGTGCCAATAGTCACAAATGGCCAGGCCCTGGGGCGTTAGATTCCAGACTGATTCCCTGGGGAGAGCACCCCCAGCTGAGCGCCCACCCTGCCCTCTGCAGCACAGCGCCTCCTAGTGTCATCCTGGTGCATTGGGGTCAGCGCTGAATCTAAAGGGGAAGCGTCCCCTACTGAGCCCTCCCGCCACACTCCATGGTAGCACAGAGCCCCTTAGTGCCACACTGGGGCATTGGGGTCTGGACTGACTGCCAGGGGAGAGTGCCCACTACTGAGTTCCCCATCCTGTACCCTGCAGCCCTGGGGTATTGGGGTCAGCACTGACTGACTGAGAATGCCCCCTACTCAGCCCCCAACCCGGCACTTACTCTGAGGGATGGAGAATCTTTCTTTAGGCAGGGGCACGGGAACACAGGCCCCCTTTTTCTGATGGGTGGGACCCAGGAGGCCTGGCAGGGGTGTGAGGTGTGGGGAGGGGAATTACAGGGCTCCCTCCGCCAAGGGGGAGCAGGCATGGCTGCAGATGGAGGATTCTGAGTATCAAAGCGCCTTTGTGTAACAGGAGTGGGAATCCTGACGCCCGGGACCCCACCCAGCCGGTGACTCACTGGCACATTGCTGGGGCCTGACTCACCGCCCATCGGACCTCCCTTCCCCCATGCCCTCCCACGGAGGGGGGGGTCGGTGCCAGCCGCAGCAGGAGCAGGTGCTCTTGCCAGTACATATGCTTCAAGAGGGGATTTAACCCCTTCAGGCTTCCTGGGGTCGCAGGGCAATTCCAGGACTGCAGGGGCTCAGAACCACAGCCCCCCTGGCCCAGCAGAAGCAAGCCTCTGCCCCAGGCGTCCCGGAAGATGAGTCACTTTCTCTCCCACGGGTTAATCAGCTGCCTCCTCCGGATGCCTCTTGTTCGCCGTCTTCTCAGTCTAACTTCAGGCTTAAAGCCAAGGTGCCCAGTTTGCCCCTGCCCCTGGTAATGCGGCACCCCGTGTCCCCTGGGAAAGGAGGGAGCATTTGGGGAAGCCTGGGTAGATCCCAGCTTCCCTAGGCTGGACCTCAAATGCCACCCACACCCATGTCCCCACCTATGATATTTGATAGGAGAGAAGCATTGGGACCCCACAGTTTAGCCAAATACCTCTCCCCGCCCCACTGTCGTGTAAAATAAGGGACATTAAGGGCATGGGGAGGACGCCTCTCTTGAAGGCACTTAGCAGGTGTCAGACTAGAGGAGCTGATGGGATGATCTGGATCCGCACAAGAGCAGATTGACTGAACTGAGTGGTTCAACACCGCATGGGGGCAAAGCAGATACTAGGAGATCGACCCCTTGGTCTGACCCAGGAGATTAGGAAGCAGGACTTGGATTAGACGGAGCATTGGTGCTGCAGGGAGGTGTGAGATGGGCCCATTACCAGAGAGGCACCGATACTGGACTGGATCTGAGGAGATGGGGATCGCATGGGATCCCTCCACTCCGAGGTAGCAAGTTTTACATTTCCTCCAGCTGAACTGGGGCGGGAGACAGCATCGTAGGATTAGAGGGGGATTCTCTCTGCAAGGCTGACTAGGGCGTGGCCATCTGGGGGGTGAGGCTTTGCAAAGCAAGTGCCCCCTCTGTGCTGGTTGGGTGCTACCTGCCAGGCCTAAGCATGTCGGCTTCTGCTGAATCTCTGACATGCTGGGAGAGCTCTGTAGTGTTATATAGAGAGCACACTCTGGTAATAAGTTCCACACACGCCACACACACCCGTGCTTCAAATACAAGGCGTGGCCTGAAACTCAGTGCAGCGCTAAATAGTCTGAGAAACGATTAGTTAAATACTGTGGTTTGAACTCCACGTGTGCATTGAGGGGTGAAAATCCCGATTAGACGAATCAGAACATTTTCATATCACACAGCTTCAGCAGGGGGCTTTATCCTGGAAACCCCTTGTTCAAATGACCTCAAATTTGGCTCTCTGGCCCCGCCCCAGACCTCCATGAGGCTCAGTCAGGGTGTGGATTTTAGAGCCCTTACAAAAGTTAAACCTTGGCAGAGCAGCTGCAGCGTGGGGGCCAAGGCAAAAGACCATTGAACTCCGTGGAGTCTCTCCACTAACTTAGGTGGGCTTTGTGGATGAGAGATAGACACACACAGGCCCTTGGAGAGATGGGTCCCATATGAGCTGTAGGGACTGTCCCGCAACCATTGCCTTAGGGATTGCCAATGGCCAGGCAAGGCTTGGTGCCGGGGGGCCAGAGCAAGCAGCAGTCTTGGAGCCAAGTAGGTAGGGTTCCTAACACTTAATGGACTGCCAGTGGGTAAGCAGAGGGCGGAAGCTGTGTTGGGGATGCCCAGCTGCTGGGAGGGGGCCCAGATGGACGACAGGAGGAGGAATGGAGGAGGAGCATAATTTGGGCACTGTGGACACAGAGCCCTCTGGCCTTGACTTCAGTGGAGCTTTTGCCCCAGTTCCAGCCCCGTCCCTGCAGTGCGAGCTCCAAGATGGGTAATGCTGCTCTGAGCACAGTTTGCATTGGCACAGCAAATAGCAGCTTTGCCTGTTTGCACAGAGTGGGGATCTGGGGGGAGGTTTTCGGCAGCAGAACTGGCTGATGCCCCTGGCGTGGGCGAGGCCTTGGCATCCCACTCCTGCAAGAGCCCTGCCTCGGTGGCATTTACTCAGCTCTGAGGACAAGGATTAGATACACAAACTGCTGCTCCCCTGGGGCAGATCATGTCTCACTTACAGCCAGCCGGGATGGGCTTTGTGGCACAGAGAGGTCCATCCAGCTCCGGGAGCCTGGCTGAGGCCAGTATACTGGCAGCTTGTCACACCTACCAATGGCCAGGCCAGCACAGGAGACAGATGTTCAGAGAGTAGCCCGTCAGGGCAAATCCGCAGCAGTGCTTAGACATGCTGAATGCCCAAGGGATTCGATCCATCCCCGGGGAACCACTGGGCCTTTCATGAAGCTAGATCAGAGAGAGATTTGGCCTGGCTTCTCTGGGCAGAATAAATCAGACCAGTGCAGGACCCCCTGGGTACAGATAAGAACACTGTGTGATTTCACTGGAGGTAGGAAGCAAGCCTTGATCCCTTGTGGTCATTCAGGGTGCCGCAGGATGTATTGCTGGTACGCCAACAATTGGTGTTACCAATGGACCAGTTCATTTCCTTGTTTTTTTGTTGAGTGGCAATCCAATTCAGGATACAGGCTGTCAGGGGCAACCAGATTAGGGACCCAGGTTGTTCTTAGATGGGCTCCCATAATGAAAACGTCCCCACCCTACCCTGAAAAGCAGCAAGTTGTTTGTGCCTTGCGCCTGGGGAAAAGGGGACGTTGCATGAGTCTTACAGGGCTGCTGTCTGGCTGCCGGCCAGCCCGAGATGGTTCTAGTCCGGGTGAGTCATGCCGCCGTGACTCACCCCCGTTAGAGCATTAACAAACACGGCGTCTCCTGGCAACAGCCACCCGAATGGAGCGAGGTTCCCCACACCCACGAGGAACAAAGCAAACAGGCTCCCAGGCTGAGGCCGGCCTGAGTCTTGGTCCAGCCCCGCCGCCTGCTTGCAAGCAGCGCGCTACTTCCAGGAAGCTGGGGCCTGGGGGCAGGGAACGCAGCAGGATTCTGCCTTCAGATGTGGTCAGGCTTCGGCTGCAATCCAGCTCTCCTCGTGCTTCTGGGCATCCCCTTACCCCGTTGCTCCGTCCTGCAAGTGGGGAGGGCTCTCGGCCTGGCTGTGGACATCTGACCATTGCACGGCTGCCCACTGGCAGCCCTGCTCATCAGACAACCAGGAATCCTGCTATTTCCTTTCCTAACATTAGCCCTTCTGTGGCACTAACCGTCCCCTGCATCTGCCTCTTTGAGAGGGGGAAACTGAGGCATGGGTTGTGGGCAGGTGGGGAGACTTCCCCAAGCTCATTCACTCCATGGCAGAGCTAGGAATAAAACATGGGAGTCCTGACGATCAGCCTCCCCTTCCCACTTCCTAACCACTAGACCCCACTCCTCTCCCAGAACTGGGGATAGGACTCAGGAGTTCGGGCTGGCAGCTAACCCACCTCCCAGTCCTGTGCTCTCATAGGAAGATCCCCCTCTCCCTGTATAATCCAGTGATAGATATTATTAGTGGCATTTCTATTACGGTCATGTCCAGAGGCCCCAACTGAGAGCAGGGCTCCATTGCGCTGGGCACTACCCAGATGAGAGTGAGAGACAGGCCCTGCCCCAAGGAGCTCACAGCTATAGATAAATGGGACGAGAGGGGGCACAGAGAAAGTGACTTGCCTGAGGTCCCTCAGCAGGTCACAGGCAGAGCTGGAGATAGAATCCAGGTGTCTGGAGTTCTGGCCTAGTATTTTAGCAACTGGAGCACACTGCCCAGGCGGATAGAGAGGTAAAAGACAGGCTGGTGCGGGGTCCCTGGAGCTAGAGAGACAGTAAATGACAAGACAGGCTGGGTCACTCCCGGTTGCCAGGCCTCCAGGCGGCTGGAGTCCAGGTCCTTCTTGCGTTTCTGCTTGGGAATGGCTTTCCCAGACATTTGGGGCTTTTCCCGCTGCCTCTGGGCTGGGTTTCTCTTGGGAGACTTTCCTTTTTTAGAATCCTCCCTCTGGCCGGCTGCAGTTCAAAAGGGCCGGAGGAAGCCAGCGTGCGCTGGGTGGGAGGGGGGTTGCGTGTGGCCGTGGAAACACGATTTCTTCCAGAGAACAAAACAAGCTTCCGAAGGAAGGAAGGAAGCAGGTGGAGAGGAGAACAGGGTGCGGGAGAAAACTGAAAATACGCTGGGGAGAGGAAAGGGAAATTCCACCTCTCTCTCCCTCCGCTAACTCACTCTCTCTTTCCCAGCACACAGTCTGGCTCCAGCCTTTCTGTATCTCCTTCCCTTTCTCTCAACCTGCTCTCCTCCTTTTTCCTCCTCTCTCTGCCTTTCTCTGTCCTCCACTCACAAGACCTTATGTCTGCCTCTCGCCATCTTTCTTTCTTTCTTTCTTTCCCCACCTCTGCCTTTTCCTCTCTAGGTCATATTTTTTTCTGTGTTGGTCCCTGGCTGAGTGCAGGCACCAAGGTGCCCTGAGAGGGCAAAGACAGTCCTACTCCAGCTTCGTGTCTCCCCTGTGCCAGCCCTTGCTGGGTTTGATATGGGGCTCTGTGCTGTTAAGGGCTTAGCTTCCCAGACAGAGAATCTGGGCAGGGCACTGAGCCCTTAAAGGCACAAACCCCCAATATTGCACCAGAGGCCAATTTGGCCCACAACATAGCTTAGATCAGCTTGAGGCTGTGCCAAATAGCAGGGAAAAGGTGGAGTGGAAGAACAACCCAGCCACACACCCCTTCCTCCCTTGACATGCCTCCTGCTCTGAGGAGGGGAGGAGGCTGTGCAGAGCTGGCTACACCAACTCCGTACCTGGCAAGGACTCCCTTACTGAGTTGTTCCCTTCCATGTCATGGTGTAAGGGATGCAGTGCTTAAGGGGATCCCACAGCCGCTTTAGGGCTCCTTCCCTCCACTGATATCAGGCCTTCTCAATTGGTGGAAATGGGGCGTTATGCTCTCTCTGCTCCTGCGCAGACTGTCCCGTCCTGTGGATAAACATATGAGAGGCTGATTCTTAATGACTGGTTTTTGTAGGGGGAGGGCAAGAAGTGGAGGGAGGCTTTTAACCACCTCTCTGTATTCTAGAGACCTTCCTGATGCCTGGTGTAAATTAGAGCAGTCTCAGGGCTGCTCTAACTCACTGTCTGCCCCTGTATGCCTTGGGGTACAGAAAATGGCCACAGCACAGTGTGGTCCAGCTCCCCTCCCCGCCCCCTGATTCCATCTGTTCCCATGGATGTAAGCTCATAAGGCACAGGTAATGTGAGCCCAACCCAGACATGCCACAGGTGAACTGCTCATGGCATTTCCTGCCAGCCCTGCCTGGCACTGACTGCTTGTTTCCTGAGTTAGGAGCTGCGGCACCAGGACTTTGGGTGAACCCCTGCAATTGTCTCCTCTGCGAGCTGTCATTGGGTATGACCACACCGCTCTCACGGGGTGCCTGCAGCTCGTGTAGACGTATCTGAGTTACGAGCTGGCTGGGTACTGGAACGGCTAAGCCATGGCAGGTGTGGACAACTCGCACTGAAGCCGGTGCTGCCGGAGCTTCACTGCTCCAGGACCCGAGCTAGCTAGATGAAAGCTATCGTGGGTATGTCTACACAAGCTGCAGTCACAGCGTGGAATTGCAGTGTAGACATTCCCTCTGCCCCACTGGGGAGGAAAGAAAGTGGTAATATCTCTCCCCAAGCCCCACCCACCTGTGGCGCCAAATGTGTGCTATTCCCAGTGCCTGATGCCTTTCCCTCTGTACATGTTGGACAGCAGCATCTGCGTAAGCACCCCATTGGAATGCATAGGGCTATTCACCCCCACACTTCTCAGAGAAGTTGTTTCAGGCTCTCTGCAAACTCAGGCAGGCTCAGTTTACATTTGTTTCACATTTTTTCACAACCATTCGCGCTAGAGACTTACTTTGTTTTTCCAACGGAAGCTACGATTTGGGAGAGGAGAACCGCACCATCGAAAGAGACGTGTCGGGTCACTCACCTGACCCGGTTCCAGCCCTGCCTCGGTCCTGCAGTAGGAAACAACTAACTTATGCCTTTCCCCTGCCTCATGCCTGCTACTTCTCAGCAGATAAACCATTGTCAACTGCACCTCCCTGCTTCTCTTCCACACACCCTCCCCTCCCCCACACGCCATAAATTATGTAGTGTTTAAACATAACCCTCCAGCACATCACACAAAACAACAATCCCAAGCCCCTCAAAGGAGATTGGCCCAGCCAGGCCACCGGGATCTCCACTAGCTCCCAGCTGTGATCATATTAATAAACTCGAAACTCCACAGCCAGTAACTCCGCGCTGGAACACTGAGTTCTGCTGCCTGCCCTTTGTTGTGGCTGTTCTTGTGAAAGAGCCCGCGGGCTGCGTGCGGAAAGGTGCCCCATCCCGTCAGCAGGCAGACATGCTTTTCTCTTTCTCCTTCAGACAACTGATGGGTGGAAACTGACACACAACATCAGCCTTGGACTGAATCCTACTCGCTCTGTGAAGCAAAAGGTCTTCCCCAAACTCCCCCTTAGGCAGCCAAGGTGCATCAGGCAATTTTCTGGTACCTGCCGCGGGATTATAAAATCCATCGTGCGTTCCAAGCCCTGGATTTGCCTCCCACAGGCTGAGCCTGCTAAACATGTCCTTGATCATTACAGATTATTATAATGACAATAATTACCTTGCATTTACTTTAGCAGCCCCTCTCATACCAAAGGATCCCAGTACACGTTACATACTGTGTGGAGAAATGCAGCCACCGCTGAGGTGGGCCCCGTGGGTGCGTGGGACAACACTGCAGAGCAGCTCAGGAAGGAGACATGTGTGAAGACTAGGGAACCAGCATGGCTAGGACCCGGGATTTGCTCCTGATTGCTGTACCCTGCAAACAGATTTGTGCATGAATCCCATAAGACTCCAACTTGTAGGGAATGTGTAACTGGATTGTCAGTGCTAGAACGAGGAGCACTTGTGGCACCTTTGAGACTAACCAGTTTATTTGGGCATAAGCTTTTGTGGCCTAAAACCCACTTATGCCCATATAAATTGGTTAGTTTCTGAGGTGCCACAAGTACTCCTGGTTCTTTTTGCAGATACGGACTAAGATGGCTACCTCTCTGAAACCTAGCGCTAGGATGGTCATCTTTGCGTATCCGTCCCTCTTTCCCTGGTACTCCCAAGCTAGCTCTCGTTGTGGTACTGTAGCACCATTACAGAGAGTGAGCCAACGGCTGTTGGCTGAGAGACAGGGTGTGTATACAACAACTCTGCCTCTTCCTAGCCCTCTGGGCAGATGAGTGGCTCCCTGCTAGTCTCCACCCTGCAGAATTCTTAAATTGTATAAACTCGGCTCTCCCCTGCCCGGCACCCTGTGTGTGGCCATTTACTCCCAGGACGTTCTGACCCGCTGCGATCTCACACTCACGGCTGTGAATGACCAGGCGGCAACTAAGAATAAGGCCCTGCAGTCTTTTAACTGTATAAAGGCTGGATCATCAGCTCGTGTAACTCAGTCAACCATGCTGATTTACACCATCTGGGCCCTCTGACTCCACTGGAGTGACTGATTTCCGCCAGCGGGGGATCTGGCCCACATGCATATAAGGAAACTGCCCAAAAGCGGGGGAGGGGGAGGGTGCACGTTTTACCTGCCAGTGAGGGTTACTCACTGCTGCAGGTTGACATGTGTGCTGTAGAAGACCAGGTGCCATGCAGGGCTCAAGGTGAACATTGAGCACAGAAAGGGCTGAGTTCAGATTGCTTCAATTGTGCCTCTGGCTTATCATCTACGCAGGCAGGTGGCTAGCTCCTCTGAGCCCGTAGGGCCAAGGTCCCAAGGGGAAAGGCAGAGTCAGGCCTGCTCACTTGCTCTCTAGTTCTTTCCCTCTCCTACTAGATCCCATCTCCTTGCCAGAACTAGCAAGAGAACCCAGGAGTCCTAACTTTCAGTTCCCCCTGCTCTAACCACTAGATCCCACTTCCTTCTCTGAGCTAGGAATGGAACCCAGGAATCCTGACCAAAAGGCCCCTGCTGCTCTAACCACTAGACCCAACTCCCCTCCCAGAGCCAGCAGTAGAACCCAGGAGTTCTAACTCTCACTCCCCCCGGCTCTAACAGCTAAACCCAGCTTCCCTCCCTGAGCCGCAAAGAGAGCCCGGGAGGTCTGTGTGTGAAGGCCTGGGCTTCAGCCACAAAACCATCCTTCCTCTCCAGGCAACTGGCTCCCTGGACACATCCTGCTTCATTCACACCTTTCAACAGCTGCCATCTTGGAGCTCAGGTAAATTTGCAGGAGTGGAATGGCAAATGGCCTGCTGCTAAACCTGGTCATTCCCTGGTTTGGTTTGTTGGCTCTGCTACTGTATGGCTTGATATGGAGCTGGGGAGGGTTTGCGGAGACAGATGGATGGATGAAAGAGGGGCGTGTGCTCGGAGAGAAAAAGAGAAGTTTTAGAAGTGGTTGAAATTTTTCAATCAATATTTTTAAATGAAAAAATGCCCTTTTTCCAGTCCCCAAACTGTCCATTTTTGTTCAGAATATTCTGATTTTTCAGTGTGTTTTTGTTTTCTTGGTGTCTTTCCCCTTTTCTCTTCCTCCCTCACCTCTGTTCCCTTTCTTCCTCCTCCTTACTTCTTCCATTTGCTGACATACATTTCCCGTCTTTTCCAGTCAGCACCAGCAGTCAGACTGGACTGATTTGAGAATGAGTCCCGACGTGGAATATGAGAGGCAAATTTGTCAGGATAAATATTTGCACCAAATAATTTGATCCACTCTTGTGCTGGGTAAAAACTCTGGGACAAGCTCTTTTGAACCTGCAGCCATTAGAAGGGAAGCCATTACCTAGTGGCTGACTAACAAGATTTAAAAGCACCCCCACCACAAAGGCTTTGAAGTGAGTTACTTCAATGAACAGCAGAACTTTGCTAATTACAGCAGCGCCTCGTTAATTTCTCTTAGGATCAAAGGCTGGCTATAAATGACCACTATTATTATTATTAGACAGCCAGCTCCAGCGATCCTTGCTCAATCCTTAGTCAGTATTCCCAGTATTACTCACCAGGATAAAGTCTGGCATAACACACTGGTGTAGGGAAGCAAAGTCTGGTTGTTGGATGACTTCTTTGGGACAGTAGATCTAGTGGAGAGAGCACTGAAGTGGGACTGAGGAGACTTGGTTTTATTTCCAGCTCTCCTATTTCCCTGCTGGGTGATCTTAAGCAGGTCCCTTCCCCACTCCGTGACTCAATTTCCTCATCTATAAAATGGGAATAATGATACTGACCTCCTTTGGAAAGTGCTTTGAGATCTACAGATGAAAAGCGCTCGAGGAGAGCAAGGTGTTGTTATTCTCAGAGACTTGTTGGTACACATCATCATGCCATCGGAGCACCTCACAACCTTTAGTGTATTTAGCCCCACAACAGGGCAGGGCTGTTTCCTCCATTTTTACCCATGGGGGAACTGTGGCACAAGAGACTAAGCGACTTGCCCAAGGCAACACAGGAAGACAACAGTGAAGCAGGGGCTGAAGCCCCCTAAGTCATAAAATCATAGACTATCAGGGTGGGAAGGGACTTTGGGAGGTCATCTAGTCCAACCCTCTGCTCAAAGCAGGACAAACCCCAACTAAATCATCCCAACCAGGGCTTTGTCAAGCCTGACCTTAACAACCTCTAAGGAAGGAGATTCTACCACCACACTAGGTAACCCATTCCAGTCCCATAGACACCTGTATGGGAAGGGGAGTGAGGACGTATCCACACCCAAAAGGGATTTTGAATTATGTTTTTCTACTTTAATTAATCAGGTGGCCTAGCTGCTTGAGCAGCGGTCCCCAGTCTTTTCCGGCCGCGGCCCCCTTCCGCGGAGCGGCGTCTGCTCATGGCCCCCCCGTATGTCTGCCGAAATGGCGCCGAACAGAAAGCTTTCACTTTCTGCAGCGGCATTTCGGCGGTACCAAAATAGACCGCTGCCAAATTCGGCAGTCTCCCGCGCGGGATCGACAGTGGTGCCGGGGTCTCGCGCACCCCCGGGGGTGATCTCGCGCACCTCCAGGGGTGCGCGCACCCCACTTCCACGACCACTGGGCTAGAGCCCTGGATGGGGATTTAGGAGCTCTGGGGTCTATTCTCTTTTGAATGCTTGAGTCCCATGGCAAGATAGCTGCACGCAGTCCCAGTATGAGCCCATCATACCAGTCAAACTGCGTCCACTCCAGGGCCGTAAACACAGTTCAACTTCAGTGTGTCAGACCGAGGCTGACAGGTGGCTACAACAAACAATTCTGTGGGAAGCCCAAGGCAACAGTGAATGGCGATCGGCTTACACCAGGGGGGATTGTTTTGCGGACTCTGTGTGCTGAGTTCACTTTGAGTTCTGGGCTGGGCTGGAAACCTGGCTCCTTACTATGGTACCTCAGTGGGAGCTGAACCTGAACTGAAACCCTGGCCCGCCCTCTGGCTCCTCCCCTTATTCCCAGCTGGTCGTAAAGGCATTGAAAGAAGCGGAGAGGATGTTACACCTTCCTCCTAATATTATTTTTCCATGGCAGCAGTAGGCCTGGTGTTATTTGATCAGCAAAGAGGAGGGAGGGGGGCCATGAGTGTGTTGCACACGCAGTCGTGAGAGAGTGACACTGGAGAGTTACAAGACAGTTTTCTTACTCAAATGTGGCCCAGGGCGTGGGAAAGACCAGGAAGGCCTATACCAGGAGATGCTCGGAGTCCCTGGAACAGCGCTGGGGTTCTTAGGAGGTGCTAGGTGGGAGTTTGCATGGGGGTGCAAAGGAATCAGGCAGAAAGAGGACTCAGGCCTCCTGACCAATCCCCCTCCCCCATTGTAACTATTAGATCCCACTTCCCCTCCCCGAACTAGCAATAGAACCCAGGAGTCCTGACTCCCAACCCCATTCGACTACACTCCCTTCCCAGAGCGATATCTTGGCTGTCTCAAATTGATAGAATCCAGTTCCTTGCTCCTCTAACCACCAGACGACACTCTCTCCCCAGTCCTGGGAGTAGGACCCAGGCATCCTGATTCCCAGCTCTGACCAACAAACCCCACTCTTCTGTCAGAGCTGAGGCTAGAACCCAGGCGTCCTGATGCTCAGCCCTTCCTGCTCTAACCAGGGCACACCCTGCCTTCCCTTAGCACAGCGTGAACTATTTCGCTTGTTTGTAGCCCCAGGATTTCAATGTGGGACAGAGGACTGGGAGTTAGAAGCATGTGGACTCACCCCCCAGGTTGGGACAAACTCAGCCGGTTACAAAACACCAAGAAAGGTCTAGGCTGCTTTACAAAATTAAGCATGTCGGGGGATCTGGCTACAGCCCCAGAGGGCCAGGACCCAATTAAACCCCAGCTCAGGCTTGCGTGCCAGCAGGCCCTTGATAAAGCCACGTACATTTAGGACAAAAAGGAGAAGTCAGGGGAAGTATTAATGGAGTCAAGCTGTTGTTGAGTGAGGAGCTTTGAATAAAGTCTTGGATCCAGCCCGTTATTAAAACATCCCGTATTCCCACGCAGATCTGGGACGGCGGCAGTTAAACTGCTATGGAATTTTTTTGGGTGGGGATAATAAAGGTAACTGGAGATGCACACACAAAAGACTACACACGCACACACACACACATACGACTGCAGTCCATCCATCAAGACAGCCTGATCATCTGTCAGCGTCTGCTGGCTTTCTAACGTGCATGCGTGCGCCTAGTGTTTGGAATCCCTTTGTCTGGCTGTGTGTGTGTGAGCCTCGGATGTATGTTTGCAAGCAACTACATCTGTGCCCCTCACGGCAGCAGCCCAGTGACTCATTAACGGGGTCAAGTCAGGCAAGTCTTTCCACCCACTCCTCAGAAGCAGACTCCAGGGATGGGGAGGGGTGTGTGAACAAGGCTCTGATTTGAAGTTGTATTTGGGTATCTGGAACTCAGAGCCTGGTTGGTCTTTGTAGTGTTGCCAGCTCTCATGATCTGATCACGATAGCGGGTGATTCACTTACATCCCGGAGTCCCGTGGTTAGGTGAGGATCTCGGCTTCTATTTTTAAAAAAGGAAGTTCCTAGGCCTCGCAACTGGGGAGAAAATCCAGCACGTGATGTGAGCCAAGTGCCCACCCAAATAGCCCAGCAACCAGAATGCAGAGAAAACCCACATTTTTCTAAAAGATCGCATGATCTTTTAGGTTTGATTCTTCATTTTTGCCCTCACAGGGTTGAGTTGGCCATACTGTATTTGAATATTAATTGTACAAATTCAGTAGGGGTGTGTGTATGTGTGAGCAAGCGAGCGAGATCCATACTCTGGCTATGAATGTTGCTTGCATGTGAATATTTGAGACTGTGGTGGGGTTTGTTTACATTTGAATACTAGTTGCACAATTGTAATAGCTCTGTGTGTGTGTGTGTGTGTAGTGTGTGTGTGTGTGTGATGTGTGGTCACACACAGACAGTAACACATCACTACTTCATGGTTGTGCATGTGTGGGATTTGCTGGAGCCTTATTAGTGGTTGTGTGGAAATATTTGCAGCGTGGGGGAGTGTTTGTGTGTGTTCTTGGTGCCTCTTCTCCTTTGTTGTACAGCCCAGCTGAGGGCTCTGTGGCTGAGCATGAAGCTTGAGTGTGTGTTATGGTTGTGTATTGGGATGCTGTTTGCGGTCACATGTGAATGTGCATTGAGATAAAGAGAGTGTTCATTTGAATGCGTGTTGTGTAAAATTGTATATGTGGTTGTGGGCATAAGTGCGTGTGTTGTGGTGGTGTTGTGTTAATATTAAAATAATAACACCCAGCTCTTCAACAGGTCACAAGGTGTTTTATAAAGGAGGGCAGTATTCTTATCCCCATTTTACAGAGGGACAGAGTGAGGAAGGGACATAGCCACGGTCACCCGGACCCGGGATAGAATCCAAGTCTCCTAAATCATAATCTAGTGCTCTACCCACTAGGTAACGCTGTGACTGCTGTGTGTGTTTATGAGCAAGTATTACCGGTAATGGTATAATGTGTGTTTGCATATGCTTGAGGTTGTGAGTGAGGGGTGGGTGTGTGTATGAATATTGTGTGTTGCCATGTGTGTTGATCACACACAGTGTGTCGTAGTTTGTAGATGGACGTGAACATTTCCTCATGTGGGCGCGTCATTTGGGCCTCTGTCTAGAGGAAGGTGTCGTAGGGGTGAATGTTACTTGCCAATATGCAGCATTTGGAGCTGGGCATGGTGGTGTGATATTTGCAGCAGTGTTTGTGCTGCCTGTGGTAGCATGCGGACACACTCACAAGGGTGTGCATGGGGGGCAGGCATGTGGTTGTGTGAATGGACAATCAGCGCTGGGTGGTGCGCTGTCTGCTGGAAGGTGCAGGGGGGCTGATACCATTCTTAGTACACAAGTTTTACACCAGCAACATTCCACTGACTTCAGTGGAGTCACTCCTGATTTACACCAGCAGAACCCCACTGACTTCAGTGGAGTCACTCCTGATTTACACCAGCAGAACCCCACTGACTTCAGTGCAGTTACTCCTGATTTACACCAGCAGAACCCCACTGACTTCAGTGCAGTCACTCCTGATTTACACCAGTGGAACCCAACTGACTTCAGTGCAGTTACTCCTGATTTACACCAGTGGAATACCAGTGACTTCAGTGCAGTCACTCCTGATTTACACCACGGCGTGAGCAAATGGAGGACAGAGCTGTGCTCTCCGTTCCTTGGTTTCTTCATGGCTTAGCTGCCCACATCCCATAATAGTCAAAACAACCATTCCCGCGGCACGGCGCGGGCCCCCCTTGCACACTGTGCGCGGGTGAGTCAGGCCGGTGGAATGCGTCCTGTCTGGGCGGGTGGGTGTGCTGAGCACAGGGCCAGTGCGGAGGACCCTGCCGTCTGGTTAACAGTAATTACCTAGAAAGGACATTTCTGCCTGGGGATTTGCTGAGAGCGGGGCCGCTTGCCAGCCACCTCGGGGGCCCTCGCGCTGGATGAAGGCGCAGAGGCAGGCTGGAGGGAGGGGGGGCCAAGAGCCTGTTCTCAGCCAGCACCTTGGCCGGACTCTGTTTCACAGTTTTTGTTACAGCTGGGAGCAGCTGGGCAGCGTGTGGAGCTGAGGAGCGGGAGGGTCAGAGTTGGAGCGAAGGAGGCACAAGACCCGAGGCTTTGGGGGAACGACTGCTCTGGGTGCCACGTCTGGAAGCTGCGTCTGAGCAGCAGATTGGGAGTCAGGATGCCTGGGTTCCATTCCCAGCTCTACCACTGACCTCATTGCCTCATTCTGTGCCTCGGTTTCCCTTCCCCACCCATCCTTTGTCTGTCTTGTCCATTTGGGGATTAAAAACTCTGTGACAGGGACAATCTTCAATGTGTATGTGCAAAAGCCAGCGTACTGGGGCTTGAAATCATTCCCTTGGATATACCTGCTCCCGAATCCATGCAGTCCTGTCCTGGGACCTCCACCTGTGAGTGCCATGGGATCCCTGGCTCTCTCTTCCCCAGGCCCTGGGCTACACAGGCACCTGAGATCTCAGCCCCATAGTCCTTCTTGGGCTGGACAAGGACTCCTGGCCAGGAGAAACACTCGTCATCCCGCATTTGACCAAGACCCCAACACTATTGTAGGGTGCAGGTCACCAGGAAACAGTCATCCATAGCAAGAACTCCTGAACACAGCCAACCCCCCTCCCAACTCATCCTCCTTGCAGGCCACATGTGGCCATAGTCACCTCCACGTCCTTACTAGGGGTGTTCTGTTTTACTGGCAGTGACTGAAGAGACCAGAGGTTGTAAATGCTCCAGTCCCCTCTTTCAGTTTCCTCTCTTTTCCTGAGAAAGGTCTCGCTCCCTTCCCCACCTCCCCAATTAACCCTTGTCTTGCCCTCATCACAGCACAAGCAGCTGCTCCTCCAGCACGCCGGATGTCCCGGATGCGGCCGACTCATTAATTTTTATTGCCCCCAAAGAACAGCAGCAGCTGCATCTCTTTAAACCCACCAGCCCCTCACTCTATCAGTACAAATGAAAACAAAGCCAGGTAAATTATTTACTAGGCTCCTGAATTTCCTCAGGGCTTGATCCTGGGGAGCAGTGACTCCAGAAAGGTCTTAGGACAACCTGGTGGATTATCAGCAGGAGGGAGGTTATATTCCTTTGGCACTGGTGTGATGCTGCTGGCATGGTGTCCAGTTCCGGTATCCATAATCCTGGGAGGATGTTGATCAACTGGACAGGGCTCAGAGAAGAGCGACGAGAATGATGACAAGGACTAGAAACTGACTTTATTTTTTTAAATGAAAGCTGAGATTCCAAGTCATCACCTGACTCCAGGAGCTGGGGCTTTGAGAAACACTGCATACTGTGACTCATCAGTGAGTCACCCATGGAAAGGTGGAGTGATATGCTAGAGTCAGTGGCATGTGTCTGTGCATATCCAGTGTGAGGGACTGGCACCCAGGAGCTGCCAGACTAGATCAGAGCCCCAAGGCCTGTCTAGTCTGATATGCCGTCCCTGACAGTGGCCGGAAAGTGCAGGAAACACTGAAAGAAGCAATTGGGAAAACTGCTCTTTCATCTTGCTGATTAAAGGAGGGGTTCTCTTCATTTCATTGGTTAGAGCAGGGGTTCCCTTCATCTCATTGGTTAGCACAGGGGTTCTCTTCATCTCATTGGTTAGAGCAGGGGTTCTCTTCATCTCATTGGTTAG
>ML677403.1:2036191-2073903 GCA_007922305.1 Dermatemys mawii
TGGTGTGGGTGGTTCAGTAGGGGGCGCTCTTCCCGGCAGTCAGTGCTTGTGGGGGACAGCGCTGCAGGCAGTGGTGTGGGTAACCCAATCAGAGGTGCTGTTCTCTGAGTCAGTACGAACCCCAGTGCCCAGGACTCATGATGAGTCAGTGCCTGGGTGCGCGCCCCAGCCGAGGAGCTAAGCCGTGGCCCGACTAAGGGTCTAAGTGACAGAGACCCCCTCCTGGCATGACCAGACTACGGTGCCATCCCAGTCACGGTGACTCACTCGAACCACGTGAGGCTGAAGCAAGATGTGACAGAGCCAGTGGCAGAGGTGCCGCTCCGCCGTCCGGGCCAGAGTCATGCGAAGTTACACCGGCTGGGGATTGGGCCCCATTGACTCCAGTGGTACTCCGGCTGATTTAGACCAGCTGGGGATCGGACTTATTGGCTCTCAGCACCAAATGGGGGAGACTTGGAGCCTCCTAGGTGCTTTGGGAAGGGGCGGGTGGGGAATTCAGTACTCCTGGGTTCTATTCCCAGCTCTGGAGGAGAGTGTTGTCTAGTAGTTGGAGCAGAGGACAGATGGGCTCTATTCCCATCTCTCGTGGTTAGAGCAGGAGGGACTGTGGGTCAGGATTCCTCAGTTGTGTTCCCAGCTCTGGGTCACAGCATGGTCTAGTAGTAGCTGGAGCAGGGGAGGTGGAGCCAGGACTCAAACTCGATCACTGGTTCACCATGTGACCTTGAGCTATTCCTTTGTCTCGCGGTGCCTCAGTTTCCTCCTTTATACAAAGAGTCTAATAACGTTTCCCTCAAAAGAGATGGGAGGGGAATCAAGGCAGTTCACCAATGTCTGAAGTATACGTGCGTGTGTGTGTGTGTGTGACGATTGTTTCTGGGTCTTGGTTACTTTGTGTCTGGGACTCCGGGAAAGACACTTGCAGGATCAACAATGCGGGGATACCCGCAATCAATAAAATGGCCTGTTGCTATGGCAGAAAAAAAACAGTTGGGGTGGGGGGGGTCGAAGGCTGCTCAAATTACAGAGATTTGCATCGAGAGAAAAAAATCTCTCAGCTTCAGCCCCCATGGGCAACCTGCACTGAATTAAGTGTTATATTATAGGCCTCGCATAGCTGGAATAACCACAGTGACGTCCTGCGGCTTTGCCGACTTCCGAAGTAAAACACTGTTTAATGTCTGTGTGTAGCGTTGCTATGGAGATAATAGCCTGGTGTGTGTGTGTGCGGCCCTGCTTATCACAGGAAAGCAAATCTGGCCTCGACCAGAGTCTGACGCAAGCCAGAGATGGTCTGTTACCTATGGGCTGACAAAAGAAGAGGGGAATTCCTGGGTTTTCCCTAATCTTCTGCTAGGGAAGGCAAAGGCAGACAATGGCGTGAACGGCTGTACTGGCAACCGTGCGCTGTACTACAGCAAGCAAACACCCCTCTGGCTGGAGAGCACATGGCTGCCACAGTTAGGCCTGTCTCATTCCGCCTGTGCGGCCGGGAGCATGCGGCTTTGGAGACGATAGGAGAGATTCTGATCCACTTTGTGCCACCTTGTGTCTCCAAGCCCTGGATTTCCTGGCCCGGTGGAGCTGAGAAAAGAATCTGCACAGCCCCCTCCCTCTTCGTCTGTGTTGGGCACAGCCTGGATTGTGATCAGGTGTGGACACCCAGGGGAGCTCTAGCAATGGGAGGGGAAGTGTCCAGCACAGTGGCTCTCAGTCTTTCCAGATGATTGTACCCCTTTCAGGAATCTGACTTGTCTTGAGTGCCCCCGTTTCACCTCACTTCATGATTTGCTTACAAAATCAGACAGAAAATTGCAGACGGGTCACAGCCGCACTCCCACTGAACACTTGCTGGCTTGCTCATTTTTATGCCAGCATTCGAAAATCAGTCCCTTGGAGTAGCAGGTTTATACGGACGTTTCAGAGCGACACTGCGCCCATTTTTCACTTGTGAGCCTTGTTTGAAGACCAAGTCCTGCTGCTCGGGGCTGAAGCATGTACCTTAGCTGCACGGGGGGGCCCTCGGGCAATTGCCCTGCTTACCACCTCCTAATGCAAGCGCTGGATTTGTGACCCGTTAATCCAGTCCCAGGAGCCCCAAGTCGAGAAACACCGATCTAGATGAGTTGAGGACCCCGTGGGGGACCTCCGAGAACCCCCACTGCTCTCATGGACGGCTGTCTCCTAGCAAAGTCAAGACTGTCATTTTTAACCTCCAAGTAGCAAGTCATGATCTAAACCCCAAATGGGGGGATACAGGTGTGACCACAACTTGCTACCTCTCCGCCTGACCTGCACTGGGATCTTACACTGAGACAGCTACCTCGATGTTAAAAATCACACGGGGGGGGGGGCAGTTCCACACTGGAACAGACTCCAGCCCACACAATCGCTACCAACCTCCATTTCTCACCTCGCGGCACAGGGCCGTGTGCTCAGAGTTCTGCTTGATACATTCATGAATTGGATGATTGGAAGGCGTGGCCTGTGATCTGGGACTAGGCTTCGTGACCCAGGAGGTCCTATGTTCCTGTGCCCTGAATTAGCTGTGTAGACTTGGGGTTCGAGTGTGGTCATGTTGACTCGGGGTGTGATTTTATCAGTGTAGCTACATCAGTACCCCTAGTGTGGCTGAATAAAGGTGCCTTATACCAGTATAGCTTATACCAGTCCTCTGCTCTCTGCCTGAATCAGCAGCTTTATACTGGTGCAGGGGTAGCACTGCATTCAAACAGTGCAGCTTCGGAGTAAGGAATTTGAATCCTATCCTGGTTCACATGGGAATCTGCCCCTTTCTGTGCCTCAGTTTCCTCACCCTTATTAACAAGCCACTTGTTTCGTGAGCTGACAATAGGTTATTCCGGCTTCGCCCAGATCTTTCAACTGCCCTGGAGTCCTGGTGAATAATAAAGGGCTTTTAGGAAGACTAGGGAGTTAATTCCATTCTGCCCTGCTCAATCCTGACACCCCCCCACCCCCTTCTTCCCCAGTTTTCATGGGCTGCATGATTCTCCTTCGCTCCCTGTCCTTAAATCAAGGGACAGCTCATGTCGTCATTTACACTAGGGTAAAACACAGCCACACTCATCTGGGAGCCTTTGATCCCCCCAAACCCCTCTGTATCTCAGCCCTCCGAGCCCCCCAAACCCCTCTGTATCTCAGCCCCCTGAGCCCCCCAAACCTCTCTGTATCTCAGACCCCAAGCCCCCAAACTCCTCTGTATCTCAAACCCCCGAGTCTCCCAAATCCCTCTGTATCTCAGTCCCCGAGCCCCCCAAACCCCTCTGTATCTCAGACCCCCCAACCCCACCTTCTCCTTGATCCCCCCAAACTCCTCTGTATCTCAGCCCCACTCCCACCCCTGAGCCTCATTTGCCCAGTTTGTATGGCCCGTTGCCGGGTTACCGGGGCGGGGTAGGGGCCGGGCCGTGTCTCCGAGCCCGTCCCGGGGCGCCTGAGCTCCGGGAAAGGGGCCGGGCTTGGGCGGGGCGGGCAGCGAGATACCCGGGGAGCTGCCGGCTGGGCCGAACTCCTCCTAATAGCCCGGCAGTCGCGGCCGGGAGCGGGCTCTAGAGCGGAGGCTCAGTCACCGCGGGGGTCTAGAACAGGGTCGGGATCTAGAACAATGGCTGCTGCTCGCCCGGTCTTAGCCTGGAGATGCTAGCAAGGAGGGGGTGGGGTGGGGCTAGAACAGCAGACTCAGACTAGGACCTTGGCCCAGAGAGGTCTCGAACCTGGGTTCTAGAAGAGTGAGTGAGTCTAGAACCGCTTCTGCTCTGCTCCCTTAGATCAGGTGCTTTAGAGCTGAAGGACGTAGCTAGACCAGACTGGGAGGGTCTAGGACAGCAACCTCCACATAGCTGGGCTCAGACTGGGAGGGGCAGAAGGGCTCAAACCTCATGCCAGGGATGCCAGGGACTGGGCTAGATGACCTCTGGGGGTCCCTTCCAGGTCTGTGATCGGCTCAGAACAGGCTGGGGAATTAGGAGAGTATCAATGAGCCATTCCAGACGCGGTTGTGGGGGGAGGGGCATAGGGAAAGTTGGGGGCTGCATATATGGGGGTGGGGCTCAGACTAAAGGTAGGCAGTTGGGGGCTGGAGGAAACTGGAATAATTTGAGTGAGGACCAGAACAGATGCCTGAGTCAGATAAAGCTGAGAGGACTCGGAGAGCTTGCTCTAAATCCACATCCGCTCTGGGGGTGGGGTCCTATATTCTCCAGCACCAGGAACTCTGGACGTTTGGATCTGTATTTCTCCATGCTCGGGGTGAGAGGCTGGGATATTCTGTGGGGAGGACTGGACTGGAACAGCGTCTTTGCTGGCTCAAGTCAGATGTGTGGGATGGGGGAATAGAATATCTTAGCATTCCTATAAGGGAAAAGTCCCGAAGGAGCCTAGTTTTTAAAAAAGAAGGTCCCATTAAATGAACAGAGATTGTTTGGGATTTTGCCTCATTGCTTGTGACATGATGACAATCCAGCTTTGCCTGAAGAGCAAATGAGTTGCAGGGGAAGTTGAATTAATTTGGAAGCTTATGGGGCTGCCTTTTTGTTCTGTGTTTGTGCAGCCCCTAGCACAATGGGGTTCTGGGCCATGACTGTGGTTCCTGGGTGCTACAAGAATACACCTAATGGACAGGGCCTGGTACAATCAAGTCCTGGTCTATGATGGAGGTTCCTAGGTGCTACCATAAACAAATAATAGCTGCTCAGGACATAATGCCCTTAAATCTTTCCTTTGCCTGCTCAGAAGGCAGACAGCTGCTGGGTTGTCAGATAGGGGAAGTTCCATCATGCCTCGCTAAATCGCCCTGTTGCACTTTCAGCTGGATACGGGATTCTCTACTTCCTGTCCTATACTCTTGCTTAGAGTTGGTCCTTGTTAAATAGCTGCCGGTTCCATCCCAGAGTTGGCTGCTGCCCAGCCATGGATGATCCCAGCAAGCCCATAAAACAGTCTTGCCATTCCTACGGGTTCCGTGTTTAAGGATTGTTACAGCACTTTGCAAACTGTGTATGTAGACATCGCTTTCCCGCCACTGAAATGCAGCCACCTCTAAAGTGGAACTTGGCAGCTGTCTTAACAACTTGCCCCAGTAGTTTAGGGAGGCAAAGAGAATCTTGGCTGCAAAGGAGGGAATTTGTTCATTTATTTGTTTATTTTCCAGGCAGGTGGTTTGTAAATGACTCTGGCTGGAATAACCCCGTGGAGTCTGAGAAACTGCCATCCACTCGCCGTACGCCAGGCCAATCCGCCAACCCACCAGCATTTCCCCTTGTGCAGCTGGAGAAGTAGTCTTCAGTGCTGATCTATGCTCCTGATAACAGATGCCCAAAGGTGCGTAACTGTTGAGTCACTCAGCACCTCCTACACAGGCAGCAATTAGGCTTTTGGGTTTTGAAATAAAAAATAAAATAATAATTAAAAAACCCCTCTCAAAAGTTAAATAACAACACCCATAGCTCATGCAGCAGGAATGGGGTTGGGACCAGAAACAGGCCGGGGCCAAAGCCCTAGCAGAGCTAGGCATCCAGGAAACAAAGGGGGATTTGAAATCCAAACCCACACCCACACGATGGGCCCTCTCTGTACAATAGTTATAATACCTAGCGCCATTAATCCACAGCAGAACCCAACAGTCCTGAAATTCCCCCTCCTGTCCCTTCCCCAATAGCTACCAGACCTCACTCCTCTCCCAGAGCATGGAGCAGAACCCAGGAGCCCTGATTCCCAGACCCCGCTGTCTAACCATTCTCCCAGAATCCCCTCCTGGGAATTGGGAATAGCCCTCACTCCTACTCCCCCATTCCAAGCATTACACCCCCTGCTCCCAGTCCCCCCTGCTGTAACCACTAGATACCACTCTCTTCCCAGACCTGGGCACAGAACCCAGACCCCTGAGTCCCAACCTACTTTAACCACTAGATTACATTGCCATCCTGACAGGCTGAATTACAGACCAGACTTTGTGAGTGTTTGAAGTCTAGTTTCAAACGTTTGGACCCTGAGCCCATCCCTAGTTCTGAAGAGGGGTGTGGAGGGAGGAAGGGAGGGAGAGAACTTCCCCTGTTGTTAGCTGATGGCTCAGCAGCAATAATGAGAGATCATCTAGCTGAAGGGAGAGATGGTCCCCATCAGATTTCACCCCAGCGGACCCATCTCTCCTTGTCCCGTGGTGTTTGATTTACATGCCAGGCAGGGGAGCCCAACCCGCTGTCACGGGTCCCTAGATTCATAGATCTCAAGGCCAGAAGGGACCGCTGGGATCCTCTCGTCCAACCTTCTGTATCAAGAGACCCGTCCCACAATAATTCCTAGAGCAGAGCTTTCGGGAACACGTCCAATCCTGATTTTAAAATTGCCAGTGATGGAGCCTCCACCATCACCCTTGGCAGATTGTTGCTGTGGTGAATTACTGTCACTATTAAAAAATGTCTGAATTTGTCTAGCTTCAGCTTCTTGCCTTCGGACTGTGTTAGACCTTCCTCTGCTGGCCTGAAGAGCCCGTTATCACAGATTGGTTCCCCACGTAGATACTTCTAGACTGGAGTGAAGTCACCCCTTAACCTTCTCCTCCTTAAACTCAAGTTGGTCAGTCTCTTTAGCCTATCACCATGAGGCAGGTTTTCTGATCCGTCAGTCATTCTCATGGCTCTTCTCTGAACCTGCTCCAATTTAGCAACACCCTTCTTGACCTCCGGGCATCAAAACTGGACGCAGTGTTCCGGGAGCGGACACGCCAGTGCCAAATATAGAGGTAAAATAATCTCTCTCCTCCAGCTTGAGATTCCCTTGTTCATGCATCCCAGGATGGCGTTATCCCTTTTGGGCACCGTGTCACGCAGGGAGCTCGTGTTCAGCTTTCTCCACCACTGCCCCCAAATCTTTTTCAGGGGCCCCCATCCTGTAAGTACGGCTGACATGCTTTGTTCTGCGATGTACACATTTGCAGTTAGCAATATGCGAATGCACATGGTTTGCTTGGACCCAGGTCACTCATCCTCCCCCAATTTTTGGCTCATCTGCAAACTTCAGCAGTGATGATTTTGTCTTTCTTCTTTCGGTTCCCACTCTTCTTCCCATCCTCTCCCTCAGCCTCCTGCCAACCGCTCCAGCCCTCATGCGCTCCCTTCTTGGGCTGAGATCCTCTCTATGAGCACATCGCTCCCCTCCCCGCAGTTCAGATCCTTTCCACTCTGCTACTCTTCAGTCATGTCCTATCACGTTGCCCCATCTCCACCCTGCCAACCGTGGCCACCCGGCTGCCAGCTGTCCTTACCCCATCTCTCTTCCCTGGACTTGTGCAAGCACCTCTCCCCCTTGGGCCCCACTGGTGCCTGACAGCTGTAAGAAACCAGCCAATTAATGATGACTCGATGGAGGGGCAGGCAGGATATATTTTGAAAGACAACACCTGGCCAATGTTCCCTCTAATTTTTGACAGGCGTGTGCGCAACAAATTTCTTCCGTGCAAATTTTTGTGCACGCCGTGTTTCGCCGTGTGCACGGGGTTTAGGATCTGTGCACGCACGCAGCTTAAAGGGAACAGTGCATCTGGCTGTCCCTGTCTTTAAGGGCTGATCCTGTGAGGGCTTCACTGATGCAGATTGGACTGCACTGTTCCCCATGGACCATCACACAATCTAGCTAAGGGATTTGTCTGGACACCCCACAATCTCTACCCCATTTATCCTTACACTCCCCAGGAGGCAGGGTTGTGCTATTATCCCCATGGTACAGAAGTGGACACCAAGGCACGGAGCTCCCTGGCTGCCCAGGGTCAGCCAGGGAACCTGGGGCAACACAGGAAATTGGACCCATGTTTCCTTGGTCCTTGACTAGCACCCTGACCCTTGAGCCATTTGACCTTTCAATGGCAAGATCCAAGTCAGGTGACTGTATTGTGAGTCTGAGATACTTGGCACATTTCATAAAGACCCAGCTCCCGGAGTCAGGTGATTGCTTGAGCATATCAACTTTCATTTAAAGAAATGCTTTTAGTGGTTGGAGGGAAAAGCTTGAAGATGTGATTTGAGTGCATCTTGAAGGCTCCGAAACCAGGAGATGGATTAAAAGAACCCAAATATCGTCTGAAATATCATAGAAGGCTCCCTGGCTCGTGATTCCTGAATCTTTGGGGTGGATGAAACCACAGTCCTGATGAGGTGCCATGGGCATAACTGCAAAACAGCTTAGGTGCCAATCTTGCAAACACTCATGAGTTTAACTTTTACTACTGTGCGTAATGATAATAATGCCTAGTGCTTATACATGGCTTTCATCAGTCGATTTCAAAGCACTTTCCAAAGGAGGTCAGTGTCATTATCCCCATTTTATAGATGGGGAAACCGAGGCACAGAGGGGTAAGTGACCTGCCCAAGGTCACACAGCAGGCCAGTGGCAGAGGCAGGAAAAGAGCCCAGGTCTGCATCCAATGAAGTGGGTATTAGCCCACGAAAGCTTATGCTCTAATACTTTGGTTAGTCTTTAAGGTGCCACAGGACTCTTTGTCACTTCTGTAATTCCAGACTAACACGGCTACCCCTCTGATTCTTGACAGGTCTGCTGAGTCATATTCCAGTGCTCTAGATGGGAGTAAAGTTACACATGGCTTCAGGGTTCGAACTGGAAGCTCTCTGAGCAACGCCAGTCTTTTTGGCCTGTGTTTGTACAGCCCATTGATGTAAGCCAGGGGTGGGCAAACTTTTTGGCCCAAGGGCCACATTGGGTTTGCAAAATTGTATGGAGGGCTGGGTAGGGAAGGCTGTGCCTCCCCAAACAACCTGGCCCCGTCCCCTATCCCCCCTCCCACTTCCTGCCCCCTGACTGCTCCCCTCAGAATCCCTGACCCATCCAACCCCCCCTGCTCCTTGTCCCCTGACCTCCCGCTCCAGAGACTCCCTGCCCCTAACCATCCCCCTGGGACACCACCCATCTAAGCCCCCCTGCTCCTGGTCCCCTGACTGCCCCCTCTTGAGACCCCCCTCCCCAACTGTTCCCCGAGGACCCCATCCACTACCCAACCTTCCCTGCTTCCTGTCCCAGCTGCCCTGACCCCTTATCTAGACCCCGGACCCCTGACAGACTCCACACCTTATCCCCGCCATCCTTATCCCCTGATCACCCCCCAGAACCTCCATCCTATCCAACCTCTGCCTGCTCCCTATCCCCTGACTGCCCCCTTATCCAGCCCCCACCCCCGTTTACCATGCCTCTCAGAGCAGCATGTCTAGCAGCCGCATAGCCTGGCCGGAGCCAGACAGGCTGCTCCACAGGAGTGTGCAACCCTGCCCCCCAGAGCACTGCCCAAGTGGCATCATGGCTGCGGTGGAGTGGGTAAGGGTAGCCTCCCCAGCCGGGAGCTCAGGGGCTGGCCAGGACGGTCCCATGGGCCGGATGTGGCCCAGGGACCGTACTTTACCCACCTCTGACTTAGGCTGTTCTCTAGCACCTTTCTCCGCATGATCTGAATCTACTGTAGCTCCATCCTCATTTATCATCTCCTGGGCAAACTTCCCAAAAACCACAGGCTCTTTTCAGCATGGTCCCCAGGGAAGAGCCTTTGCTTTCAACCCAGTGTGCTTCAGACCATGCAAGGCAGGGAACGCCAGGCACTGCTTCCGTTCATTTTGCTCTGACAAAGCTTCTTAGATCAGAAGATTCTCTGTGGGCCTCAACAGCCTGAATATTAGGGTTAGGGCCTCATCTCTGAGCTCGCACCCAAAACCACATCCAGATCCAGCTCCAATGGGCTAGGGGGGAATTATAGCCCCTTTTCCCAGAGTGCTGCTGCTGCTACTCTCCCCTGCAAAATCGTGTTTCCTGGAAGGAATCCCGATCCCATGCCCTGACCTGCCTCCCACTGAGTCACCAGGTCCAACAGACTTGAAAGGGAGTCATACTCCACACATTACAGTAAGTAGGTCCCGCCCACCTCCTGCCTCATCTGTCCATCTGCCCTCGTAATTAGCAAGGTGGGTGGAGCTAAGGTTTTAAAAAGGATTTCCCTTCTTTGAGTAAAAGTCAGTGACTTTAGGTGGGTAAACTCCCAGCCCGGCTTTAGGCAGCTGGAGAAAGATTCTTCTGTCTTTCTGTCTGTCTGTCTGTCTGTCTTTCCTCTGTCTTTCACAGTGGAATTATCTGGGGAAACCTGTGGATCCCGGCTGTTGCAGCCAAGAGTTTCCAAACTGGTAAGTAACTTCTTGAGATTTCTATTGATTTTCTCTGTATCTTTAGATCAGCTATATTTTTGTCTAAGTGGTGAGGTTAAATAGTACAGTATTTTGATGCTCTCCAAAACGTGGATCTTTGTTGGAAAAGCCGGCCCACGTTTCGGTGGGGTTTCATGCCATGCCTAAGCTGAAAACAACATGCAGTTCTCCAGCACAGGGGGAAAATTCTGGCCATGGGCTCAATTTGGTCGTGGCCAGATTCTGATCTACAGCGGCCCGAGTCAATGGAGTTCTTTCAGAGTTAGGCTGGTGTAACTCAGAGCAGAATCTGCCCCATCTATATTATTCGGGTGGTGGGAAAAGTTGGGCTAAAGTGGAATATTTATATATATAATGTGAATGTAAACAACAAAACCAGGCTTATTCTTGCGCGGATGGAAAGAATTTAGAGAGGGTGGAGTGTGTGTTTTTTTTCTTTTAGGAGTGTCTTGGTTCTGTTTGTGCGAGTTTAACCCCATGTTGTCCATTGCAAGGAACCAAACCAGCTCTGGGCAAAGTGGCCTCTTGCCCGGTTTTGGAAGGTCCCATGCAGCCTATGCTCTGGTAGGAGTGGAGGGAACACTCATCAGGCTGTGGGGCCGACTGCAGCGCAGATGGATTTCCTCGTGGGGGGGAAGGTTCAAGGCAAAAGGGATCGGGTTCAGTCTCTGCCAACCAAAGCTCTCAGCTAGTAGTATTTTGAGTCGGGTTCAGGGTGACGCTGGGCCAGGGCTCGGGGTGTGATGGGACGTTAGCTGCTTTCCCGGGCAGTGGGGGAGAAGGGAAGGCGGGCGGAAACGGGCGTGCTGCGAAATCAGCAACCAAATCAGAATAAATCAAAACCAGGAAGGGGCTTCACAACATTGTGGCTGGGTGGACTGCGGGTTGCGGGGCAGGGGCTGAGAGACAGAAAATCCGACCTCCTCCCATCAAATTTGCCACAAGGCAAACTCCAGGAGAAGTTTTGCCAGGAGGCGTTTTGGCTTTTCGCTCTCCCCAGTCCCCCTTTGTAGTTGTATAACCACGTACTGCTGAGTTATATAAGGACAACTGGAAGGGCTGTGAGATCACTGGTGGGGGAGTCAAGGATGAAGCGGAGTTGGTACCCAGTGCAAACCCTCAGAGCAGCGCTTATGGCTTAATGTGGGGGGGATCTTAGCCACCTGTTTGACTTGCCCCCTGTCTCTTTCGACCAGGATTCATTCTTTCCTTGAATCCTTCTCCCTTCCCTTTTGTGTGCTCAAGTATTCTGATCCTCGTAAATTACGATCCCAGGCACACAGGCTCTCCATTCCCCGCACCAGGCATCTTTCAGCTCCAGGACATCAGCTCAGCTGTTTCATAAATAAAGCTGGCTTGGAAGTGAGAGTGCCTGGCATGCCTAGGGACTGGGCATTGTCCAGATGGGAATGGGTAAAAGATGAATAAGCCACGTGCGTGATTGTGAAGCATGATAAAAATGCAAGCATTCTGGTGGCAGGCGCTACATCCTGGATGGTGTGGTGTCTCCTTTGCTAGCCCGCCACTGTCTGGAGTTGGTTGGTGCTCAATTTCTTAGGAGCTGGGGCTGGATCTGACGTGGGTGTAAATTACCAGAATTCCTGGAAGGATCTGGCCGGGGTTGCTGGAAATGCCCTGAGCAGGGCAAAGACAAAGAATTGGGTGTGGGCAAGACATTTTGTGCTGCCCCACGCAACAGGGAAGATGAAAGGGACGAGGTTCCAGGCTCTTTGCATGGCGCCATCAGCTCTGGCGGAGCTCCTGCAGCTGAGCAGAATCAGGCCATTTGTCTGGGAAGGGTGCACCCTTGGGTGCTCGGATCCCACCATTAATCTGTCGTCGATCTCCTCCGCCAACGCCCCAGCAGCCCTGCATCACGAGACTGCGGCAGGAGAGGGAACGGGTTTTTTTTTTTTTTTTTTGGTGTGTCATTTCCCTCCTTTTTAGATCCTGGGCTGGTCCCAATAAATGACTCGTGGGCCAAAATTGGGTTTCCTTTGTGACGTAAAAGCCAGGGATGCAAAATTGTCGAGGCTTTAGTCTGCTCAGGAGTGAGGATCAGCCAGTGAGGTCTTGGCTTGACGTGTAACCATAAGGAGCTCCCACCACCGTATCAGCAAAGGGAGAGAACAAAGTGTTCTCTGACCCAGACACGTGCTTTAGACACGATCTCAACAGGTCTTTCTTTCTCTCCGGTACTGTTCACCTGGGAAGGGCACCCCAGACCAGTTAGAATCCAATTCAATTTCCACCTTTTCCCAGCCACCTGGTGGGCCCAGTCAACCTGCAGCCCATGGCCAGCCCCCCGACCACAAGCACTTATACACACACACAGACACACATACACATACACACGTTGTCATGTCTCACACGTCCCGCTTTGCTGCACGGCCCCATTAATGCCCCTACCCCCATGACAAGCCCCAGACTTATCGACTCGCTTTCCTTGCTAAACCCAGTCCGCCATCCCGAGGGCCCCAGCCGCTCGGCCTGGATGGGCTCTGGATCTAGCCCAAGGTGCCCCTGTCGCACGTCAATCTTCCTCGCCCCGTTGTGTGAAAGTCTCGTTGCTGGGTGGGGTTCCCGCGATAGGATCTGGAGACACGGGGCTGGATTTATTTGCCTCCAGTTAAGCCCTGCACAGTACAGCCAGATTCAGCAGCGACACACATGGATCCGGGTGCCTCTGAGCACCGCCATGAGCAGCCCGGAGAGCCAGGCGGGAAAAGCGCCTGCATGGTCTGGGGCTTCTCTAAGGGGCTTGTGGAATTTTTCTCCTCAGGACCCTAAAAAGGCCAAGACATGTTGATCCCTCTGGGCACATCCGGCTCTCACCCTGAAGGGGAATTGGGGCGCCCCTGGTGCTGACCCCCACCTCCCCAGCCCCAGTCACTTGGGTTGTGTTTCAAAGCTGAGCCCGGCTTTATTTTATGTTTTTTGTGCTTTTTTCCTTGCAAAATAAAATAAAGAGGCCCCTGGAAAAAGCCCCTTCCCTGGCTAAGGAACAAGCTCCCTTTGTTTAAAGCAGGAGGGATCCGAGCGCAGAGGGACGCAGCGGGTGGGTCATACAGCAAAAGTAAGGCCAGGAAGAGGCGTCCAGCTGGTATTTATGGGCCTTGGAAAGGAGCAGCCAGCTCAGAGTCCTGCTAGGAGTTGGCTGCCTGCAGTGGACTGGCCCCGAAGGGGGAGGTGGCCATATCCTGCCCGGCACAGGGCACCTTCCACTCCTGTAGATGGTAGAGAAGCTGGGAGAACATGGCAGCTCAGGACGGGTCGTGTTAAATCCCAGCAATGTGTCCACACTGCAGAACGAGGCAGGCCTGATGCTCAGCCTGTGGAAACGCCCAGGGGAAGGACTCTCCTCCCACCTGGAGACCCATGTGGACCCCGAGAACGCGCTGGGGACGTGTTCTCCCCTGGGGGTCTGGGGGGCTTTGCTAGCCACAGTGAGAGCACAGGCTGGGTCGCTGGGGAAGCTGCTTTGTTCCCTCCCGCTCATGGGGACGCCCTCGGCAAGTCGTGTCCCCCCCCAGAGAACGCAGCGAGGCAGCTCTATTTTGCACGTGTGGCGATCTCCGAACGGGGTGTGGGGGGGTTGGGCCAACCCCCATTGTCAATCCCTGTCCCAGCCAGAGCCTTTTTCTGGGGGAGTAGGGTCACCCCAGTTGACACCGGTGAGCAATCCCGCTTGTACGATAAGGTGTGGACCCAATCCTGTTGGAGACTGAGCGCTCAGCTCCTCGGCAAGCCCCTTGGGCACACTCACCTGTGCTCACACTCACGCACGCAATCAGTTTGTAAGGGCCTGACACACTGAGGTCAATGGGAGCTTTTCCACTGCCCTCAACGGCCTGTACAGCCGGCCCTAGACCTTTCTGAGTCAGCTCTTCCCCCACCCCTCCTTCCACCGCGGTCTGACGGGGCAGGGGACTTCCGTCTCTCCTGCCGCAGGCCCCCCCCCCCCCCGCCCTGGGACACCTCTCTCCGCATGGGGCTGCAGGTTGGCAAGAGCAGAAAGGGCTGCCTGGCTTGATTTCTTTACGCCCAGTTTCTTCTCCCCCCCCACCCCGCTGAACCGAGGGGCTCATCTCTGGCTGCACTGGGACCCCCCCCGGGCTTGAGACCTGCTCGACCCAGTGGGTCAAGGGGCTTCTTCCTCAGATATCCCCCATAGGTGGCAGGGCCACTTCCTGTCCATCACTCTGGGTGCGCTGGGGTCCCATCAGCCCCCAGGATACAGCTGTGAGGTCTTTGTGCAGGCAGAATCCCCAACATGGCAGAGCCGCGCTCTCGGCCGGGGTTGACTCTTGGTTACAAGGTCTGGCAGAGGGGCGGGGAGGTGAGGGGTAACTCTTGGGGGTGTTCCGCCCCCCCTTCACTGACTGCATTTCACGGCCTGTTGTCCCTAGCAGAAATAAGTGATCAATTCCAAAGCTGGAGGGGGCGGGTTTGATGGGGCTGATGGGTCCATAGGTGGGGCTGAAATTGACACATGTCCCAGCCGCAAGAGAGGAAAGCAGAGATCAGAACCACAGCAGTGTTACTTTTCACATCCCAAATAGCCCCCACCATCTGGGGCCTGATTCTGATCTCACTGGGGTTTTATGCTAGATTTATGCCAGATCAGAGTTGGGGCCCTGGGCGTTGGCTGGGGTCTGTCTCCGGCTGAGAGGCATGAGGAGCTGGGGAGCCTCCACCACCCGAGTGCGGAGAGAAAGATCTCACTGACACCCTCACTGGGCTGATGAAGGCTCGTCTCCCGCCATGGCATGGTCTCAGCGAAGGTAGAAGATGGCGGGTCAGAACTGCCAGCTGCCCACGTTAACAGGCACCGACTGGCATCATAAAATGCTTCTCTCTGAGACACAAGGACATCGTTCTTTCACTAGGAGCTAATTTCCATCTAAGCCCAACACCTTGCTGCCCAGTTCTTTGAACTGGTCTCACTCCAGCTGGAGTGCCTTCAAATCCAGTTGGCTCACTCAAGATCATATAGCTGAGCTGAGAACGGAGGAGACTTGGCTCCCTATTTTCTCTCTTGCTCAAAACGAGGGCTGTCAAACAATTAAAAATATTAATCGCGATTAATCGCACTGTTATACAATAAAATGCCATTTATTTAAATATTTGTGGATGTTTTCTACATTTTCAAATCTATTGATTTAGATTACAAAACAGAATACAAAGTGTACTGTGCTCATTTTATATTTATTTTTTATTACAAATAGTTGCGCTGTAACCCCCCCCAAAAATAGTATATTTCAATTCACCTCATACAAGTAGTGTGGTGCAATCTCTTTATCATGAAAGTTGAACTTACAAATGTAGAATTATGTACAAAAAAACCTGCATTCAGAAATAAAACAATGTCAAACTTTAAAACCTACAAGTCCACTCAGTCCTACTTCAGCCAATCGCTCAGACAAACAAGTTTGGTTATAATTTTCAGGAGATAATGCTGCCTACTTCTAGTTTACAATATTACCTGAAAGTGAGAACAGGCGTTCACATGGCACTGTTGTAACCGGCGTCACATGATATTTATGTGCCAGATGTACTAACGATTCACATGTCCCTTCATGCTTCAACCACCGTTCCAGGGGACATGTGTCCATGCTGATGACGGGTTCTGCTCAATAACGATCCAAAGCAGTGCAGACCGACACACGTCCATTTTCCTTATCTGAGTCAGAAAGCTGATTTTCTTTTGTGGTGGTTTGGGTTCTGTCGTTTCCGCACTGGAGTGCTGCTCTTTTAAGACTTCAGAAAGCACACTTCCCACCTCATCCCTCTCAGCTTTTGGACGGCACCTTCAGATTCTTAACCCTTGAGTCCAGCGCTGTAGCTATTTTTAGAAATCTCACATTAGTACCTTTTTTGCATTTTGTCAAATCTCCAGTGAAAGTGTTTTTAAAATGAACATATGCTGGATCATCACCCGAGACTGCCATAACATGAAATATATGACAGAACATGGGTAAAACAGAACAGGAAACGTGCAATTCTCCCCCAAGGAGTTCAGTCACAAATTTAATTAATGCATTATTTTCTTAATGAGCATCATCAGCATGGAAGCATGTCCTCTGGAATGGTGGCCGAAGCATGAAGGAGCATACAAATGTTTAGCGTATGTGGCATGTAAATACCTTGTAATGCCAGCTACGAAAGTACCATGTGAACACCTGTTCTCACTTTCAGGTGACATTGTAAACAAGAAGCAGGCAGCATTGTCTCCTGCAAATATAAATAAACTTGTTTCTCTTAGCAATTGGCTGAACAAGAAGGAGGACTGAGTGGGCTTTAAAGTTTTACATTGTTTTGTTACTGAATGCAGTTATGTAACAAAAAAATCTACATTTGTAAGTTACACTTTCACAATACAGAGATTGCGCTCCAGTGCTTGTATGAGGTGAATTGAAAAAAACTATTTCTTTTGTTTATCATTTTTACAATGCAAATATTTGTAATAAAAAATAATAATATAAAGTGAGCACTGTACAGTTGGTATTCTGTGTTGTAATAGAAATCAACATATTTGAAAATGTAAAAAAAATCCAAAAATATTTACTACATTTCAATTGGTATTCTATTGTTTAACAGTGTGATTAATTGCGATTAATTTTTTTAACTGCAGTTAATTTTTTTGAGTTAGTCGTGTGAGTTAACTGCGATTAATTGACAGCCCTACTCTAAACACTAGCTTGCGCTTCTCTCCCAGAGCCAGGAATGGAACCCAGGAGTCCTAACTCCTGGCCACCTCTGCTCTGAGCACTAGATTGGACAAATTATCACAGCTGAGAGCAGAAATCAGGAGTCCTGACTCCTTAAACCATCCCCTGCTCTAGCCATAAAATGACTAAACATAAATATCAATTATTGCGAACAAGTGGGCTCTGTCTGTATCCCACACACGCATCGGAGAACAGGGCTAGTTCTCATCTAGCTAATTCTCTGCACTGCTGATAATTCTTTCCAACCGACCCCACCCACCCAGCAGCCTCTTCCCATTTCTCAGCACTGTACACGCTGCAGCAAGATCTCGTAAGGCCCCAATGATTCAATGAAATACACCACGGCCCATTCCTTGGTCTGCCCTAATGACTGAAAAGAAAATGGCACCTGTCAAAATAAGGGACCAAAGAGCATTGTGGGAATGCTGAATCCTTGGTTTTAATTTCTTTTGTAATTCTCTTTGTTTGCTAATTGGCACAACTGGACAATACACACAATAGATCTCCCAGCTGTTGGTGTGTCAGTGTGTGTGTGTGAACAAAACACACACATAGTAGAAACTGTACAAGAAATTAGGACCCGATGAAGTTCCAGCAGCTAGAAAGGGGCCTAAGCCACAACGTCAGGCTCTGTATTTAAATTTGCCCAAAGCTTGAGGGGGAGTATTTGGGTCGGGAGTGTGGTTCAGATCCGGCAGCTGTTTTTTGTGCGGGGAAATGAAAGCCCTCACAAACCGGTTCAAAGCACTCGAGAGGTGTAAACTTCAGTTCTGGTGACACAGATTATGAGAGTGAAACTGCTGTGAAAACCCCTCTGTCTGTGGGCTAACGCTCTTGTGCACTGGTATCAATGACCGGATGAGGGATAAGACCGCAATGAGCTGGGCCCAGAATCTCTCTCTGTAACCCTAGGTCCTTACACATCTGCTGGGCTGGGCCTTTTCTGTCTCTAACTACTAGGGTCCTACTTTAGCGGGCGGGTCATCGTACGCCTGTCAGGCTGCAGAGACCCGGTGTAGGCAGGTGTGGGGGGCAGGGGGTTCAGACAGCATTTTCCTTCACCCTGTGCTTCGTTTAAGAAGAAAGCTAATGCTGCTTGGATAAAATTCCCACTCTGCTGCCCCCCAGCGCCTTCGGTCTCCATCCCCTGCCTCCCCAGGACTCTGATCCCTTTTAACAGCAGCCAATCTAGCTGCTCTCTAGTTATTATTATTTATTTCTTAAGTGTGTTCCGGTAGTACACAGGCACCCCAGTCAGGGACCAGCTCCCCACTGGGCCGGGCGCCGCACAGACACAGGACAAAGCCCTCGGGGTTCTCCTAGGAAACGATCTCTACATTTTTTTGTTAGGCCCTGACCCAAGGCCACCAGGGGTCTTTCCACGGGCTGTCGGCTCAGTGCAGACACAGTAGAGTCTGAGGGTGAAATGAGGCCAGCGGGGCGTGATCTGTTGGCGGAGAAAGGGGCGCCGGGGGGTTACAGAGGGATGCTGTGGTTTTCATTTGGAATGGTTGTAAATGCTCTTTTCCCTTTCCTCCTCCTCCTCCTTCTTTTATTTAGTATTAATTTTCAGACCAAAAGGAGTATGGGGGGAGGGGGAGAATTAAGACAGATCAAAATAAACCCGACGACACTCGTTTATCTGTCCTCTGAGCCGTCCATCCCAGGAACGCAGAGTTCAAGAGTTAAGCTTTACGCTGCTCTGTTGAGGTTAGTGCTATTTCACAGATAGGGAAACTGAGGCACAGAGACGTGAAGGGAAGGTTAGAACATAGGAGTCCTGGTCCTCCCTGCTCTGTCCATTAGACTAGGCTCCCAGACCAGAACTAAGAACAGAACCCAAGAGTCCTGATTTCCGTTCCCCTCAGCCCTAGGCCACACGCTGGGCCAGGGCCAGGGTTAGAACGCACGTCACTTGTTTGGACCCTGCTTTCCTCTCAGAGCTGGAGATAGAACCCAAAGTCCCAGCTCCTGGGCCCCACCCTCGCTCTAACCACTAGACCATACTCCTCCTCCCCGAGCTGGGGCTAGAGCCCAGGAGTCCTGACTCCCAGCCTTCACCCCTGCTTTTCTCACCCCATTTCTCATGGTAACCTCTCTTTAATCCTTGACATCAGTCATGACAGTGACCTCACCGTCAGCCTCCGGCCTCTCCCAAGCGCACCCTTGCTGGATCTGCCCCGTTCGCTCTGAGGCCAACCTGACGTATCCTTTGTCTGCTCTCCTCCTAGTGACATGTCGCGCCCCTGTCCCTCGAAACAAACCCCCCTCTGTAGCGGCCACAGCCCGGGGCAGGCGTGGGTAGGCCGGGCTGGCTGGATCCTTCACTATCCAGGGCTGAGACGGTGGTGTGGATGTGTGTGGTGTGACGGTGGTGTGGATGTGTGTGGTGTGACGGTGGTGTGGATGTGTGTTGTGTTGTGTTTCTGATTCAGCAAGACTCAGGGTGGGGAGGAGGGTTCACAGGTCTGAGCCAGTTCCCTCCCTCCCCCCCGTGCTCCATCCCCCTCTGCACAGGGAGGTCCCTACTGCATGCAGGGCGAGCTGCTCTTCCTTTGGGTCTCGCCTTGTTCTTTGCTATTTCATTCTGCTATCTGGTACGCTCTCAATGCGCCTCTCTCGGAGTCTCTCTCTTTTCATTGCGGGGTTCCCCTTTCCTTTTACTCCCCCCGCGTTTTAAGGAATATTGTCCTAGCCCTGTCATGGTCAAGGGCTGTGCATCGAAAGGGGTCCTTAGCGGCAGGTGGGGATCTGGAGGGCACTGAGCTCTGGGCGTGTGCATTTGTTTCTGGAGAGGAGCTCAGCCCATCCCTCTGTGAAACGGGCATCCACGCCCTGCAAGCGTCTTATCCTTTGTATTATGGTAGCACCTAGGATTGGGAATCTCGTGTGCCACGTGTTTGTTTGGTGTATTACGATAGCGACCAGAATCCCACTCTGCTGGGGCCATATGCACACAGGACCAAAACACAGTCCCTGCCCCACAGAGCTCACTTGGCCATAGACATCTGGCCAGCAGTTCAGCACCCTTAGAGGCTACGAGTGTCACAACAGGGCCCCGCAGGCCCGGGCAGCAGAATGGAGTGAATTCCCGCTGACGTGTGGGAATCTCTCGCCACGCTGCCTCTCCCAGTGCTGGCGGCATTCGGCGTGTTTCCGAACTCCCCAGCTCCCTGCGGGAGCCCACAGAAATCCCGGGCTTCATTGAAAACGGGCATTTCTGGCCAAGGGGGCTGGCGGGAACGGTCTGAAAACGTGGCCTAAGTGCTCCCTACAAGGGCAGAAACTAGGGGGGAAGACAAAGATCCACCCCTGCTGTGGTGATGATCTCATGATTTCTAAGCAAATCTTGCGATTCTGGAGAGGGTCAGCTCACCACGTGTGGGAGGGAGCAAACCGGCCAGGTGATGACACCACCACGTCTTCGGCCGTGTCCAGTCGAGCGCCACGTGGGCCAGTCATGCCGCTGGGGGGTTCCCTGGTGCCAGCTTGTCCCGGGGAAGCTTTATTAAGAGGAGGCCTCGGGTCTCCGCTCTGGAGTCATTGCTGAGAACTGTGTGCGTGTGTGTGACATTTGTGGATCAGAGATGTGAGAACTAGCTGGGGGGGTGTTACACACACACACACACACACACACACACACACACACACACACACAATCTTGTGTGCAGGAGGTACACAGACAATCTAGCATCTATGCATATGTTCCATCAAAGATATTAACCCCCTTGGTTTACACCTCAGTTTAGTCTCCAGCGGAGGGGCTGCTTCGGGGGCTCCTCCCTATGGCCACTGCCTCACGATGCAATATCTCTCCGTTTAGAGAGGGAGAAAATGAGGTCAAGAGAGACTAAGGGACTTGCTCCAGTCGGGTGATGAAACAGAATCCCAGGCGAGGGCTTGAACCTTCTTGTCTCCCGTCCTGCTGTGACCCAGCCCAGAACTCTTGGTTTTCCCTGGCCTTTGAGAAGGGTTCGGGGAGACAGACAGGAGTTGTCGGGTTGCCGAGTAGCTGGGTAGAAGGGGGGAGCCGAAGGGCTCTTGAATTTGGTTTTGTCATGTTAAATAACTGGTCGGGTGTGTGGAGCTATAGTGGTAGGTGTCTTGCAGTGGCACTCTTGCTTTTGTTTAGTTTATTGTGTGTATTACTGTAGGGCCTCAAAGTTACACCTTAAATCAGGACCCACGTTGTGTTGGGTGTTGCACCGACCCTCACTGAGCTCAGGGCCCCCTTAGCGCCAGGTGCCGCACGGACCTGCACTGAACTCAGGACCTTCATTGGACCAGCTGCTGCATAGACACAGAGTGGGAGGCAGACCGCTCCCAACGGAGTTCACAGGCTAACTGGACAAAAGGTGGGGAAGGGAAACTGAGGCATAGAGCTGTGTTGATTCCCCCCTCTGGTGATCCACAAATCTGCCACTCCCCTGCTGTGTCACCTGATGCCCCAGTAGAAGGTTAAACGCAGAGACAGCGCTGCCTGGAATCACCTGTCACTAGAACGCCATTCATATGTAACCAGATCCCCAGCTGGAGTCAGTCGGCATCACCCGTGGGACTCAGTGGACCCAAGTGGTGTAAATTGTCATCTCTCCGTTGGACTCAGTGGGCTGGGTTCTCCCATTGCAGCTCACGGGAGCTGAGGGACCAGTCTCTAGGGCCACTCTGTCAGATCATCCCGGTCGTATGTATCAGGCTCCATCTTCAAACTACAGCCCATTCCTTGCAAGCAGTTCAGGGCTTTGGTTCCCCAGCCCTGACCCTGCCATCTTGAAGGAAGCCACCTTCCGCCCCACCCTGCCCAATCGATGACAATGTTCAGCGCAGGGCCAACTTGCTGAACTGGGCCGAACCAAGGGTTTTCACTGGATCGCAGCTTGCCCTGGGGAGGGGCAGGTTCTGCAGAGAGCCTCGCCCCAGCCAGTGGCGTCCCGTGTCAGTTTCACTATTCCAGCTACCAGCCAGCCACTTCTCCAGCTGGGGGTCTGATTGCGGCCCAGAGCTGAGCTAGCTTGGACCCCGATAGCCGTGAAGCCAGGGCAGACTCAGACCTTAGCCCTTAGCTGAAGATCTGTCCCCTAATTTTTAAATATTTTGCAGGGAAATAACACAGCAAAGAAACAGTTCAACCAGTGACGTCATCCCAGAGAGATCTTCATGATGACAATCAGATGCACCTATCTGTACTGCAGGCTGAGTGTCACTGCCACGGGACTGCACCCTGTAATCTTCTAACTCCTTACAGGGCGCAGAAACTAGTGGCAGGGGTGGTAGAAAAGGTTATTCAGTCCTTAAAATCTCCCCTGAGATAGGTCAGGATTATCCCCATTTTACAGGTGGGGAAAATTGAGGCATGAAGGTGGGCAGTGAGTTCCTGCATGAAGAGGCGGATCTGGGAACAGAACACAGGACTCCCGATTCTAACTCCCCTCCCAAAACCGGGGACAGACCCAGGAGTCCTGACTCCCTGTCCCCACAGCACTAGCCACCAGAAACTACACCCCTTCTGGAACCCAGAAGTTCTGACTCCCAGACCTCTGTTCAAACCAGCAGGCCTCACTCCCTTTGCCAATGCTAGGGATAGAACCCAAGAGGCCTGATCTAGCCCCTGTTCCATTTCCTTTGTCCTTTCAAGTGAGTACACAAAGGTTTTCCCAAACAAGTGGCAATAAAACTTTTATAGCCCCCCAGGGCATCATCAAACATTTTGTTTAAGCAGCTGAGTCTGTTCATTGTTTAACCGTATTTTTTCGGTCTCCTTCCACCCCTTTCCCTTTGAAGTATGTTAGTTACTGTGGATACAGTGATGTCATTGCGGAGGGAGGAGCTTAACTAGATCCAGAATGGCAGGATAACTTTGATCTAGGCCACATTACATGTTTCTTCCAGGCTTTTCTGTATAGACAGGAGCAGGCCCTGGTTAAAGCAAATGGCTGGGAGCCAAGACTCCTGGATTCTTTCCTCACTATGGGAGGGAGTGTGGCCTAGTGATTAGAAGTGCAGTGACTCAAGACTCCTAGGGTCTATTCATAGTTTTTCCAGTGACTCACTGTGTGACCTTGGGCAAGTCACGTCCCTGTTCCGTGCCTCAGTTTCCCTGTCTGCAAAACAGAGCTATTGGCAATGACCCATCTCTGCAAAGAGGTTGGAAGTCTCCTGATAAAATATGCCATGTGAGCAAACACTAGGGTGACAATGTCACCCTGCCCATGTGAGACTGTGCACCCTCTCCATGTGTGTAAAAAGTTATATCCTTTAGAATGGAGTCACTTAGGCAACCTTAACTCTCACCTTGCTCTTTCCAGCAGTAGATCGCGAAGCCCTTTACAAAGGGGGTCAGTATTGTTATCCATGTTATACAGATGGGGAAACTGAGGCTCAGAGATGTGAAGAGACTTGCCAAAGGGTACAGCTGGGAACCAGGCCTCCTAAATTCCAGTCCCGTGCTCATTCCACTAAGCTGCACTATCTCCTACATGTATTATGTGTGTGTGTATACTATACACACAAGCCATGGCTGGATATACAATCTTGTATTGATAGTATATGGACCAGAACTGTGCATACATACACATATATGGGACAGGAGGTACTATAGATGACTAACGATTTTGGGGGGGCTAATCTGAGATGCCTCTGAAAGTCATCAGCCTCCTTAAAGGTGTCTCAATTTGGACATGCTAAATTGTGGCACGCAAAATCATTATCACTTTGGAAACCCAAGGCCCTGCTAACGCCCCCCCCCCCACGCCCCGTGTATATGTAGCAACAAAACACCCCCGCCACATGAACATACAGGCATGATAAATACCAGCCCACGCAATTACATATAGTGCTTGGTTGATCACGTTCAGCTAGCTGAAAAATACTGAGGCAGCATCCCTGGTTATTAAGGCCCCAATTCAGCATGTGCTACTGTGCTTTGCTGAATCAGGCCCTGGGGGAAGAGATTCCCAGTCCTCGCTAGAAGCTGTAGCGTCTGAAGTGTATAATCAGTTGTAATGATTCCAATTTAGCTCCTACAGCTACATACTGGGATGATCATTCCCACATCATCTGCACTCCAGTGAGTCAGGAAATCTCTAGTAGCTGAGATATTTGCCCCTTCCATTGGCTGATCCCTTCTCTTTGTAATGTTGGGAGACTTCACTTTTCATTGACTTGGGAGAGTGGAAACAGCCAAAGAGCCTTGAAGTTCCATTTCTCCAGTTTTGGGGGGCTGAAGGTGAGAAAACCTTGCCCCTGGTTTTCAGAATGCTCTCAGAGGCACCAGCTCCCTCGGGTTTCAGCTGGAGCTGCGGGCATTCAGCCCTTTGGGCACCCAATATCAATATACACACCAGCGAATGTTGGGCCCAAACCTCCAGCCTGCAAGCCCAGCATGCTTTTGGCACAGAGTGCAAAGATAAATGTTCGGTGGGGTCCCATTATGAGCTGTGTTGCCTCCTTAAATGAACATTTTATACACACAGAGAACTAGCACAATCTTATATATGTGATTGGCAGCTTAATAATGCTGTTTGCTCGGGTACTGTTCAGCAGGAGACGCCAAAACCCTTTACAGAGAAGGTCAGTATCCTTATCCCCATTTTATAGATTGGGAACTGAAGCACAGAGCAGGGAAGTGACATGCCTAATGTCACGAGGCAGCTCAGTGGCATTGGTGACACCTTTGTCTTTCCCAGGGACACACAAGTTTAGTTTTCTGAGGCCTGAAATGGGATAAGCCTAACTAAAATTTTGGGCTCAATATAGGGGTATCTGGATAAAAATGAAGGCCTTGAGTTACACATAGGCTTGGCAGAAGTTGATTTTTTATACATATATAATTTTGCAGGATAACATTGATGTTTATTTTCTAAGAGTTTTTTTCCCAGTTTTTATCTATTTACATTTTAACACTTGTGCAAAATTCTGGCTTTGAAGCTTTTTTTTTATTTTTATCCATTTCAGTTTTTACAGTTGTGGGAAATTATGAGGGTCAGACAATAATTATTTAATGACAGGAGACGATTGAGATTCAAAAAGCGAAAGCTTTATAACTGTTAAAACACAAATGGTCAACATCCTGTCAAAATATATAATGTAAATATCCTTCAGTCAACCTCTAGTTCACAAGCAGCGTTTGTCTGTCTTTGCGTGGGCATGGTGAAATTGCCATGTACCAATAAAAATCTAATCCTTCCAAGCCTAGTTATATAGCAGGTCAGCTTCGACGATCTAAAGGTCGTTTCCGGCTTTAAACTTAAACTAGGAACAGCACCCAGGAGTCCTGGATCTACTGTTCAGGAACCTCAGATAAGAGGGAGTCAGAATGGCTCTGAGAAGGAAATTGATAAGGGTTTCAAGGTTGTTAAGGTTGTGAATAGAACGGGTGGAAAAATCCAGTGGTATTTCTTTGAATAGATTTGAGAGAAGCTATTTTGATCAACATTTTTACTGAAAAATCCATTGATTTTTTTTCAAGAGAAATGTTCAAAATGAAACTTTTCTGACAGCTTGTTTTGAATGGAAATTTTGCTTTTTGAAATCTGACAGATGTCAGTTTGGAGATCTGGAATATTTTTATGCCTTTAAAAAGGAAACACCTTTTTTTTTTTACTGAAAAAGGAAGAGATGGGAGAGGTTGGGGTCCAGAAACAGGATTTTTTTCTGGGTTTTGGAACCCCAATGAAATGAAAATATCAGTTGGGGACTAAGATGAAAATTCCAGTTTCATTTTGTTTTTATTTTTTCATCAAAAAATTGGAATTGAACCTTTTCAACTGAGACAAAAAACTGCATTTTCGGATGGAGGGGAAAATGCTTCTTTGAAAAGCTTTAACCAGGTCTAGTTGCAAGAAAGACCTTGAAAAAACAAGGAACCAAGGGGTTCCAATTTCCAGGATCTAGGTAAGACATTCAGTTGCAAATCTAAAATTCAGACTGAATTTTGCAAACTCCCAATGTCAGGGAAACCTGAAGATCTTGATACCTCTGGGTTTAGGTCCTCAGTGGGGTTTTCCTTAGAGAAATCAGATTAAAACACAACAGATTCCATTGAGTTTTGCTGTGACTGTTTGAAAGCTCAGGGATGGGGTGAATCCAGGGGAGTTAGGCACTAACTTAAGCTTTCTCTGGCCAGTGGGAATAGAAAGCGTAATTCTGATCTGGTTTCCAGCAGTGTAACTCCACTGATTTCCCTGGCATTACTCCACGTTGGCAGATCAGAATCTAGCCCTCACCCTTCAAACAGGAACATGCTTTCAGATGTCGGGCCAGATTCTGATCTTGGTATAAATGTGGCAGAGTCGCAGCAGATTTATACCAGTGTGAGCCGGATCGGCAGTGGCGAGTCAGTGTTTGTGGAAGTGATTTCCTCCGAAACAGAGCGTCCACACCTACGCTGCAAAGGAGGGGGCGAGGCCTGGAGTCAGGAGAACAATATTCCTCTTGCTTTGTCATGGCTACAATGCATAACACTGCAGTTGCTAAGTCATTGACTTCTGTCACTCGCCTCCCCCAAAGGCTATTAGTATTTCATCAAAAATTGCTCCACCTAGTGGACACAGACGTAATTGCCTCTAAAAAAATCCTTGCAGGTGAATGAACGTTATGACAAACTTTGCCTTTCTCCTGACCGGGAGCGTGCAAGGCAGGTTCACCGTTGGCTGCGCACCGTCAGGTGATCTGCCTGAGCCTTGCTGTGCATCCCCCTCTCCACAAGCTCTCAGTGCACGCAGCTTTGGTTGTGCCTCTTCCGGAAGCTGGCCCATTAGCCCTTGATTCCCCCAGGGGCCAGGGCTCTACAGAATGGGGTGATGCTCAGTGGCTGCCGTCAAATCCAGATCGGCCCTGCCTTCCGCCCAGACAGGATGAGCGTTTCCTCCAGACTCGGTCATGTTTGCTCATCTCTTTAATTTACTTGTTTGTTCATTTTTGGCAGGAGCTCTGCTTTGGGGGAAGAATATCCAGTATGTTCAGGTATTCCCCCGAGAACTTCTCTTCCTGGCACGGCCATGACTGTCCTCTGTCTCTGCAGAGGCACACTCCTGAGCAGAAGCATAAAGAGAACCCAGGAGTCCTGAGCCAGCTCCCTTCCCTGAGCAGTAAAACCCTGGAGTCCTAGCTTCCAAAACCCTAGACCCCAGTCCCAAATGCACTAGACCCCACTCCCCTCCCACAGCTGGGACTAGAACCCAGGAGCCCTGGCACCCACCCAGTGCTAACCAGCCCACCGTGCCACGTGGCAGTTCTCAGACCCCAGGCCGGGCGTTGCTTGTGGTGGCAGCTCAGGGCTTGCCGCTCATCTCCTGTTCGCTCTCTGCAGCTGGAGGCAGGAGGGCGGGTTTCACCGTGGAGCTGACTTTGCCTTCCCGCCCCGTCGTGGATTTCCCGGCAGTATTGTTCCCCACAGCTGGCCTCGCCCCAGACTGCAGCTTTTGGGGGAGCCGCACGCTCAAGCCCCCAGCCCTACGGTTGGGCCCAGGCTCTACAAGGCAACGGCCGCTCACAGAGCAGGGTGGGGGGCCGGCTGGAGACTGGCAGGACTTGATCCCCTGCCATGGGCCGGCGCTCAGAGGCCTGATGGGACGGGGGAGCAGCAGACTGAGCCTGTCTCCACAAACTGAGGGAGAGGCCCCCCAGCCCAGTGCAGCTGCGTGAGGCCAGTGGTGTGCAAGGGAAGGCCAAGGGGCTGGCAGCCCCGAGGGGAGGAGGGCTGGGGAGCAGCTCGGTGCATTCTCAACACCACGTGGCGTGAGGCTGGCTGGGGGTTATTTTTACTAGGGCTCCGTTAGTACCGTACAAGGGGCGGCCCCGATATAGACACGCTGGGGCCCGGAGGGAGCCGTCAGGCTATGACCCGGCCTGACTCGGCACACGCGGGCCTGGGAAAGCAGGGCCAGGGCAGGGAGCTCCAGAAATATCAGCCAGCTGAGCTGCGTGCCGCCCGCCCTCCTGCCCCCGCCCCGCAGGCACCTGAGGAGGGGCGTCTTCTGATCAAAAGCCATCACGGGGCTGTGCAGCTGGGGAAGAGTGTCCAAGCCAGGGCCAAAGCCAGGGGTAGAACCCAGGAGTCCAGACTCCCAGCCCCCCCACTCTAACCATTAGCTGCCACTCCCCTCCCAGAACCAGGACTAGAGCTCAAGCTGGCAGCACTACCCACAAGACCCCATTGCTGCACAGCTGCTAAGTGTGGTGCCCAGCAGCGCGGAGGTGCAAGGAGCCACCTGGTCAGGCTTTGCCAGTCTCTGGGGAGCAGCCCCTGCCGCTCATGGCCCCAGCCCTGCCTCTGGAGAGGCCGTTTCCCGACAGAAGCTGAAGCAGGGGAGAAAGAGGCTGGATCCCCACTGGGATCACAGGGGAGGAATTGAAGGCACCGGATCCCTTAAGAGTGTCAATTGCAGACCCCTGGAGACATGGGCACGCTCCCTCCCACAGCAGGGAATAGGGGACGGAGGATCAGGGCTCCTGGGATCTGGCCCCAGTGCTGGGGCAGCGACTGGGCTGGTGGGACCCAGGACTCCTAGTACTGGGAGGTGAGGGGCTCATGTGACCCACAGAGTGTAGGGTCTGTCCCTAGAGCTCCCATTCTCAGGCTGTTTAACCCCAGGCAGAGGAATTCTCAGGCCCGTTTGCCCAGTGTCCTGTCTCTGAGAGTGACCAGAGCCAGGGGAAGGAACATCCGAATAGATTGTTCTTTAGTAGGTATATTACGATAGTAGCTAGGAGGACCCCGTTACGTCAGGCGCTGTATGGACAGAATAATCCCTGATACTTCCAGACTGGCTCTAATCCTGAAGCATGAGGTTTAATCTCCCTTCTGAAAGGCCTGCTGGCATTAACTCTTATAACCCTGGTTAACCGTACCCCTCACTTCTATCTCTTTGAACCTGGCTGAGTTCTTGGCTTCCAGGCCGTCCTGTTGCAGGGAGTTTCACAGTCCAAGAGTGTGCTGGCTGAGAAAAGGATTTCCTTGCATTGGTTTTGGATTTGCTCGGGACTAGAGATCAGGGTGATGGGTGTAAATAGAGCAGTTGGCTCTGGGGCGTAGTTGGGGGAAGGCACTTTCTTTGCACCATCTCTGGCAGGGCTAGGCAGGCGCTCTCCCTCCCTGCGGCTGTCTGTGCATGTCTCTCACTCTTCGCTCTCTCTTCCCCTATTTATACAGCAGGATTCACTCCCTTCTCCACCCCCGCTTGTGACTAGCACCTTCCAGAGAAATAGCAGAAGCAGAAAATAGCTGGTTTTTATTTGCAAGGGCTTTGCACGCAACCGGCAGGAGCCCAGTTTCATCTGGGAGCTGAAAGGGGATGTCAGAGCCAGTCCAACCCCCCTTGCGCTCTGCTGCTTTCCATGTGCACTCTCGGCTCGAAACCACACTGTCCCCTCCCCACCCGCCCGATGAGCAGCTCCTTCCCGATCAAGAGCCAAGGCGCTCCAGGGGACTCCAATGCAGGCAGTCGCTCTGGGTGAAATCCCTCTTCGTGGGAGTGAATTTCACAGCTCCTGCCGGATCACAGCTGAAAACCTGCTGTGGATTTTAATCCAGCAGCCTCCCAGAACTTGAAATCCTGTGTCCCCCCCACCCCAGTCAGCCATAAACCCGCACCCCCAGTGGGACTTCACCGCCAGGCTCCTCGGCTATGGAGCATGATGGCGAAACTGTTCTGGGCCCGTAGCGCGCCCCGATGCTCTGGTTGTGCCACGGAGAGAGGGGTGGGGGGAGCGAACTCCACTAAGCTCTGCCCATGCAAGTTGCCAAAATGAGCTGCTGAATCTTGGTAGATTGCGCAGATATTCGGATATGATCCTACTCCACGGGGCTGTTTGTCAGTGGGGCTTGGACTTGTCTGTGGGCTCAGCTCTTACCTGTCTGGGGAAAAGAAATCAGCGGTGGTGGCTCCCAAATGACACCCACTGCTGGCACCCAAAGGAGAGGTGGTTCGCAGTGAGCGGGGCCAACCTGCCAGCCTCCCTTACAGGAGGGATGAAATAGTTAGTGGTTGTTGACTTTTAGCACTGTGGCATCGGCGTTGCCCTCTCCCAGAGCGGAATGGGGCAGTTCACATCTCTCCGAGCTCTCGTCTCAGGCTCTCGGCACACTCAGGCAGACATTGCTTCCATTTGAGTCACGTTCATGAGGTTTTCTTTGTGACCTCGAATGCTACTTTTTTTTTTTTTTTTTTTTTTTAAAAATGAAAACGGAGATTGGAGAACAAGAGAAATGCCAGGGTGCCATGTGGGTGGATTTCTGAGCCCTGGAGCCAGCTCCCCAAACATTTCTCCGCTCCTTCCCCACCGCTGTTGAACACAAACAATAAATATTTTTGAAATGAAAGCTGAGATTAGCACATGACTCCAGGAGCTGGGGATTGAAGTAAAACACCCCATAGCACGAGAATCGGCAAGGTCTTTCCCCACCCTGCTCCCCAGCTCATTGCCCATTGTCCCTCGGAGCTTGGGTTTTTTTCCCCATTGTGGGTAGTTCTCCCTCCAGGAGCGTTTCAGTCTGTGGTTGTTTGATGGGATTGCGGGTCTAATTGTAACTGTTGCTACTTTGGGACAGATTGTTCCAAGATGGCTCAGCAGTCACAGGGGCTGAGGAAAATCTGCCATGGCAGAGAGAGAGCCCTCACTGGACTGGAAAATCCAAACCTAATACAGGCGCTAAGCCAGCCGTGGGGTATTTGGGGATAAATGGCCCTTGAGATCCTGGGAAATCTGGACTTGAGTCATCCCTAGTGCTGGCTTCTATTACCGGCCTCCCCACTGGCCTGCTGGGTCCCTTGGGTACGTGACTGCCCTGCTTCATACCTCAGTTTCCCCAAGTGTAGGATGGGGGTGATGACAGTGAGCTCCACTGTAAAGCGCTTTGCGATCTGGGGGGTTGGAAAGTGCCAGGTATTGTCCTATTTTGCAAACACAGAGAAGGGAAGCAAGTCTGGGTTGGAGCAGTGGGGACAGAACCCAGGAGAGATTCCAGCCCGGAGGAAGGACCCCCTTGAAGTTCAATTTTAAAAGACCGTGAGGTGAATTGTCTCTGTACCGAACGGCCTCAATCCCGCCCCTTGAATCCAAGCTGGCAACGCTTAGTCACCGGCTGCGGTCTCAGCGCCCGCGCTTGTGATGAGCTCACTTCTCCCACATTCAAGCAGAGGCAGGGCTGATACTTGAATGGGCGAAATCTCCCTGGAAAAGCCAGCTGGGAGCCAGTGGCGCTGGGGAACTTGGCAAGGGGCACTCCCAGCAAGCGAATCCAGGGCCCCGCGGCACCAGGGGACCCGGGGCTGCTGGAGATCCATCTTCTGGGTGATGGCAACTTTAGTAAAATATCCCGTTGTCCGAAGTCTGACACCGCTCACGACGTTCTGGCCCCCCGCGTTCTCAGGCGGATACGAATTCTTTTTCACTTCCTGTCCTATTCCTGCGGTATTGCTGTGTGGCAATTAAACAGCTGCCATGTTCCATCCCAGAGGTGGCTGCATCATAGTGCTGAATTGGCAAGCCCGGTGCAGCAGAATTGCCATGGGGCTGGTTAAAAACAGGCTGCACCCAACCCCAGAAGTAGCTACGTGTCAGTGCTGGGTGAACAATCCTTGTGTAACATTGCTGTGCTGTGCTCCACCTCAGAGGTGGTTGCCTCTTAGTGCTGGGTGAAAAAGTTCATATACAGCATGCCACTTACTAAATCCTACAGGCTGGAAGTTGCTATAAAAAGGCTTTTTTATATGAAATTTAATTTATTTCAGGCATTTTTTTCCTGCTATTTTCATTTTAAAGGAATCACCAATTTCCAAGCGGTGGGAAAGAAAGCTCTGAATTGTGGGGAATCTGGTCATTTTAAATTCGTGCTATTATTTCGGTTTACATTGTTTTTCTCCAGAATCCCCGGAGACGGTTGGAAAACACACAAAATGATCTGCTATTTTCCAGCCCCAGGGAAGTGATGGAAAATGTTTCAGAAAGACCTTAAATAACTTATTGGAGGATCTTCCTGTTCGTGGCTCTATCCCCGAAGCCTAGTTAAAGGCCATTGTTTGAGAGGAGAGTAATGTCTTCCTGATATAACCTCTTCCAAGCAACATTTGATCCATTCTCCCTCAGTGCCGATATTTACGAATTTGTTCGCCATTCGAAGTTGGGATGATGTGTTCTTCCGTGTTCGAATGGCTGTTCGTTTGGTCACAGGGAGCTGTTTCTGCTTCCTCGCTAACACCATGACCCCACTGGGCGCTGTATTTTAGTTATTATGAATTCAGACCTGTGGCTGCAGGGTGTTTTCCTCCTCACGCCCCCTGGAGTTGGATGCTAGTTGGGAAATTTGATCCATGTGAGTCTGGGTTTAAAATAAGACAAAGCCATCGGAATGCAATAGTGTGGCCTAGTGGGTAGTGCAGCGTACGTGGCGTCAGGACACCCAGATTCTAATCTGAGTGGGAAGCTGGGCCTCTGTTTTCTCCCACCTTGGGGGAATTTAGGTTGTAAACTCTGTGGGGCGAGACTGTGGGGTCTCTCACCGCACATGACGGGGGCACCGATCTTGGTCAGGCTCTGTGCAGCACTGGGCATAATGGGGGCCAAGTTCTCAGTTGGGGTCTCCCACACTAACTCCACAAGGGGATGGAAGCCAGCTGGCCGGCTAGCCTGGGTTCTGGCAGGGGCAGGGGCAGGTGACCAGCCCCGTGGGGAAGGAACTCCTCATTAACTCAGACAGGGCCCTGTGCTGAAATGTCCCAGGACGGCTGGAGCAAGAGCGTCACCTTTCGGATTAATTATTAGGTGTTTTACGGTAGCACCAGACATGGTCCACCACCCCATTGTGCTGGGTGCTGTACAGTATGTCTTAGGTGTTTTATAGTAGCACCTGGGAGCCCAAAATGGAGCCACACTATAAAGCTGAGGCTCGATCCTGTCCTGTTCCCCTCAGGGGGGACCATTAGTTACTAGTTGTCCATGTCCCTGTTCAGCTGGGGAGTCCCTGGTATTGTAACTCCACTCCCTGCCCAGGTCACACCCACTGGCCTCTGAGCCTAGATGTCACCTGCTCTGGAGCGGCTCAGACTCAGCGAAAGGTGCCACCCGCATGCTCCCCTCTGCCCATGTGGTCAGGGAGAGAGAGGCCCACACCCAGCCCTGTCCCTCCTCCCCATCCCTGGGCTGGGGGCGGACAGGCAGGCGGGCGTCAGAGGCAGGGGAAGGAAGGATCCCTGGGATCTGGGCCTTGCAGGGTGGGCTAGTCATTGCGGGAGGGGCTGGAAGCCAGGATGCCTGGGTTCTGTTAGCAGTGGAATCGGTGTGCCCTGCTCTGACAGACATTTTCGGTGCAGTCACCATTCTGCTGCTCAGCTCCTGACCCCCAGCCTCCCACGCCATTATTCCACCCCTGGACACTCCAAACACACAGTTCTGCCGGTGCCCCTCACTCCCGACCCACAGCCCCTACTATCCCCGCCCTGGGCCTCTTGGAGAGAGCCAGCCTGTCCTGCCCTGCCTTGCCCTCCCCGCATCTCAATTTCCTATTCATCCTGCTCCACAGCCAGGCAGCGTTTGGAGCAGAGCAGAGAGGAGGCCCCAGCACCGGGCTGGGGGCCGCTCGGGGCCCAGGCAGGTCCATTGCCGGCCCAGCTGGGAGCGGCCCCGGGAGTTCGGGTTGTTGCACAGTAGCTCTGACAGGCTGGCTGGAACCAGCCGAACGCCCAGGGCCCCACCCGGCTGAGCCGGGGTTTCCGGGACTGCCACTGAATCTCAGGGCTTCTAAAGTCTATTTTTAGGGTCATCTGGAACTGCTCCAGAATCAAGATGCTGCAGGCTGAGGGCGGGGCGGGGGGGGAGCCTCAGCTTTGGGTCTCGGAGCAGAATCAACTCCAGGGAAATCATCCCAAGGAGGCTGGAGCTGTGGGGGCGGAGGGGGGCGGGGCTGGGGATGATTTGTGTGTGGGGGGGTGCTGATCAGATGGGGTCTCTGGATAGAGCAGGGGCGGGGTCTGTGTTTAGATGAGGGTCTCTGATTGGATGGAGCAGGAAGGCTCTCTGTTCAGATGGGAATCTCTGATTGGATGGAGTGGGGGCGGGGGTCTCTGATCAGATGGAGGTCTCTGGGTGGAGTAGGAGAGATGTCTCGGATTGGATGAGGTCTCTGGATGGAGCAGGCACGGAGTTCTCTGATTGGATGGAGCAGGAGGGGATGTCTCTGTTCAGATGTGGGTCTCTGATTGGATGAAACAGGAGGGAGGGGTCTCTGATTGGATGTGGGTCTCTGGATGGAGCAGGAGTGGAGTTCTCTGATTGGATGTGGGTCTCTGATTGGATGGAGCAGGAGGGAGGGGTCTCTGATTGGATGGGGTCTCTGGATTGAGCGGGGGGGGGTTCTCTGATTGGATGTGGGTCTCTGATTGGATGGAGCAGGGGCGGGGTCTCTGTTCAGATGGGGGTCTCTGATTGGATGGAGCAGGAGGGGGTCTCTGATCAGGTGTGGGGGGTCTTGGATTGGATGGGGAGGTGGGGGAGAGTCACTGATCCGATGGGCAGTGGCTCACCTTGCCTTCTCTTCCTCCTAGCAGGTGTTGGTGGATCCGCACCCCCGGGGGGGGATTTCAAAGAGGGATGGGACCTGATGCCGTGAATCCAGAAGAGACTGGGCCCCTCCTGCCCCTCCAGACACTGTCCACGTCCCTGTTCTGCTGGTGAGTCCCTGGTACTGCATTCTGCTCCCCCACGTCACCCCCCCTGGCCTTTGAGATGCAGCCAGCGCCACCCCTCTAACAAGCCACGGGGGGTGGGGGGGCTGCTTCTTTCCTCGGCCTGGCCTGGGACCTGAGCCACCCGGGGGCTGAGTCACTGAGACCGAGACTTGTGCCCTGCTCCCCCATGCGCCAAATGGGTGCCTCCTATCTCCGTAGGCACCAGGAACGGGCACAAGTGTCCTCCGGTGGGATGAGGAATCCCCATGCGTTGTGATGAAAACAGCTGCCATGCCCCACCCCAGAGGCAGCTGCATCTCAGCACGGAGTGGAGGACCCCCATGTAAACGGCCCCCTGCCCCGCACCCCAGAGGTGGCTGCATTTCTGTGGTGGGAGCGTGTTCCCTGGGTACAGTCTGTGCAAGGCTTTGGGACTTGCACCTGGGCGATTTCTTCCCCACCCCCCAGTCTGTGGATTTGCATGAGCTGGGGTGGCCCAAGAGTTGGGGGATGGGACCAGAGGATGATGGGCAATGTGGCTATGCCTGAGGAGGAAAGGGTTAACCCCGCAGCACCGCCGGGCGGAGGGGGATGGGCTTGTGGTTTGACGGGCGGGTGCCGACTTCTAGGAAACAGCATCAGCGCAGCAAGCGAAAGTCACTTCCTCACGGTGGGCACAGCCGCGAACTTCCCCTGGCACGTGGCCTGGCCCAGCCGGGTCTTCAGCCCAGCCCAGCAGCAATGCAGGGGCCAGTGCCCGCTGCCCATCCTCCGCTCCCACTGCCCATCCTCCGCTCCCACTGCCCTTCAGCTCTGTGCCAGCCCCTCGCTCCCACTGCCCATCCTCCGCTCCCACTGCCCATCCCCTCTGCTCAGCCTCCAGCCCCCCTGTGCCATCCCCCCCACTGCCCATCCCCTCTGCTCAGCCCCCCCCCCCCCTGCCCCCCCCCCCCCACTGTCCATCCACTCTGCTCAGCCTCCATCCCCCCTGTGCCATCCCCCCACAGTGTGAAGGAGCGTGGGGGCAGCTGGGATCTCTGGGGGCGGTGTGTGGGGCAGTGTGTGGGAGCTGCCGGCGGGCGGCTGGGATCTCTGGGTGCTGTGGGTGTGGTTTCCCAGGTGTGGTGTGCGGGTGCCTATGGGCCAGCACGGTGCCCTCACCTGTGAGCCCACCCCAGCGCCCCAGTGGGCAGCCCCGCCCCGCCCACTCCTGGCCATTTCCTGCCTCCCAGGGGCTCGTGTCTGCTCTCCCCACCCCAGGATGCTCAGACACGCCCCCCCACAACACATTCTCCCCCCGCCCTTCTACACCTGGTGCAGGCCCAGCCAGATTTCACAGCTGCTGGAATGAAAACCAGAAGCAGCCTCCTTGATCTCTCCTCTCCCTGCCCCGCAGCCCCACAGCCATGGGGCACAGCACGTGCTGCAGTGGGGGCTTTGGGGTGCGCCCCTGTCTGGGGGCCCAGGGAGTGGGGGCCATTCCCCAGCTGAGCGAGATGGGAACCTGATTGGCAGCGAGTCTGTTCCAGGAGTTGGGGAGGGAGAAACTTAGAGCCCCCGTTTTACTCCCAATATCCTGGGGGATCCTGCCCAGCCTCTGGTGTAAGTTAGAGCAGCCCTAGGGCTGCCGGAACTTACCTTCTGCCCCCCATGGCCTCTGGGAGGTAGAGAATGGCCAGAGATCACCAGCCTTGTCCCCAGGCCCCTCTGCAGCCGGCTCAGGGAGGCCCCTGCCCGAAGGGATTCGCAGAGGGTGGTTTCCTCTGAGTTTGAGCTGTAAGGAGCAGGCACCCGCCCCACTGAATCAGTGCCGGCCCCATTGCTGCACTACGGGGTGCTGTATGGCAGGTGAGGGATCTCTGTAGAAACAGCCCCCACCCCAGAGGCAGCTGCCTCTCTGCTCACAGGCAGACCAGGTGAGAGATCCCTGTATAAACAGTCCCTGTGCCCCACCCCAGAGGTGGCTGCATCTGAGCCTAGGCGCAGTGCTGTGGAATGGAAAGTGCTCTGAACCGCGATCGCCGACCTGTTCTTTGCTTAGCAATCGCTAGTGCCGCCGTAATGTTGCCCAGCGGCTCCGGGACACCTCGAGACGTTGACTCCTTCCTCTCTTGTCTTTGCAGCACCTGGATGGGGCGTGGGGTCCCCCCAGACCCTCCCACCCAGCGGGGGCAGCAGCCGTGCCAGCCTCTCCTGCCCCTGCCAGCTGGGGTTCCTGGTGATGCGATTTTTATCCTACCACCCAAAATCACATTGCCAGGGATTTCCAACGGGCGGCGGGCCACAGCGCCCAGGGGACCGACTGGCGCAGGGGGTGGGCCCGAGCGCGGCCCCTCCCCGCCGCTTGCTGCAGCCCCGAGATGAAGAGGAACAGGTAACTCGCTGAGAGCCAGAGTGGGGGCACCGGGGGATTCCTGGACGGGAGGGGAACCGAGGGTGGGCAGGGGGGTCCAGGGCAAAGGAGAAGGAGGAGCTGTTGCGGGGGGGGGGCAGCAGAAGCTGGGGAGGGAGCTGAGGCCAGGGGGGCAGCCAATCTCTGAGCTGCCCCCCCCAGTGCTGCCCAGTGCCCATCCGACCCCCGGGCACAGGGCTTAGCTCACCTGTGAACAGAGTTTGAACCGTATCGTGTTCACAGTGGCTAAGTTCCGCCCCCTGGGGTCCGTCTCCCTGGGCGCTGGGCTCCCCCTGGAGGGTTCCCCGGGTGAGGGGAGGGAGTCAGGACTCCTGGGTTCCCTTGTCTGCCGGGGGCCCTGCGTGCCGCGCTCCCGGGCTCTGCCTCCTGTGCCTACTGAGCTGATACTCAGTTGCTTTGGTTAAACTGGCTCAGTTCAGCAGGAACAGGAGTCCGGCTCCAGCCTCGCGCCGGCCAGGAGCCCCCGGGCCAAGAGAGGGGGCTCTGCTGCCCCAGCCTGGCACAGGGGTGGGCCCCCGGCCAGGTGGGAGATCACCACGACCCCCTGGTTCATCCACAGCCAAGGAGCTTGTCCATCCTGGGGGTGGGGGGAATCCTGGGCCCCGTCCCTGTGCCCACTCCTCCTCTACGCCTTCCCAGTTCCCTCCTTCCACTCCTCCTCTGCGCCTTCCTCGTTCCCTCCTTCCAC
>ML677403.1:2073913-2099501 GCA_007922305.1 Dermatemys mawii
CCCTCCTTCCACTCCTCCTCTGCGCCTTCCTCGTTCCCTCCTTCCACTGTGCTGTTAGTCTCAGTGTGCCGGGAGCCCCCCTGAGATTGGCATCAGTGGGGTGAAGTGCCTGGAGCGCCCCCTGTGGCGGAGGCGGGTGTGTGCGCTTGTGTTATCTGCACTGGGGGAAGCTGAGAATCTTTGAGCCCAGCCGAGGGCTCCGGGAATAAACGCCGCTGACCAGGCAGAGCCTCCGAGCCATTTCTTGGTGGGTGTGTGTGGGGGGGGATGTGTCCTGTGACCTCGTGGGCTGGACAAGGAAGGGAAGGGCTGGGAGCCAGAGGGGAGTAGGGCCTAGTGGTTAGGACGGAGGTGGTGGGGGATGGGAGTCAGGCCCCCAGTTCTCCTCCTCCCTTTGGGGGGAGGGCTCAGGCGGCCGAGGCGTTGGTGTTCACAGGGATACCCACGTTGTTACAAACACTGGGGGCTCTCTGCTGTCAGGGGGACGGCCCCCACCTGGCCAGGACGGCCCCTGCTCAGAGCTCAGCCCACGGCCTTAGTAGAACATTGCCCAAGCGCTCTCCACGGCAGCCGGTGCAGGGCCCCAGGGCGGCGCTAGGGGGCGCTGTGCTGTGGGGGGAGGTCACTCTACAAGGGGGGGGGCTCTCCACCTGATTCCCCACCTGAGCTCCAGGCCATCCAGCTGGGCCGAGGGCAGCACCCACTGAGACCCAGCGTCCTGTTCGGTGTTTCTCCAGCGGTGTGGGTCTGTCAAAGGGGAGATACCGAAGGGTGGGTTCCCTGTGCCCGGGGGCTGGATGAGACGGGCGACAAGACCAGCCCCAGAGGAGGGATCCCCAGAGACCCACCTGCCCCTGGCCCAATGTGGCACTTGAATTGCTCGCCAGCTTCCTAGCTGCCCGGGATGAGAAGGAACTGAGGGGTGTTTCCCATGTCCCCGCACAACCTGCCCCCCTGCAGGCCCTCAGCACCGCAGCAAAGCCTCAGCCCAGCACCCCGGGGGCGGCCCGGGGTGGGACCGGGGGTATCGGTTCCTCCTTTGCAGCTCCGTTAAGAAACCAAGTGGTGGGAGGAAGCGGGCGGTGGCCCTGTCCCTCTGCACCCGCCACACGGAGCCGGAGCCGAGGAGACGGTTGGGAGAACCACAGGCTTCCTGGAGTGGCCTCTTACGGGAACGGGGAGCCACAGGGCTATTGTGACAGAGGGGGAGGGGATGGGCAGCACCCATGTGGGGGGGCTCAGACTGGGTGAGGACCACTTGTCTTGCACCAAGATGCAGCCACCTCTGGGGTCAGGTTCAGGGGCTCTTTGTACAAGGTTTGCTCACCCAGCGCTGAGTTGCAGCCACCTCTGGGGCAGGGGCATGGCAGCTGCACTGCTGCCTCGCTCTTCAGGACAGGAAGTGAAGGAAAAATCAGTCACGTGGTGAGAACAGGGGAATTTAGGGAGGCAGAGGCGGCGTTAGGCAAGGATGCTGTGGCTAACACACTGACCATGTGACCTTGCGGGGGCAGTCTTACACACACACCACACCCACACCCTTCGGTGCCTCAGTTTCCCCCTCTGTAAAATGGGCAATTATTCTGCCCCCACTCAGCTGGCGAGCACTTGGGGCCGGGTGGCTGCCACTCAAACGCAGGAATGCTCGTCTCCCCGTGGGCTCTGACGCCGACCAACACGAAGCCCGTGAGCACAGGCGTGCGAAACAAGCCAGGGCAGGATGTTGAATTGAATGAGACGCGCACAGCGCTGAGCCCGGTCCACACCCGCCCCAGCCCACGCAGTCCCTGCGGGGCACCCCATGGGCGAATTCCTGGCCCAACGCGGCTCAGAGGAACGGTTCTCAGCAAGTCGAGGCCTCGTGGGCAATTAGCGGATTAAGGGGCGCCGATCCCACCCATGCTGACTCACCAGCGGGTTGGCGCCTAGACCAGTCTGGCCTGTCCCCCCCCACCCCCCGCGCGGCAGGCGGTGGTAGGGCCGGAATGTTCATACACAGCCGGGCGATACATTGGGGAGGGGGGCACATGCCAGACTAGTGGGCAACCATGCTGCCTTGCCCCGTAACACGTGGTGCTGTGGCGAGCGGGCTATGGAACCCATTGCCTCTGGGTTGCTGGTTCAAAGCCTGGCCAAGTCTCAGGCTCAGTAGCCCTGCCTGGCTGGTCACTGCCCCCTCTGCCCTGCATAGACTGAGTTTGCTGGGGCTCAGCACAACCCACAGCAGGACACGTGTCCATGTTATAAAGCCAACCCTAGCCAATGCCACGGCAGCTCAGCTCCCTGCTGCCTCCCTCCCCAGCCCTGGCGGGAGGGGGATGGGGGGGGGGGCTTGCAGAGCTGTGCCTGAGACCCCCAGCCCTGCTCTGGTCTGCTACAACGGAGCCTGAATTCAATCGCTCTTGGGGCTCCTGAAACCTGTGCTTGGGAGCAGGTAACGTCCCTAATGACAGAGGGGAAACAGATATGGCGAGGGGAGGGACTTTTCCAAGAGGCTACAAATAGAACCCATGTGTCCGGACTCCCCCGCTCCCTCCCAGAGCTGGGACTAGGACTAGGACCCATGTGGCCAAACACTCCTGCTCCAGCTACTAGACCTGGTGCCCAGTGCTGGGGTGAGAAGAACCCAGGAGTCCTGGCACTTAGCCACCACACCCCTGCTCCCACTCAAGCCCCAGCCCTCCGTCACCCGAGGCCTCCACGGTGCAGTTGCACCCATCCGCTTCCTGCCCGAACGTCTGGGTTCCTTTCCTGTCACTCCTCCCACTGCCCACCCATGGCGGGGGACTCAGTTATAAAGAGGTGGTTGAGTTTGTGCAAAGGATTAGCGACGCCTCACTTAGGAACAACACCCCCCCCCCGACACACACACACACGCACGCGCCTGGGCAGCAGCTGGTGGGCTGGGGCCGGGACAGGGGTGCGGGGGTCACTCTCCAGCTGTTGATAAAGGCCTGTCAGGAAGTTGTTGTCTGTCTGGGCCACTTTGATCTGAAATGTCAGCTAGAAATAGCACCAAAGGAAATAGAGCCATCCTGAAACTGTATCCTGATCACCCCCACCCCCCAAGCCCGCCTGGCCTCTGAGCCCAGTCAGGCCCAGCTCGGCCTGCCAAGAGCCAATGGCCTGGGGGCTGGAGGGGGGGGGTCAGGGCTTGAGTGGGCACAGAGGGTCTAGGCCACGCTCTGAGAGGGGCGGCGCGGGGGGGGGGGGTGGGCGCTAGGGCAGAGGCTCTGGGAGTCACGTGGCTGCATGAGCCACTCTGGCCTGTGGGGCCGCCAGGCTGCGCGGGCATTAAAATCCTGCTCTCACTTGACCGGCTAGGACACGTTCTCTGGTGGCTCCCGGCACAGACAAGGCTGGAATAGCGTGCGTGCGTGCGTGCGTGTGCGTGTGTGTGTGTGGGTGGGTGGGTGTCTGTGTGTGTGTGTGTCGGTGTCTGTGTGTCTCTGTCTGTGTGTGTGTGTGTGTGTGTGTGTAAAACGCAACAGCACCTGCATCCTCCCTGCATCCGAACCATCCCCATCAGCACCCCCCCCACACACACACACAGATACCCCCCCACTCTCCCGGCCCAAAGATGCCATTTTGGGTCAGGCTGCTTTAGTGCTGTTTTAGCAGCATCTGCCCGGGCAGAGTTGTGCCACTGCAGGCCCCTGGGCAAGCCGGGCAACGCCAAGCTCTGGGCGTCAAGCCGCTAGGGGCAAACCCTGCTGAACGCCTGGCGTGGCGGCTGCATTGCACGGCTCCAGCAACCGGCCCGTTGGAGCCAGCCCCAGCCAGGCACCTTCCAGGCGCAAGGCTTAGTATCAGGTGTATTACAGTAGCACGGCACAGGCCCAGCTGGCCTCAGGACCCCTCTCGGGGCAGTGCACAGCCCGTGACTGATGCTGCGCGGGGCCCCATTGTGCCAGGCGCTGCCCAGCCACAGGTGTGAGCGAGTCCCTCCTGCACTCACCCCCGCCAACGGACTGCTCCTTAGCTCCATTGTACAGACGGGAAACTGAGGCAGAGCCCGTACAAGGATGTGAGTTACCCACAGCCAAGCCCATGCACCCCACACTCCCCTCCCCCCCCCCCGCCCCTCCCAGCCATGATGCCCTTGAACCCCAGGAGCCCAACACCCCCTGTCCTGGACGCTGCCTCCCACAGCAGGGCACAGCCCCCCCACCCCCGCCCCCTCTGACCAGCCTGTGTTTGGCTGGCTTTACCCCCCAGTCCAGGTCTGACCAGACTCATTTCCACCACCCCCCCCACCCCGTTATTACAGGCCAGGCTGGGCAGCCTGGGGCCAGCGGTGCTGGGCTCCATAGTGGAAAGGGTGAGTCGTGGGCCCATGAGGCCGCCTCGTGGCTTTTTTGGGGCCTGTCACCGGCTCCCTGGGTTGGCAGCAGCCTCGCGTGGACCACAGGGGGAAACTGAGGCAGGTCGCCGGGGTGGGAATGGCAGCGCGAGAACTCAGGCACCCTGCCCCCCGCCCCTCCCCCGCAGGCCAGGGAGGAGGCTGGCGGGGCTGCGTGGGCCGGCGGGGCGGCTCCGAGAACAGTCCCGGAGCGAAACCAGCCGCCGCCGCTGCACGTAGCTCGTGGGACTGGGCGCTGCCGGACGCCCGCGGGCCGGTCGGCGGGCGAGGAGCGCCCCCTAGCGGCGCACGTGGGGAAGGAGCCGCTCGACTTTGCGGGCGGGCAGGGCCCGGGCTGAGTGGGGCGAGCTGCGGGCGGCAGCGGGGCTGGGCGGAGGCGGCCATGGTAGGGTGACCAGATGTCCTGATTTTATAGGGACAGTACTGATCTGGGGGCCTTTTCTTATATAGGCTCCTATTACCCTCCCCCCACACACACTGTCCTGATTTTTCACACTTGCTGTCTGGTCACCGTAGGCCACGGTCAGGCTCACGTGAGGTAGGAGCCAGAATAGAACCCAGGCGTCCTGGCCCCCCTCCCATCCTCATCTAAACTCTACCCCCCACTTTCCCTCCCAGCGCTGAGGACACAACCCAGGCATCCTGACTCCCCTCCGCTCAATCTAACCCCTGCGCCCCCCCAGCTGGGCAGAGAACCCAGCCCCCCTCCACCCCAGAGCTGAGCATAGAACCCAGGTGTCCTGACCCACCCCCAAGCTGGGCAGAGAACCCAGGTGTCCTGATCCCCTCCAACCCCTGATCTAACCCTACCCCCCATAGTTAAGCATAGAACCCAGGCATCTTGACTCCCTTCCCCCCACATCTACCCACTACCCCCCACTTTCTCCCCAGAGCTGGGCACAGAACCCAGGCATCCTGAGCCCCACCCTCCAGGGGGAAACCACTGGGCCTTGATATCCAACCTGGCCTGGGGCTGGAGTGAGGGCTACAGCCAGACACAGCATGGCCTTGCAGGGGAGGCCACTAGCCCAGCTCTGCCTGGGCACATCACTTCCTCTTCGTGTGTGTGGGGGTGATGGTAATTAAGTTCTTTAGCACCTGCGCTGTTAATGACCCCCCAGCACAATGCTCCTTCCCAGTCAGCTGGGTTGGGGCAGCAGGTGCCACACGCGGGAATGTTTCGTTTTTGAATTTAGCTCTCCCTCCACCCTGCTTTTCTTCACCAGCCCACCCTAGAGAGAGGCCGGGACTCCTCCAGTCCAATGCTCCCTGCAGCGGGCCCAGAGCTCTTAGGGAGGCTCTGCCCAGCCTTGGCCCTGTGCGTAACCAGCCCCGTTGGCTAAGGAGCACCAGTCCTGGCCCCCGCTGCTCCGCTTTCGTCCCCCCGTGCTGGAGAAAAACCTTCATCTAATTTCCATCCTCCAGGGACCCCTGGCCACAGGGTGGCACCGCTGTGACAAGACTCGACCGACCCCACCACTGCCACCAAGAAACCCAAAAAGTTGTGGTTTTTTTAATGTTAAAACTTTTACAAAAAATACAATACAATAAACAATTCAATAAATAGAAAAAAATTACAAAATTACATGATTTTTTTTATATATAGGCAGGGAAACAAACCAACAAACAAACCAACAATGACCGGTAAGTAACAAACCAGATCAGGAGGGCTCCTCACCAGAGCTGTGCAATATAGAAGAATATCGGCTGCCCCCTCCTCGGCTAAGGGACACAGAGTATTAACGTCAAGCAGCCCCCGCGCCGTCATTTCAGACCTTCTCTTCATATATATTAATTTTTTTAGATTCTCTCATCTTCACAATAAGCGAGTTTGTTAAGGGGCCCGGGCGGCATCGTTCCTGAGTAGAATTTAGCCAGAGGAAAATGGAATTTTGGAGGGGGGGCACCCCCGGTGGACACTGAGAAATCACCCCCCCTCCCCAACCAGGGTAGAAAAAGAAGCAAAAAATGCTCCTGGCTCCAAGGAGTCTTGTCTGGCCTGAAGAGGGGGCGGGTTCGAGGTATGAAACAAGCACAGCTACGAAACGGGAAAGTGTTTGTGGCCCTCCCGCAAGAGCCTTGCGCTGGGAGAGACCCACTTAGGAATCCTTCATGTGGGGGTGTCTGCAGAAGAGAGTGCAGCCCCAGCCGGGTGCAATACACGCAGGATCAGGGCCTCAACCCCTTCCTTGCTGGGATCAATTTAGCTTACTCCCCCACCCACCTCATCTGAGTCCTGGATTCATCTACATCTTCCCTCCCACCAGGGGTTAGAAATGCTGAGGGGACACAGGGGGAGACAGGACCAAAGATAACAGGAGGCAGGAGAGGGTTGGTCCCAAAATATTCAACTGGAAAGAAACCCCATGCCCAGCTGGAAAGGAACCCAGGAAATCCCCCAGGCTGCCCCACGCTGGGCAGAGGAAGCCCAAGGGGTCGGAGGTTGCAGGTGCTGGGCATAAGAAGACATTTTTTGGGAGGCAGCGCAGGAACGGCCCAGCTAAGAGGCCCTGCTGCTTGGCCTCCCCTGGATCTGAACAATGTCTAGTCCAGCTCCCTTGGTGCCATGGAGCCAGACCAGCCCCGCTCCGAGACCATGGGTATGGGCACTGCAGCAAACCCAGGTCCCCTCCGGCTTCCCGCCTCCTCCAGGGCTGGGGCCATCCAGCCTCACAGCCTTTGCCAGTGGCTGCCACTAGCGCACAGCACCCAGGGCCCCCACGGAAGGGGGTTTCTTAGCCCTTCGAAAGGCTGGGAACAGGAAGGGCCACAGGAGCTGAGGGCCGGGCCTGGGGGGGCCCTCGCAGGGTTATGTCTGCGGAGCCTCTCGGTTGCCAGATGCCAGCAAGAAAAACGAGTCAGGTATTGGCCCAAGGGGAGGGAGGAGGCGGAGTGCAGGGGCCCGGGCCCTGCCTCCCCCCACATCACTGCTCGGGGCGGGGATGGGACAGGTGGGGCCTTCTGCAGTCTGAGGTTCAAATACCCGAGGGGGAATTTATGGGTAAAAACGGTGCTGACTCAGCGAGCTGGGGCGGAGACAGGGCTGATTTCCAAGAATACGGACCCCCCGCCTGGCTCAAGAGGGGCAGGAAACCAGCACTGCCCAGCCCCCAAGTGCCTCGGGGCTGCCGCCAAGCCCAGGACTGGGCTCCTCCGGCCTGAGGATCAGGCCCCTAAATACTCCACCTTCTGTGCCTCAAAGCCAGGCTGGCCCCCCGGCAGCCGCGTCTACCCGACGCCCACTCCATGCTGGGCTGTCGGTGCGGATCTTTCAAGACAGACAGCGGGCACGGTCGTCCTCCCGTAATACTGAAATCTGCCACTCCTACAACCCACCATGAGTCCGCCCCCCACCCCGAAATTAAACACTGGAGAGAAACAGGATCCTTCAAACAGATACAGAATCCCCCCCCCCTCACTGACCAGGTCTTGGCCCAGGGACCCGCATTCAGATGAGGCCCCTGGCCAAGGGCTCCCCAAAACTGAATGATGGTGCCCCCCCCCCATCACACCAACCACCACGGTCAGGGGCAGCGATGTGGGGGCTCTTCAGCTGAATCCATAGATCCCTCAACTAAGCCACCCTTCCTCACTGTGGGGGGAAGGAAATCAGCCCGTGGCCCCACCCCCACGGGGAGGGATCAACCCGTGGCCCCACCCCCTAGCCGAATCGCTCCCGCACCAGGAGCATGAGTTTCTTCTTGCCCTTGTAGGTCTGTTTGAGGTTGTCGAGGAACTGGCTGAACTGCAGGTGCCCGTCGGGCGCCAGCAGGAAGGTCTCGCGGGCCTTGCCCAGGAACTCGATGAACTCGCTGTAGTGCCGGGGGCTGATGTGGGTGAGGCGGGAGTGGGTGGTGCTGACATAGGCCGCGATGGCCGCCTCCAGCAGCTGGCCCAGGGGGGCTTTGTCCAGGGCGGTGGCGGGAGGCTTGGGGGCGTGCCGGCGGCCGGAGAGGGCGGCCAGGCTGGGCGGGGGCAGGGTGCAGCGGCGGAGGATGTCGGCGAGCATGGGGGCGCACTGCACGCTCCGGATGACGAGGGGGACGACGGCCGCCAGCTGGGACTTGCCCAGCGAGTGGCTGAGGGAGCAGGCCCAGAGCACGTCGTTGAGGGCCGGGTGCGTGTCCTGGTTGAAGGCAATGCTGAGGTGGGAGAAGGCCAGGGTGGCCAGTTTGTAGGCGCGGAGGGGCAGCCCCCGGTGCTCCATGTACCGGGCCACGGTGAAGAGGTGGGAGTAGCCCATGCCGGCCGCGGCGGCCGAGTCCAGCACGATCTGGTAGGCGGCCTCGAAGGCGGCGTGGTCCTTCTCGCACAGCGTCAGGGCGGGCAGCGAGCAGTTCGGGGGGTCCTTCATGGCGCACTGCAGGGCCACGGCCCGCGCCCGGGCGCACAGCTCGTCCCGCTGCCCGAAGGGCAGGTTGAGGCGCAGCAGGGTGGCCGGGGTGGTGCCTGTCACGGCCACGATGGTGGTGGCTTCGATGGGGGTGAAGAGGCTGTACCAGTTCTGCATGATGTTCATCAGCGCCTGCACGCCTGGGGGAGGGGAGGGGTCAGGGCAACTCCTGCATCTCCACCCACCCGCCCAGCCTGCAAGACCCCAGGGGAAGGGTCAGCTCAGGTCACAGGCCTCAATTCCCCCCACACCAGCAAACCCCACAGTGGGCAGGGTTGTCCCCATCGGAAGAGACGAGAACCCAGATTTCTGGGGGCCCTACCCATCCCCTGCTCTCACCAGTAGACCCCACTCCCCTCCCAGGGCTGGGACGAGAAACCAAGCGTCCAGGGGCCCTACCCATCCGCCCCTGTTCTCACCACTAGACCCCACTCCCCCAGGGCTGGGACGAGAACCCAGGTGTCTGGGCTCCCCTCCAGGCTGGGTGGATAGACTCAATGCTATGAGCTGGGAGCACCAGGTGCCGTGTTTGAGGGGGGGTTGGCTGGGCAAAGGGCCATTTGTGAAGTATCCATGCCCCCTCCCGGCTCGCCCACTCACCGATCTCGGTGGCACAGCTCACCAGCCAGCGCACCATCTCCCTCCGGCGCCACGTCATGGTGTTCAGAGTCATCCGCATCACCTGGGGGAGGAGGGTGGGGGGAGGACACGGGACACAGCTTATGGGAATGGCCGGGGCACGGCCCCCCAAGACAGAGACTCCCCCGTGGGGAGCCTACCTGCAGCTGCCGGGCACTTGGATTATAGCCCTTATTGAGCCTTTCACCAGAAGGGCTGAGAGCACACGGGAGGGGTCGCTGCACAGAAAGGGAAACTGAGGCACGAGAGGGGAAGGGACTGGCCTAAGGCCTCTCACTGAATCTGTGGCAGAGCTGGGAGCAGAACCCAGGAGTCCTGACTCTAATCCAGCCCCACTCTAATCACTAGATGCCACCCCCTTACCACTGCGCGCTGTAAGCAGCAGCTGCGCCCCACCCCAGAGCTGGCTGCATGTCAGTGCTGGGGTCGGTCCAGCTCTTCACCCTCCTCCAGTGGGGAAGCAGCCGCCGTTGTTCACCCCCCCCCGCCCCGCCCCCCACACACCTGCAGGCCGAGCTCCAGGGAGATGTTGAGCAGCGTGGGGTCCGGCGGGGCGTCGGCCGGCGTTGCCGTCTTACAGGAGTCCTGGGCCAGTTTGAACAGCAGGGCGGGGGAGTGGATATTCTGCTGGATGGAGCCCAGCACCGTGTGGAGCCACTTGGGGTCTCCTAGAGCAGGGATGGGGGCAGGGATTAGCCCCAAGGGTGGCCAGGAGGGCTACGAACTGGTGTGGGGGGGCGCTCCAACTCGAACCCCCACGGGCCAGACGTCCACAGCTCCCAAAGATCACAGGGGCTACAAAGACGTCCCCCTCTAGGGGGCGCCGGCTCCCATCTGGCTCCAGGGCAGGGGACTGGCTGTCTCAGGGGGTGGGAATGGGGCATGTACCCTCTAGGGGGCGCCAGCTCCCATCCAGCCCCAGGCTGAGATCTCCCGTCCTTCCCCATGTGAAGGGGATCGGGGGGTCCCTGCCTGGCCCAGAGGAACAAGCATCTATCCGAGAAGCTCAGGACTCCCTGGTGCCCTCGTCCTCCCCTGTGATCAGCCTGGGGCCGGGCAAGGGACTTGACCTGGGCACTTGGGCAGTGGCAGAGGAGGGAGGGAGATCCCAGGAGACCTAGTGCCCAACTCTACCCCCTCTGCACTGTAACAACCAGCCCCCAACTCCCCTCCTGGAGCCAGGATAGAACCCAGGAGTCCTGGCTCCCAGCCTCCCACCGCCCTGCTCTAACCACAGGGCCCCACTCCTCTGCCAGAGCCAGGGCAGACCCAGAAGTCCTGGCTCCCAGCCCCCCTCCGCTCTAACCACTGGGCCCCACTCCCCTTCCAGAGCTGAGGCAGAACCAGGAGTCCTGGCTCCCAGGCCCATGCTCCATGCGCTGGCCCTGTGGCTGGCTTCACCTTTGGCTGCGGTGAGCATGGCGGATGCCAGCTCGCACTGGCGTGTCTCCAGGTGACCCAGGATGAACCAACGGGGGAAGCGATTGGCCATCATGGAGTCCAGCGGGTTCTGGTGGAGGATGTCCCCGGCCGGCAGGACCGTCTCCAGCACGGGGAGCCTGCGGATGGGAGAAGGGGGCTGGTCAGGGGAGCTCCCAGTACCCCCAACCCTAAGCCCAGCAGGGCAACAAGCGAAAGAACCAGGAGTCCTGACTCCCAGCCCCCACCCCTAGCTCTAACCACTAGACTCCACCCACTTCCCAGAGCTAGGGAGAGAACCCAGGAGTCCTGCCTCCCTGTCCCTCTCCCGCCCATGTAACCAGAAGACCCCCCCATCCCTTGCAGAGCCAGGGAGAGAACCCAGGAGTCCCAGCCCCTCCCTGGTCCCAAAGGTGACAGGAGGGGGACACATCGGATATTGCCCCCCCCCCTCGGGAAGAGGCTCATCCCCTCCCCAGGTGTCCCTGTGCCCCTGGTGGGTGGCTCAGAGACATGGGGTTTGTGGGGGTAGGGCCTAGACTCTCCTCGGGCCCTAGGAGCAGGTTTGGGGGGAGGCAGCACCACAGACCCGGGGAGAGCTGGGGGGGGGTGGGAGCAGCTGAGGGCAGGGGGGCGGGCAGGGGGCAGGGCCCCCGGGACGTACCTCATGGCTCTCAGCGCCAGGCGATAGGCCAGGTCGGCGTCGTGGGGCAGCAGGGCGGTGAAGAGGTAGCGGGCGAAGGCGTGCATGGGCACGCTCTCCCGGAACACCACCTCCCCGAAGCCGCTGAACGGCCCGGCTGGCAGGGAACAGACGCCAGGGTGAGGGGCTGGCCGGGCCGGGCGCCCGCCCCGCCCCCACCTCAATCCCGCAGCGCGGCGCCCCGGGGGGGCGGACCCCCTCAGCCAATGGCAGCATGGCCTGTCTCGAGGGGCGGCCCCCCCCCCCCCTCCCCATGGAGCGGAGCCCCCCCCCGCCGGCGACGGTACCTTCCAGCAGCAGTGCCGCCTGTTTGCGCAGCACCTGCAGCAGCCGCTCGTCGGGCTGCATCTCGTCCAGCAGGGCGACGAGCTGCTCCTCGCTCCGCACCACCTTGTCCTGGGCGTAGAGCCCCTCGGGCATGGCCCGCTGCTGCCCCAGCCCCGCCAACGCCACCTCCAGCGCCAGCGCCAGGTACGACTCGCCCGCCCCGGGGCTGGAGGGGACGGGCACGTGCTGGTAGAGAACCTTCCTCTTCCCGTCCGCCCCCGCTGCCTCTGCAAAAGGGGGGCGGGGGGAGTCAGCCGCAGCCGGCGTCTCCCCCCGCCCCCACCCCGCCCGAGATCAGCCGCAGCCGGCGTCTCCCCCCCGCCCGGCGCGGGAGATCAGCCGCAGCGCCCCCCCTTCACGAGACCTTGCCTCCCAGCGTGGGAGATCAGCCACGGCCAGCGGGCCCCCCCATCCCCAGTGTGGGAGGAGATGGGGACTGAGCCGGGAGCACAGACCCCCCTGCCCAAGTCTGGGCCAGCACCGCCCCCACCCCCAGTGCAAGTCCCTATTGCCATGGGGGGGGTCGCTGGGATCCCTGCTTGCACAACACCCCCACCCAAGAGCGTGGCACACTCCATCCACATCCCCCCCCCCGCCGCGCACAGAGCGGGGCACACTGCCTCCACGTCCTCCCCCCAGAGCGTGGCACACTCCATCCACATCCCCTGCCCCCGCCCCCCGCCACACAGAGCATGGCACGTTCCGTCCACATTCCCCACCCCTGCACAGAGTGTGGCACACTACGTTCACATCCCCCCGCCCAGGTCATGGTACCTCCCGCCCCGTACCTGGATAGGGCGCCAGCCCCTCGTGCTCCGTGCGGCAGGGCTCCAGGAGGGTCCGGCACAGGCAGCCGATAGGGTCCAGGGGGTGGCCCACCCAGCCCTCCAGGTTGGTGATGGACGTGCTGCCCTTTTGCAATATCTCTGCGGGGGGAGGGGGAGAGGCCCATGAAACCCCATGAAATGCTGGCTCCCCTCCCCGCCGCCAGTTTCCCCCCTCCCCGCACTGGCCCAGAGCCCCCTGCTCCTCCGCGCCCACTTCCCAGAGCCGAGCAAGGAACTCGGGCGTCCTGGCATCCAGCGGGCTCCGCCCACTAGACATCACCCCCACCCAGAACCCAGGGGTCCTCCCCCACCTTTCTTCTGCTGCTTGTAGCTCTCCAGCTGATGGCGCCGCTGCAGGCGCACGGTGGTGGCCAGGGCGGTGGCCAGGCGCAGGGCCTCGCGGGGGTAGCCGTGGGAGCGCAGGGCGTCCACGCGGGCGCAGGCCGTGGGGAAGGGGTCGCCCAGCCAGAGCGGGCGGCCCTGGGGGTCGAAACAGAGCTTCTCACCGCCCGGCTTCACGCCCAGGCCGTAGCCGTCGCTGCCCAGGATCTTCTGCAGGTGCCCGTCGGTCCAGCGCAGCTCCCCGGCCTTGATGGCGCGGCCAAAGACAGTCTGGCGGGTGGCCGCTGCCGGGGGAAACTGGAGTCAGGGCAGTAAGACATGGGGCCTGGCCCCTCTGGGAGGCGCCAGCTCCCATCTGGCTCCAGGGTAGGGCCTGGCTGGCGGGAGGGGGGCGGGGGGGGTGTCTTTTCCCCTTTATGGGGCACTGAGATTGGAGCCATGGGGAACAGACCCTCCCAACACTGCCCTGGGGTCCAGGGAACTGCTCCCAGCTCCATCCATCCCTGCCCAAGGGTCCCTCCAGCCTGTCCCCTATTTCTCTGCTGCGAGTTCCCACTCGTGGGGCCCAGACTCTGTCCCGCCCCCCGTACCTGCGCTGGGGACCGAAGGGGGCTGCAGGGCCACGGGGGCTCCGGGCACATCGAAGGAATAGTTGCCCTCCTCCAAGGGGCAGATGTCCAGCTTGTTCCACTTCTTGAGCAGCGCCAGCCACAGGGCGCGCTCCTCCGGCTTGCAATGGGGGTTCAGGACCACACACACCCACAGCGCCCCTGCAGCGGGGAGAAGGGGGTGACACAGGCGTCAGGCAAACCACAAGTTCACCCAGGCTGCAGGGGCTGCAGGTCGGGAGTGAGGGGCACCGGCAGGGCTGGGGGTGGGGAGCCCAGGGCTGGGCTAGCAGGGGCTGCGGGTCGGCTGTGAGGGGCACCCGCAGTGCTGGGGAGGCTGCTGGTCGGGAGTGAGGGGCACTGGCAGGGCTGGGGGTGGGGAGCCCAGGGCTGGGCTAGTAGGGGGTGTGGGTTGGCTGTGAGGGGCACCAGCAGGGTTGGGGGTGGGGAGCCCAGGGCTGGGCTAGTAGGGGGTGTGGGTCGGCTGTGAGGGGCACTGGCAGGGCTGGGGGAGGGGAGCCCAGGGCTGGGCTGGCCAGGGCTGCGGGTCGGGAGTGAGGGGCACCCGCAGGGCTGGGGGGGCTGCGGGTCGGGAGTGAGGGGCACCGGCCGATCAGCCTGGCAGGTGCTAGTCTAAGAGGCTCCCTCCTTTACCCAGCTCGTCCCACAGCTGCCGGCACTTGTCCGTCATGCCGGCTCCCTGCTGCCTCCACAGCGCCAGGCGCGGGTCCTCCAGGAACTGCTCCGTCATCAGGATCAGCATGCGGGCGCCGTTGGAGTCCCGCATCCGCAGCATCTCGCGCACCTGGGGGAGGGAGCCACTCAGGGGGGGCTGGCAACTGCTGCTGCCCGAGGCGGCCGGAGCTGGAGCCGGGGGGTGGGGCGGGGACGTGTCCCAGGAGGCCCCCAGCAGAGACCCCCCCCACTGCAGGACCAAAGAGGGTGGGCAGTGATACCCCTCGCCCAGCCCCGGGAAGAGGGGTCTGAGCCAGCTCCAGCCAAGGGGCTGGGGTGGGGGCAGTGAGGAGCAGGGCCCCCTGTTCTGGGGGAAGCCCTGGGCGGGGGCCAGGCGGCTGTGGCCCTGCCGAGGCTGGGGAGCCCTGGGCGGGGGCGGGGGGACACCGGGGCAGGAGTCACCTTGTTGAACATGGACTGCAGCTGCTTGCTGGCTCCGTAGTAGCCGCCGTTGGACAGGAGCTGCCTGACCTGCTCCTGGACCTGCTCCTCGTCCAGGTGCCAGCAATTGGCGTCCTCGATGCCAGCGCCAGCCGTGGGGTCCGGGGCGCCTGCGGGGGGGGAGGGGAACAGAGTCAGCAGGACAGGACCCCCCCTCTCCCCTTGGACTCCACCTTCCCTCTTGGGCACCCGGAGTGGGGGAGGAAGGGAGAGAGCCCCTACTCTGCAGCCAATCAGGGGCAGGCCCTGGGCTCTAGAGCAACTTAGGAGTCCCCGCCCAGCAGCCAATGGGATCCCAGGTTCTAGAGTGATCCAGAGACCCCTGATCTGCAGCAAAATCAGGAGGCAGATCCCACATTCTACAGTAACTCACGAGTCCCCCCACTCCGTAGCCAATGGGAGGTGGATCCCAGGGCTGAGAGCGACTCCCCGCATGGGGCCCCCTACTCTGTAGCCAATGGGAGGTGGATCCCAGGGCTGACAGCGACCCCCCGCCATGGGTCCTCCCCTCTAGCCAATGGGAGGTGCCCCCCGCACTCTCACCATGCACGCGGTTGATCTCGGAGCCCAGCAGGAGGATCTCGTCGGCCAGCCGCTGGGCGGTGGGCAGCACCTCAGTGTGGTGGGCGCTGATCAGGTACTGCACGAACTTCTGCAGCTGGTCGCGGTTCATCTGGGAGAGGGTCTCGGAGATGGGCAGGCGCAGCTCCACCTGCCGGGCGTGGCGGATGCGGTGGAGCGAGAGCGCCACCACGTGGGCGCAGTAGAAGATGTCCCGGTTGTCACAGGCGCAGCTCACCGACGTGATCTTGCAACGGTCAAAGCTGATGGAGACGTGGTAGCTCCGCTCGGGCTCGCTGGGGCCGGCCGGCTCCGTCACGTTCCCACTCAGGTGGAAGCCTGGGGACAGGAAGGGACCAGGCTGCTGTAGGGCCCTGCTCCAGCCACTAGACCCCACTCCCCTCCCAGAACTGGCAAAGAACCCCAGGAATCCTGGCTCCCAGCCCCCCACCCCTCCACCCCTGCTCTAACTACTAGACCCCACTGCCCATTGTCTATGGAGACTGGGAACTCTCTGGGGGAGGGACCATCTCTCCCCATGTGTCTGGGCAGCTCCCGGCGCAACAGGGCCCCGAGGTCAGAGCCTGTGCAGGGCCTGGCCCAACGGGGGCCCCGCTCCTGGGCGGTGGAGCGGCTGTGGGGAATCTGGGCACCGCTTGGCCCAACAGGGACCTCAGCGGAGCCTGGGGCCTTTGGGTGCACCATGGAGTTGGCCCTGGGCTTCCCCTCAGCACTTCGCCAGGTCACCACCTCCCGCCCCCCTCGCCGAGGCAGGGCCAAGGGAACCAGGGTCTGGGATCCTGCAGCCCCCTGGGATGCCGGGCCCAGAGCTGCCCTGCCTGAGAGTTTGACGCTTCCTCCAGTAGCCAACCGAACTCTCCCCCGCTGCAGATTAAGCCCAGGGCTTCTTGTTCTGCCTCAGCAGCCACCGAGAACCCAGCCCCGTCCTCTGGCTGAGCGAGCGCCAGCCCGCGGGAGGCCCGGAGCTCCAGGACATGTGACAAATCCACACCAGCAATTCCTCTGCGCCCCATTTCCACCGCGCTCTCCCCGACTTACCCACATCTCCCCTCCAGCGGGGCCCCCAGAGCCAGCCGAGCCCAATCCCGACCTCCCGGGCCTGGCACCCCCCACACGTCTGACTACACCCCACTTCTGTGAAACCACATCCCACTGTTGGCCCATATTCAACCGGTGATCCTCTACCACCCCAGGTCTTTTCCGGCAGCACTGCGGCCTAGCCAGCTATTCCCCCTTCGGTACGGGGCATCTGGGTGACCGCCCGGGGTCCCGCGCTTTGCCCCTGCCCCCGTTTCTATAAAATCAGAAGGAGATGGGGCAGAAAGGGGACGTGGGAGACAGGTGACTGGGTTGAAGGAGGCGAACGGGGAGGGGAGCAGCAGGCAGACGATGGGGGGCAAAGAGGAGCCCCCCACCCGAACCCCCCCATCCCCAGGGCCTCCTGCCCACCAGCAGGCCCCACCGATCAGCACCTCCCCTTCCATGCCTAGCACAGATCAGCTGTTTCACCGTGTCAGGAAGGAGGGCGCAGAGCACTTGGGGGAGGGGGCAGAACTCGGTGGGGAAGAGGCGGGGTGGGACCTTGGGGCGGGGGAAGGGGTGGAGCGGGGGTGGGAGCTGGGCAGAGTCGGGGGTGACACCCCCTTGCAGATTAGAAACTCTGTGCCTCTGTCCCTGGCCCCGCAGCCCCCGCGGGAGGCCCGGTCCCCGTTCCGTAGCTCTGCCTTTGCGTTTTCCTTCCGCCAGGCGGGAGTTTGCGCTTCTCTTTACTGAACGGCACCGGGCAGATTTCAGACCAATTCTCTGCTCAGTCACAGTTGCCCCGACTTCGGATCCTGCCTCCAAAGCGCTGCCGGCCGCTCGTAGCTCAGTGCCATCTGCAGCAGACTCATTGCCAAACACAGGGCTCACCCCACCAGCTCCGTCCCCGCCGCTGGAGAGCAAATCACCGATAACCATTCGGAGTCCCGCCGTTCAAACAGCTGGGCACCCCCCTCATCGGAATCCGTCTAGACCACGTCCCCCTCATGGGAACGTCACGGGGGACTGTGTCAAAAGCCTAAAATCGACACGTCCCGTCCTCCGCCCCCCAGGAGTTCTCCACAACTGCGGACGGGTCTCCCACTGCTTCGGCTCCGTAAGCACCTAGGACGAGTTCGCCAGGCCCTGCCGCTGTGCATGCAGCTAATTGACCTGTTCTTCCCCCTCCCCAGACCCGGTCACCCGCTGGAGCGACGACTGAAGCAAACCAGGCACGAAACTCCTCCGCCCTCGCGAGGTCACCAGTTCTGAGCTCTCCAGCCCCGCTGAGTAGTGGCCTGGCTCTTCCCTTCGCCCTTCTCTTGCTCCTGCGGCATTTAAGGAGCCGCTTGGCACCGCGGCTCGTGTCCCTCGGTCGGTGCTGTAGTTGTTCTCGGTTTGGCCCCGCCGGCCGGCGCTGTCCTTTCGTGCTTGTGCTCAGCACTCGGTTCCACCTTCGGCAGGAGCCCTCTTGGAGTTTCAAGTCATTAAAAGCCTCCCCCCGCCCTCAGATCACCTGCGGTCTCTCCCCCGGCCAGAGGTGCAGGTGAGTCCCCATGGGGCTGGGCGGGCGAGAGCCGGCTTGCCCGGAGCAAGGGGCAGGGAGGTCGGCCCGCATGGCACACACCCAGCGCAGCGGGTGAATCACAGGGTGAGACGGGTACTGGGGAGGTGGAAGGGGTGACACAGACACCCGGATGGAACCAGTCCGCCAGCCACCCCCCCCCCCCAAGCTGTGTCACAGCCCGGCATGGGCGCAGGTGCCGACGTCTGACCGAGACTGGCCCGGGGCCAGGCGGTGACTCACGGTGGCACCGCTGGGGGTGGAACCCGGGGCTGCCGGTTCACGTCACCGCACACTTCAGGCTGGAGCCAGCGGCAGGTGCGGGAGGGGCTAGACACAGAAAGAGGAAGAGGCAGCGGGAACGGCGGGTGCCGGGAACGGGGCCGCGCTACGGCTGGGACGGGGTCAGGGACACGGCAGCCACCCAGGCCACACACACACCCCGCTGGGGACCGCGGGGAGTAAACCAGACACAGTTACTGCCCAGGGACTGGGTTGCAGCCTGGCTGGAGTCCCCACGACCCAGAGGAGCCGTGTCACCCCCAGGCCAGACAGAAATCCAGGCCCGACATCCCATGGAGAAAGGGAGACCCCCCCCCAAAGTCCAATTGGCTGGGGACCCGCGTGGCTGGCTCGGGCTGCTGGTGAAGGCGCTGGGCTCGAGGAAATCCACACTCAGTTCCCAGCTCTGCCAGACTCTGGGAGTTGCCCAACAAGTCAGGGTTAAGCTGAGCCTCAGTTTCCCCCCCTGCCCCCAATCTACAATATGGGGATAATCATCCTCTCCTGGGCGTGGGAGCTCTGTGGGGCAGGGACCGTCTCTCACTAAGAGAGCTCTAAGGCATGGGTGGGAAGCTCCCAGAACCCCAGGGCTCCCTAGCACCGGGATAGAGGACCAGAAATCACAGCAGGGAACAAGCTTATAACCATCCCTGGAATGCAGGATCCTTCACTTCCTGTCTTAAACAAGGGTGTGGGTTGTACACAGCTGCTGCACCCCACCCTAGTGACAGCTGCATTTCAGTGCTGGGCGAGGGATCCCTGTACAAACAGCCCATGTTCCACCCCAGAGGCAGCTGCAACTTGGCCAAGGGCCTCTCACCCCTGCCATTATATAAACAAATGCTAAACTTTTCAGTGCTGTTCAACAATCCCGCCCTGGCCCCTGGCTCCACCAGCGAACACCCGCTGTTAAACTTCCTTCCTTAAAAGGTGGCATGAACCCCGGCGTTCAGGCTGGATTCGGATGGGCAGTTGCACTGCGGTGGTCGCTCTCGTGCTGTTTTACTATGATCTTCCTCCTCCTATCCTGACCTGTTGAGCAGCACTGCTGTGCTCTGCCCCAGAAGTGGCTGCATATCCAGGGCAGGGGAGATTTAGACCTTGGAGGCAAAATACAGAAACAGACCCGCCAAGCTTCCAGCCTGAATATGGAAACTCCATTCAATGTCTCAGTCCCCCAGATCCCAGGACCCTGAATTGTGTTACAAGCCCTGTACATACCACGGTCCTTGCTCTGAGATCTCGGAGAGAAAGAGAGCACGAAGGGGGTTAGAAATACACAGGGGCCAGCCAAACGGAGCTACAGCCAGGCTGATTTCAGCGAGCACAATTAGGGATATTACAGTGGCCCTAGTCAAGCCTGGGCCCCATTGCGCAAGGCGCTGCACGGACAATGAGTCCCTGCCTTGAAGAGCTCAACAGCCCAAAGAGACACAGGGTGGGAGGGGAAACTGAGGCATACGGCAGGGATGTGCAGAGTCAGGCAAAGAACCCAGACATCCTGACTCTCAGCCTGGTGCCTGGGGCAAGCGGACTCTGGTTTACTCCAGACACGGCATCAAATCAGCAGTGGGGAGTCGTATCTCAGCTCCAGGCCGTCCTGTCCCCGGCTTGGAGCAGGACAAGCTACGTCCTGCTTTCACGCGGGGGGCCCTGCCCACTCCAGGTGCATGAGTCGAGCACCTCGGGACAGCACCCCCAGAAATCCCCAGTGCCCACAAGAGCTCTGGGGCAGAGGGGTGGGTTGGGGTCGAGCAGCTGACTAAGGCTAGTCCTCTTTCCCCCTCCACCCACCATGTGATCTTAACCCACGAACTGAAGCCACCCCACTGGCCCCAGCAGTAACTCTGCACTACGAGGACATGCAGGACGGCTCTGGCCCCAGCTTTGCAAATTCAGCTGGCGGGGAAGGGGCTGGGTTGGCACCCCCTGGACACTTCCCATCGGCCAGCCTGCCTTGAACACAGGCGGGGCAGTGCGGAGAGCTAGGGATTGAGGCCAATGGAGCGTGGCAGACCAGTTGGGTGCAGGTAGCTGGCTCCACAGGGCTTTCCAGACACAGCTGGGCCCCATCTCGGCACAGTCCAGAAACATGGCTAGCATCGGTCTACACCCAAAATCACACCCGGGCCTCGGAAATGGGTCTTCTGCCAGGGTGGCTGTAGCGGCCTGTGGTTCTAAAGCGTGCGACCAACAAGCCCCCAGTTCAGCGACTCTCAGCAGGACGCCTCAAAGCACTTCCCGAACAAGGCCAGAATCATCACCTCCCTTTTACATGTGGGGAAACTGAGGCACAGAGACAGGCCTTGACTTGACCATTGTCACCCAGCAAGTCAATGGCAGAGCTGGGAACAGAACCCAGGACTCCTGCGTCCCAGGCCAGTGCTCTCGTCTCGAGGTCACACTGCCACCCCCTTTAGCCCCTTCCATATGTGTACGGAGCTACCCAAATAAATCGGCCTTTCCACTAGTAACTCAGGGACTCTGGACACACAATCGGGCCCCAAAGCGGAGTCGGGAGCACCACTGGGAGCTGGCTCCCCGCACGCAGCTGCACGGACAGGCTCACAAGGCCTCAGTCCCCAGGTCTGCCTGGGCCTTTCCCCAACAGAGAATTGCTGGCGGGTGCCAGGCCCGACCTCCTGGGAGCTGCTGCTGCATCCTCGCTCCCTGGCGTTACTACTGGGGACAACACTATGGGGGTGAAAGCTTCCAGCCTCGTGGCATGCGAGACGCGGCTGGAGCTGCCAGCAGACGTCAGAGCAAGACAGAGCCTTATGTCTGCAGGCTCTCTCCCGGCAGGAGCCCCAGAGGGCATCAACTCTGAGAACAATGGGACTGTGGAGCATTTTCAGACCCTCGGAGATTCAGCAAGGAGCAAATTTCAAACCCGCCCCCAGAAAAATCCCACAGGAGCGTCTGATTCCCAAGACACAGGGTGCGCCTGTCCACCCAGCCCTTATCCCCAGGCAATTCCCCCCGGGGCCAGGGGAACTCTTTGGGGTGATTTTCCCCATGGGGCGAAGCGGGTCGTAGTTTTCACCACGGTGAGGGGAGAAGAACCAGATTTCACACAACTCCCGCCCCCAAGGGAACCACGTTCAAAAAAGCCAAACAGACGTTTGTGGCCTAAATGAGGAGGAGACGGGAAGCCCGGCAAGTCGGCTGAGGAGTTGCTCAGACACAGGCAATGCAGGTGCTTTGGGCTACGCGGCCTGAAGTAACACCGGGCCAGGAAGACAATCTGGTGCCCCACTAGAGACAGAGACACGGGGCCGGTGCTGATCTGACGGTGCTAGTGTTGGGACAGCAAAGAGCCTAGGACATTTCAAGGTGGATGGGACCCAGAGCACAATACTGGCTGGGGTAGAGAACCGGACCCCAGGCTGTGGGCCCGTCCCATGTCAGCAGCTGAGACTCCGCCTGGTTCTTAGGCCGGCAACTGTCCACGTCTCAAACCCCAGCGGTGATCAACACCTGGAGCCCCCCGGAACTGACAGGGTCCGTGTTGTACCAGGCACTGGGCACAATCCTTGATCACAATTGGGGCCTGTACTGGGTGCTGCATAGACACCACCGACATGGGGGTCCCTGTCGTTCTGGGGGCTCCTGTTGAGCCAAACGCCACATAGCGGCACCCCCCTACACACACCCCAACCATGATCCGGGCCCCCTCACGCCAGGCACCACACAGATCCTCCCCCTCCAGCTGGCATGGGCCGCACAGACACAGAGCGACAGCTACACAGAGAAGATAGAGGAAGGATCAGCCCCTGTTTTAGATCTGGGGAAACCGAGACCCACATTGACGCAGTGACTTGCCCAAGGAGTCCGTGGCAGAGCCAGGCAGGTCCCCATCCTAGGCCAGCCCCTCTCTCTCGGGCAGGCTCCGCAGAGGGACCGAGTGGGGGGCCCTGCCGACGCCCTCACAAGGATCCACCTATGCAGCAGCTTTTGCCAGCCCCGACTGCCCGCTGGCCCCGCCCTGCTCCCGAGCCCCCGGCGGGCGCCACTCACCCACTTGCAGCACCCGGTCGACAGCCCCCGACTGCAGCAGGTGCAGGCCGCGGTTGAAGGGCACGCGGGAGTCTCGCTCGCCGTCGGGGGGGTGGCAGCCGAGGGACGAGTACATGCAGATCTCACGCTCGCTGCGCGGGAAGGACCAGAACACAATGCGCTTCTGCACGGGCTCCGGGACGCGGGAGAATCGCTCCTCCACCTGCGGCACACGGGGGCGGGTGGAACACGGCATCAGGCACCCACCTGGGCTCAGCTTCCTCACCTGGACGAACGCCTGGGGGAACTTATAGGCCAGAAATCTTCCAAGGAGGCAGATCAGCTACTGTGTCTAGACACCTTCCCGAGCACAGACCCCTCCCACACGAGGTGCCCCTGGGGGGCTCTCGGAAGTGTTCTCCCCTGAGCATGATGGGAGGGAAGTGGGGTCTAGTGGCTGGAGCAGGGGAAGACTCCTAGATCCTGTGTAATTCTCCCCATCACTACAAGCCCGACTCAGTGGCTGCTGGCTTGGGAGACTCAAAGGGGAACGGAGACAAGGTGTGTGGGGAGCAAGGACCATGACAACAACCCGGGCCCTGGGAAGGCCCCAGGCCAGGGAATAAAACGAACCATCCGTTTCCTCTCGGTGAGATTTTCAAATCTGACCATCATCCTCATAGCCAGGCTGACGCCAGCGCCCCACTGCACAGCCCCTGGCTGAAGGCCTGTCCCTGCCCCACACAACAGAACAGACACACAAGGGAAGGACCATGTCCCACCCCCGCACACACACTTCACGGAGGAGGGGAACAGAACCACCGAGAGGGGCAGCAACTTGTCTCAGGTCACACGTGGGGAGGCTGGGTCCAGGATGCTGCTTGCACGACCCTTAGATGCAAAATTGCCCCTGCCCCCGCAGTGATCAATGAGCTTGTTTCTCACGGTGGGCCCTATCCTGCAGGTTTTTTACATGATCCTGTTGCCCTTCCTCAGGCAAGGCTCCTGGGTGCAGGATCAGGGCTCCTGGCAAGAAACCTCCCCTTCGTTCACTGGAAGCCAGAGCTACTCCATTACATTAGAGCCCCATGCTGTGTTATTTTCACGGACTGCCCGTGGTCTATTTCCCCCCACCAGGGAAATGTCAGGGGGTCAGAAATGAATGACAGAGGAGGCTCTACAAGGGCAGATTTAGGTCTCCATGACGCAGGGGCTCAGAGCAAAGAGGAAAAAAAAAAGCCACTGTCAGGTTCACCACAGAAACAAACAGGCCGCCCTCGTTTGCATGTTTTCCCTCAAAGCAAGCGATGGGTGATGGGGGGGAGGGGGTAGCGGGAGGGGGCCGATTCAGCTGAGCAGCCCCGCAAACAAGGAGCCAGCCAGTGTTAAGAAGCAGAGACTTGAACAAGAAAGCGCTTGCAACTTGAAAAGAAACTGAGTGACAGAACTGGGGAGCAGGCTGCAATCAGAAGGACAGACAGCCCGACCCCCAGCAGACTCATTAGACACCAGCAGGGATCTGCGAGGTGTGAACCAGATCCTGGGGAAGGGGGTGTCTAGTTCAGGTGCGGGCCTTGCAATCTTTACTGTGTTTATCTTCACACCTCCTCTGGGAGACAGGGCAGAGCCATCAACCCGGAAGAACAGAGGGGAAACTGAGGCACAGAGCAGTGATGGGACTTGCTCCCAGCAAGGGGTGCCTGTGGCAGAGCAAGGAATTCCCCCGGCTGGTGCACTAACCACTTTTCTTTCCCTCAGCATGCAGCCCCAGGCTGGGTGAGCCCTCAGGGTCCAGGGCTAGGAGGAATGGGGCAATCTCGCAGTCAGGTGTGGACTCTTCATATTTCCAGCTGGACCCTTGGACTAGGGCACCATCTGCCACTAGAGGATGGCTCCTTTCCAGGGACCTCCCGGTGCTGATGTTCTCTGACACCAGAATCTCTCTCCACCTCCACAACCAGCCAGGGGCCACCCTCAACCCCTCATCCAGCAACAGGGAAGGGCACGACTTGATACCTAGGTCAAGGACAGATGATCTAAGGGGTGGAGGGACCAATTCTCTGAAGGGCAAATCTCACTCACTGGTGGGTCTTTACACTGGACCCTCAGCTCAGCCCATCTCCAGCCGACAAGTAAAACTCTGCAGCACCAAGAGCATTGCTGAGGTCTGAGCAGCCTTTATTTCTAGCAGGTCCTTTCAGCCACCTGGTTAAATGCGTCTCTGGGGCTGATCCTGGGATGAGAGGAAGCTGCCCATTTTAAAGCCACCTCTCACCTGCTCCAGAGCATGAAGTCTCAGCATGTCCTGGTGGTGGGGGCTAGCGGGGAAGGGTTCATTCATCTGGGTGAAGGGTGTCATGATAGGAGACTCCCCTCCGACAAGTTTCCCAGCCTGACTGGAAACCAAATCCCTTCCCTGGGGGAGGATCCTCCCAGCAGTCTGGATTCTCAGGGGGCAGGGGGTTTGCACACCGGTTTGGAGGGCGAGGGGAGTCAGGCCTACGCTCAGACAAGCCGGGAGATGGGGAGACCTGTCCCAAGTCTGCTCCCCATCCCCAGTCATTTGCCAAGGCTCCCTCGGCGGGTCACGGCTCCAAGGTTTTGCCCGGACTAGTTTTCGAAGTCCCAAGCAATGGGGCGGGCGCCCGTCTGTTCCCAGGTCTGGCTCAGCCCCCATTTCCCTGGTACCCAGCTTGAATGCAGGGACCTAAGGCGGGCAGGGGCCTCCTGGGTCGTTGCCTCCAGTCCCGGAGGCAACCCCTGAAATTTCCCTTGGCTCAGCTTCCATCCTCCGCAATAACAAATACTCCCCTAACCAGTGCTCCCCGCTGGGGAAGCCAGAGGAAGGGGCTGAGCTGGGAGCGCTCATCACCCCAAAAGGAGGTCACAGAGCCACCCAGCAATTTAAAGAGGGCTGATCTGGCCCGGGTGTGAGTAACCACTTCCTCTGACCCCAGCCAGTATCACCCTGCCCGCAGGCGGGCACCTGCCACGGGGCAGGGAAGGAGAAGCGAGTGGCTCAGCTGGGGGGGTGCGGGGGCTGATCCTGGCTCACAGGCCGTGGGGGGTGAGAAGTCGGTAGGTGGGTGGCCCTAGTGGCTGACACCTGCTGTAGGAGCATCCCACGGGGGAGACGGGGGTTGGTGAAAGGGGCGGGGGGGGCTGTGGAAGAGGATCAGGTGGGCCCACCCCAAGGGAAGTGACTGGGGGAAATGCCCCAGAAGGGCTATAGGAGCAGCCCCCAGAACCCAGGGGGTGAAGGGAGTTGAAGACAGACGGGGGGGAGATAAAGGATAGAAAAACGGGCAGACGCAAGGGTACCCCAGGAGAGCTGACAGATAGACACG
>ML677403.1:2099601-2109888 GCA_007922305.1 Dermatemys mawii
GGGGGGGGGGGAAGAGGGGGGACACCCCCGGGAGGGCCGACACCGGGGGGGAGGGGGGAGGGGGGACACCCCCCGGGGCACCTGGCGGGGCGGGGGGCCCCCGCGGGGCCCGCCCCCCCCCTCACCTGCTCGAAGGCCCACGTCTCCGCCACCCGCTTGGCGCTGAGATCCAGCAGCGTCTCGGCCCGGCCGCCGCCTCCGCCCTCCGCGGCGGCCCCGGGTCCGGGCCCCTCGGGCCCCCGCCCGCCGCCGGGGGGGCCGCAGCGCCGCTTGGCGGCCGGGTGCTCCATGGGCTCGGGCGGCCTCGGGCTCCCCCCGCGGCCCAGCGCTCGGGCTCGCTCCCCGGACGCCTCCCCCGCCGGGTCCGGAGCTCGACGGGTCCCGCGGTCGAGGGGGGCGAGGACGGGCTCTCCCTCGGGCCCGGGCCGCTCTGGCTGCGCGGATCCTCCGCCGCTTCCTCCGGCCCCGGCCCGCGATGCGGCCCCTTTAAGAAGCTCCACAACAATGAGCTCGACGGCTGCTTGATCCCCGGCTTCCCCTCCCCCTGCCTGGCCCTCATTGGCCACCTCTAGGCAGCCCCCGTTTTCCACTGGCTGCCCCCATTGTCAATCAGCGGCTGGGTTCCCCCTCCCCCACGTGGGAAGACTGGGGAGAGCCGTCAATCAGGGCGGAAAGCCCACCAATCAGGGAGCGCGGAACCGGGAGGTGAAGCCCATATATGTGGAAGGTGGGCGTGGCTGCTGAGCCTTCATTCACAACATTCGAAAGAAGCTGGAAATGGCAACAATGTAGCAACTGGGAGGTTGCGGTGGGTTCCGGCCCAGGACTCAGGAGGTAGGCCCCGCCCCTTCCCCGCCCCGGGACCTCTCCCGCTCCCGCCACCCTGCGTCTCCCCGCCCAGGGACATCCTCCCCAGCTCCTCCTCCCGCCTCCGTCACTCAGTCCAGGGACATCCCCGCCCCCAGCTCCTCCTCCCTAATGCCCTACCTATACCATGGACATCCCCCTGGCTATTCCTCCTCCCACTTCATCTTCCAGACTAGGGGATCCCTCACCCAGGGATCCTCCTTCTGCTGCAGTTCCCCACTTCCAGCTCAAACACCGCCCCCCCCTTCCTCCTGCAAGCAGAACACCCACTCCAGCTCCTCAGGGGCAGGTTCCACCCAGGACCACATACCGCCCACCCTAGGGCAGCACGTTCCCATCAGTCTCCCATCCCATGCAAACCAGCGTGATGCATGCAAATCCCCTTCCCCAGTGGAAGAACCCCAAAGGCTGCTGTTTATGAAGGGCTCTGGTTAATTTGATGGGACTTTGGGGGAAGGGATGGATAATATCCAGAGCCCATGAAGACAAAAGAGGGAGGGATGCTAGTCAATGAGGCAGGGTGGTATCCCTAAACGCAGCGGTCTGCCCAAGTGTCCCTCCCTTTCTCTGTTCCTATCTGCTGTCACCCACCTCCCCAGAGGTGGCTGCATTTCAGAAAGTTCAGAAGGTTCCTCGCCTCACACCAGAGGAGGTGCTTTGTGATTCTGCTGGCATAAGGCACAAACTAGGCCTGTGCTTGGGGAAGCCCAGGTAACCATTCTCGTTAGGGGCAACACACTTTATATTGTGGAGGTGTCTGGGGCAGAGCTTAGTGGGACCACTGAACCTACAAGACATCTGAACACTGCCTCTTCCTGGAGAGAGGGTACAGATGGCCAGTTCCATGCCAGGCTCTTTGGTGGGGGGTAACAATGGGGGGTTCAGTTGGTGTTGATTCCCACCTTTCCATACCTTACCAGTGGAGGTTATAGCAGAGAGGGATCCCTGATCTAATCATAGCTGGCTTCTTAGCAGATCTTCCTGCTTTATAGAGAAGGCCAGTATCATGATCTCCTTTTGTAGATGGGGAAACTGAGGTACGGAGGAGGTGTGACTGACTCAAGGTCACCAGTCAGAGCTAAGAACAGAACCTCAGTCTCCTGGTTCAGTGCTCTAGCCTCCATTTACATGACACGTCTGAATGAACAGGACAAGTGATGAGTGCCACACGATGTAATCGCTTAAAGTCAGACTTGGGTTACTTAATGATGATGAATGATTTCTTGCAGGAGAACAGCCAACTGCAATACAATTTTGCATTGTATTCAACATCTCAGTTTGCATTTCTAAGGCCCAGTCAGAAGCCACATAACCAGGAACTCTGCTCCCAGGAGTTCTTGCTCAAACTTGTTTCAAATCCCAGGGCTTGTTGGGTCTGAGCCTGTTAGGAAACCACAGCAAAGTCTCGATTCAGGGTAGGATTTGGAGGCGTCGCAGCCTTTCTTGGACAAGCAGGTACTAGCGTATAGGGGACAATGGCTATGATGTGATTGTCACAGACTCCCCCCCCCAAAAAAAATGATTAAAAGGCAACTTGGTTTCTCTTCAGAGCCATGTAGCCTAGTGGATACAGCACTGGAGAGGGACTTGGGAGACCAGCATTTAATCCTAGCTCTGCCACTGGGTGACCTTGGGCAAGTCACTTTGCCTTTCCATGCCCCAGTTTCCCCCTCTGTAAAATGGGGATAATGATACCAGCCTCCTTTGTAAAGTGCTCTGAGAGCTGTGGCTGAGAAGTGGTAGACTGGAACTGGGGACTGTTATTCATTGGTTGCAATGCAGCTGCGATGGAGGTGTGCACTTGAGAGGCCTGAGTCTGGTGTGAGTTGTAGTTGTCTCTGCTGCACCCACAAGACCCCACTCCTCTCCCGGTGCCAGGAATGGAACCCAGGAATCCTGGCTCCAGTGCCCCTCTCCTAGCCACTAACTTGCATTTCCCCACCAGGGCTAAATCCAGTGTATAAAGCAAGCCCTGAAAGAGGTTTAAGCTGCTGCTTAACTGTGAGGTCTGGGAGCCAGGTTAGCAGGGTAAAGCCAGCGTGGGGATCCAGTGTTCAGAACTGCCTTGAAATGGCCCCTGCAGACTCCCCACTGTCCCTTGCAGACAACTGGGGGCTGAGGGGTCCCCCAGCCCTGGCTAATCCCCATTCCCTTTGAGGGGATAGAGTTCTCCAGGCTGCCCATTGCTACGGGTGCGGGGTGTCTTACTTCAAACAGAGCCGACCTCAGAGAGAACTTGGAATCTACGTCCCCGCTGCGAACTTGGAGCCCTCTCCCACACGTGAAGTGTTAGCACAGGAGAGTGGACCTTGCTGAACGCCCCACAGGCTTGGCATGGGTGGGGAATTGTCTGTGCTAAGTGATGGAGCATTAAGAAATAACAGTAGCGGGATGAGGGGGTTAGAGCAGGGGAGGCTGGGTGCACAACTCCTGGGTTCTATCCCCAACACCCCCCCACCACGACCATCACGTGTCTTTGCTCAGTTTTCTCCTCTGCTCCCCAGCGAACTGGGATAGGAGCCATCAAATACACTGCAGCCAGGCCACCGGAGGGGTCAGAGGGGAGGGGATCAGAATTTCAGCTTCATCCCCATCACCCCTCCTGCCCACCCGATGCCAGTGGCTGCCCCACCTGATTAGAAACCAGACCTAGGTTTAGCAGAGCTGATTAGCCACAGGGAAGGGGGCTGACATGGCTCCAACAGATCAGAGACCAGCCCCGGTCCAGCAGGAGCAGATGAAAACCTTCCTTCCCAGTGCTGGGCTGTTAGCACAGCAAGTGACAAAGGCTGGCAGGGGTGAAGGATCCAGTGCACTGGGACCCAGTGGTTTTAATCTCCATTCATTCTGCCCCCTTCTAATCCCTCTGTCCCACTTCCTGGAAGCTGCTTTGATCTATTTCCCAGAAACCCCCCTCCCCATGGTACACTACACCTCCCCCCATGACCTCCCCCATGCCCCCAACACAAAAACACTCCCACCAGGCATCTTGCTGGGAGTTAATCAGGTTAAGAAGCTGAGCTGGGTGTTGGAGAGTGATACCAGGCCCATCTAGCACATGGCAGGGGAGAGGGAGGGGGGAACCAGCCCCAGGAAATGCAGGAGCAGGCTCTCTGAACATATCCACACTGCAGCCTTCTGGCACACACCATGGGCCAGGTGTGATCTCGGGCTCACAGCCAGCTGAAGAGCCTCGTCTAGATGCAGCTCTTGGCACCATAGCTGGTTTCTTAAATTCTTGATGAAACATAAGAGCCGTGTCATAACAATTCAAAGTGATACAAGCTATGAAAGTGAGATTTTGGAAGTGTTGCCAGTTGCATAATGTAATAAAAATATTGGAATGATAATTAGTGTGTAATACACATGCCATAAAAACCAATTTTCTATTTCCAAGATCACTGCTTTTATAATTTAAACTCAAGTAAAGGAGAAAATCCCTAGAAATATTCATTTTTAGGAGGGGGTTTGTGAGACTTGACATTTTAGTGAAAGGGGTTCACAGGTTGTTAAAGTTTGGGAACCACTCCTCTAGGGTGCCTACCATTGGCAGACAGGCAGGGGGTTCTGGGCTAGATCGGCGTGGGCAAACTTTTTGGCCTCAGGGCCACATGGGGGTTCCAAAACTGTATGGAGGGCTGGGTAGGGAGGGCTGTACCTCCCCAAACAGCCTGTCCCCCCATCCAAACAGGGGGCTCCTTGTCAACCTCCCAGGGCCCCTGTCCCTAACTGCCCCCCAGGACCAACTGCCCCCTAGCCACACCCCCACTCCCTGACAGGCCCCCACAGAACTCCCACACCTAACCAACCCTCCTTGTCCCTTGAGTGCCCCCAGCACTCCCTGCCCCTTATCCAATCCCTCCACCCCCACACACCTTACCATACTGCTCAAAGCATATGTAAGGTAGCATGTCAGGCAGCTGTGCCACTCTGCCGGGGCTGGCCAGAGCAGTGGCAGTACAGCGAGCTGAGGCTGAAGGGTGGGAGGGGCCAGGGCCCAGGCTCCCCAACCAGGAGCTCAAGGGCCAAGCAGGATGGGCCTGTGGGCTGGATGTAGCCCATGGACTGTAGTTTGCCCACCTTTTGGCCAGATGGACCTTTGGTCTGAGCCACTATGACCGTTCTTATGTTCAGCGCTAAGAGTCTTCACAGCCACCATATACCCCTGCTAGCCAAGCCAAGGGGAACCTCCCCCAGGCTGTCCTGAGCACAGAAGGCTCTGAGGGTGGTTAGCTCACAAGGACCATGTGGCTCCTGTATCCAAGCCTCCAGGGCAGGGGGCTTCAGCTGCCCTAATTTTACAGTCCCCAAGGAGATGGAACAGAGGAGTTAGAGGAGAGGACATTCCCCCCAGTACATTTCATTAAAGCCCAGGGACAAGCAGGGAGACACCCCGGCAATGTGGCCCTTCCCCCAGGCATTTCCTGAGACCAATCTGCACGGCTGGAGTCAGTCAAGGGAGCGGGTAAGAGAAGTGGAGATTCAGCATCTCTGGGCCCAAGCTGCTCCCCTTCCACTCACAGCAAACCAGTTTAGCCCCAGGTGCGTAATTCACACAGGCAGGTTTTCCTAGGTGCTGCCACAAACTCCACCAGGGCTCCCGGGCCCCACAGCCAGCAATTCACTAGCAGAGCTAAAGCCTTGAGCCTGCTCTCGCTCACTGGAGGCAACATCCTTTCTGACTCTGGCCTGGGAGACCTGCTGACAGCAGAGGGAGCCCAGGCCTCAGGCATTTTCCTGCCCTAGGGAAGGGACAGAGAATCTGTCACATGGGGCCTGGCTGAGAACTACCGAGTTGCTCTGCCCCATTCAGCCTCCACTTCCTTCCAAGTGACAAGATGGGCTTCATTTGTGGCACGAGGCAAGTTAACAATGTAGGGTTAAGCCATCCCCAGCTTCTAGGCATGGAAGAGGCCATGGGGGAATATGCACCATGGGAGACATTAGAGGAGGAAGAACAAGTCCAAGGAGGTAGCTGCAAAAGCTCTTTTGATCAGGGATACAGCTGCCCCCCAGCCCCTACACAAGGCTCCCAGCTGAGCAGGATGGTTGGTTTTTGTCCAGACACAGGCTATGGGAAGCCCCCTGAGCGCAAGGATCGTGGAAGCCCCCCAGGCTCAGATTACAGGGGAGACTTGCTGGAGTGGCCCTTCTTGGCTCCCTTCTCTGGCGTTTTGACCAGGGTCAGCTTCTTGGCCAGGCTGGTGCTGGCTTTCATCACCACCTCATGTTCAATCTTCTTCCGGATGCCGACTTCCAAGTTCTGGGGAGGAAGGAGGCCGTAAGGCAAATTAACCTAGCAGCAGCCATCTAAGTAGGGGCCTCCTGAGGAGGAACCAGGGGCTAAAGGGGGTCACCCTCTAGTCCCTGCCCAGCCTCTCACTTCCCTTCACCACTCTGCTGAGTGCAACTGAACAGGTCTCAGACTGAGCAGGTGAGAGAAAAATCACAGGACTGGAAAGGGACCTCGAGAGGCGTCTAGTCCAATCCCCTGCACTCATGGCAGGACTAAGTATTATCTAAAGCAGTAGTCTGAAAACTGGGGTGTGCGCGAGACCAGGAGCCAGGTGCCACAGCACAGACACTGGCCCCAGGAGGGCAGTTAGGGGATAAGGAGCAGTGAGGCTTAGATAGAGAGTTGGATCCTGGGGAGCAGTCAGGGGACAAGGATGGGGGGGCTCTGAGGGAGGCAGTTGGGGGTGGGAAGTAGGAGGGAGAGGATGGGGGTGGGGCTAGGGCAGGGCCAAGTTTCCCCCATGGGGGTGGTTGCTCAACATTTTTTTCTGCTAGGGGTGCATGATCAAAAAAAGTTTGGAGACTCCTGATCTAAAGGGACACACAAGACCAGATTTCTTCGGGGGCCTGGGGGGAGGACGGGACATATTTCATGGTCAGTGAGTTGGGCAGGGACGTATCTGTAACAAACTGAGCTATAAGCGTTGCTGCTGCTGGGGGCTGTTTCTTCCCCACCCCCCACCTCACCTTTTTCAGTTTCTGCTGCTGGATCACCCGAGCTTTCTTGGGAGCAATTACCCGGCCTGGAGGAGACACATGGGAGACGGGAGGGGAGTATCTGGACCCATGGATGCCAGCAGCTAAACCGCCCCAGCGTAGGGATCCCGGCCAGAGCGCTCCTGCGAGGGGCAGGGGGAGAACGGCCTCCCCCGGGGCACGGCAGGAGGAGGGGGCGGCTACAAGCGGGGACGGACAACAGGTTAGTTCCCCTCCCCCCCCCGGGGGCTGCTCCCCCCCCCCCCCGGCCGCGGACCCCCTCTCCGGGGTCCCCGGAGCCCCTGGGCCGCCGGCTTCTTCCCCCCGCCCGGCTTCTTGGCCTGGAACTTCTGCTTCCCCTGAGCCATGAGGCAGCCTCCACTTCCGGCAGAGCCCCAGTGCACGCCGGGATACAGAGGGGCAAGCCTCGCCCCCAGTGCACGCCGGGATACAAAGCGGCGGCAGGAACGTCACTTCCGATGACGACGGGATAGAACAAGTCGCGCGCGCTCGTCCGCCGCCCAAGTGCATGTCGGGATACAGAGTGGCGAGGGGAAATCACTTCTCCAGTGCGACCATGGCAGGACATAGCGAGGTACACTCGCCCCAGTGCATGCCGGGATACAGCGAGGCACACTCGCCCCAGTGCATGCCGGGACACAGCGAGGCACACTCGCCCCAGTGCATGCCGGGATACAGTACCGGTGAGTCAGGAGGAACCCATGGTGCGGGTTCTGCCAGGCTACATGGGCACTTCCCGCTGCTGCCATTCAGAACGTCCAGCCCTGGGAGCTAAGGGAGAATCTCCTGTGGCAGCAGAGGGGCTATGACACATGGTGGATGGAGCGGGGTAGTCAGCGTCCATCCAGTAGAGGGGACACAGCTCATTTAGACAGCTACAGGCATCAGCCCACGCAGGAACGTGGTGGTGGTCAGAGGCAATGGGGATTTATTAACAGCATGTAAAACAGAGCCAGGCAGGGGGGTATTGCTCTTGGTCCCTGCAGAGGGAAAGCCGGGTCTCTTCTCCCCTCACAGCACGAAGCAGGGAGCTGAGGGGTTCGCCCTCCTTTTACTGCCCGGTGAGGGCCCCTCGGAGCTCTTCAGGGCGGAAGACCCCAAGCTCCGTGATGATGCCCCCGGTGATGAGTTCGTGCGGTGTGACGTCGAAGGCCGGGTTCCAGACGCCGATCCCTTGGCAGGAGAAAAACAAAGACACTGTGAGCCGCTCAGCAATGGGACCCAACCCTCCAACCAATAATTCCTACTGGCCCATTCTCGCCACCTCCTCTTGCACCAGGACAACCGGCTGGTGCACAAAACTGTTCGAGGAAGCCCCCCTCCTGCAGTACCGGGCGCTGCGATCCGCACTCCATTGACGTCCGTCAGCTCCTGGCTCGGCCGCTCCTCGATCACGATTTCAGCCCCTTCTGCCAAGCTCAGGTCACATGAGGTGCTGGGGGCCGCCACGTAGAAGGGGATCCCATGATGCTTTGCAGCGATGGCCAGCTGGTAGGTGCCCACTTTGTTGGCAGTGTCGCCATTGGCCACCACCCGGTCAGCTCCCACGACAACAGCTGGGCGAGGGAATGCGACGGTTAAAGTCCTGGAGGGACGATTCCCGTGCCACGTGACCACCAAGGAGTCAGCAAGGAGATAGCCACCATAGCACGTGGCAGGCAGATCCCAATCCTCCCACACCCCTCAGGGACTGCATAAGGCCCCAGGGAAGCAGCTGTATGGAGCACCCAGCATGGTTCTCCGAGAGGCAGTGATGTCCAGGGGACGGAGCACCATGCTGGGAGAACACCGGGATTCTATTCCCGGCTATGCCCAGAGATACCCAGCAGAGCAGCTGCAAGCCATCACCCCTCTCTATGCTGCAGCGTGTCCACCCACCTCAGAAACGGCAGCCGATGCCACTAATACACCGCACTTGTGTGTCAAGTGCTGTGAGCTCCGTGGGTGACGTGCCCTACACAGAGAAATCGGCGCTTCTCGGTCAGCCGTGCACCATGACAGACTGAACCAAGCTGTGGCGGTGGGGTTCAGGCGGCAGCTTGTCTCCCACTCACCAGACACGCCCTTCTCCTTCATGGCCACAGAGACCATGCTGTCCGCGATGAGCGTGGCCGGGATGTGCTCGTACACCAGCTCGTAGGCTGTCAACCGTGCCCCCTGGTTGTACGGCCGCGTCTCCGTGCAGTAGACGTGCTCCAGACGGCCCAGGGTGTGCAGAGAGCGGATGACACCTGCATGGGGAAAGGGGAATCATGACGGGGCGGGAGGGAGGTGTTAGTGAGTTGGAGAGCACAGGCAGGTGGTCAGAGCAGGACCCCTGGGGTGAATTCCCCTGACCTGGGAAGGGAATGGGGCCTAGTGGTTAGGGCAAAGATTGGGAGTCAGGACTCCTGGGTTCTACTCCCTGGGTCTAAGTGTGGGGTGGGCTAGTGGTTAAAGGAGAGGGATTTGGAAGTCCGGACTCCTGGGTTCTCTGGCTCCGGGAGGGGAGAGAGGTCTAGGGGTAAGATCCGACTCTACTTTGCTCTTCCCCCAACCCTATGTGGCTCCCCCCGGTGTGGGCAGATGCCCTGCCCAGCCCACGTACCCAATGCGGTGCCGTAGCCGGCGGTGGCCAGGGAGCCGGTGTTGCAGTGGGTCAGCACCGTCATCTTGTCCTGCGGTGATGCCCGGAGCAGGTGGCGGGCCCCATGTTCCCCAATGCTCCTGTTGTCCTGCAGGTCTTTCTCCAGCATGGCCTCTGCCCACTGGATGACGCTGAGGGGTAGGGAGAAGGTTAGGGCACGGCCCCGAGGAAGGGGAGGGGCTGCAGACCTGGTGCTCACCTCTCCCGCAGGCTCTCGGCCGTGGCCTCCTCCCGCTGGGCCTCCTGGGAAGCGAAAGCCGCCAGCTCCTGGGCCGCCCATGCCATGTTCACAGCCGTGGGGCGTGCGGTCACCAGGTAGCTGAGTGAGTCACGGATGAAGGTCTCCAGGCCGACCTTGCCCTGTCCCATGCCGGCCCCACCGTGCAGCTCCACCGCCAAGCTCAGGCACCCCACGATGGCAATGGCAGGGGCACCCCGCACCTGGGGGACAATGGGGCACTGTCGGGGTTAAGGGGGAGGCTTTAGGGGGTGAGGTGGAGATACCGGGGGGAGGAGCTGCTAGCCCAGGTCAGAGCAATAGCCCAGTCCCCAGGCCAGCCCAGACCTGGTGCCCACCCCATGTCTCTATGCCCAGACCCTGCCCTGTGCCCCCCCTCCATGCTGCTGTGCCCAGCCCTGCACCCCCAACCCGCCCATACCCAACCCTGTGCCCCCATTTCCACACTGCTGTGCCCAGCACTGCACCCCGCACTGCTCCCTGATCAGCCCTGTGACCCCAACCCCTCCATACCCAGCCCTGTGCCCCCCACTACTCCATGATC
>ML677403.1:2110565-2137761 GCA_007922305.1 Dermatemys mawii
ACTGGGGCTGGAGATGAGGGGTTGGGATGCTGGAGGGGCTCAGGGCTCGGGTAGAGGGTTGGGGTGCAGTGGGGGGATAAGCTCTGGCTGGGGGTGTGGGCTCTGGGGTGAGAAATTCTGATCACATTGTAGCTACTTGGTAATCAAAATGTTTCCTAATCTGGGCAGCCAGCTCATGCTGTAGTCTTGACCCTGCCACAAGGATCTCCTCAGGAAGGTGCTGAGTGCCCTCAGTCTCATTACATTCAACAGCCCTCGACGGCTTTCACCACCTCGGAGGAGACGCTGGGCACCTGGCTACACTGGCCCACAAATTCAGAAGTTTTCCAATAAAATTCAATGGAGTTTTACAGCTGAAAGGTCGAGAGGTTTCAAGTGTTAGTGGGCAGGGTAGGATAGGATGGGAGTTATCTGGAAGGATGATCTAGTCCAGGGGCTAGGGTGTTAGCCTGGGACTAGGAAGACGAGGTTCAATTCCCTGCTCTTGCACAGACTCCCTGTGTGACCCTTGACTGCTCACTTAGACTTTCTGGGATCAAAGCCAATGGGAGGCTGGAGTGTTACTAGCTACACTCCTCACCCAGGCAATCTGACCTTTGTGCCGGCTGGTTGGGTCTGCCCCTCATGTGAATTATGCTCACAATCCCTCCTGGAAGCGCGGTGGGATAGCGCAGTTCTGAACAGCCCCCGGTGCAGGGCTGCAATTATCTGTCTCAGATGGAGCCTGGATGTTTCCCACCAGGGCACAGAGGGTTTCGATGTGGGGCGGAGGGAATTCCCTTGCTGCCATCGCTCCACTTGGGTGAGCTGAGCCTTCGGAAAGGACAAAATCCCTCCCTGTGCAGCACCTTCTCTGCCTGTAAAGTCTGGATGTGAAATAGCAGCCTGGGACCGGAGAGAGCCTGCTAATGCCCCATGTGTGCACCCGGCCTTGTGCTCTGCATAGGGAAGGAGGCTCCTGCTGTTTGAAAGGAGCAGGCTTCAGAGACTGGGATGTCCCAGGATTGAAGGAATTAACCATTGAAAGAGCTCAGCCTCTGAAGTGCTGTTGGTGGCGTCACCAGCTGAATGACTGACCCAGGCTGAGGGAAGACAGCAGCCCAGCATCAGGACTTCTCTGCTGCCCCCCCCCCCCCACTGCTGCTACCACCCCCACCTACCCCTGACTGTGTCCCCAACCCTCCCAGCTTAAAAGCTCCTAGCACGCTCCTGGCTTCTGTCTCTGGGCTTCTGCAGCCGGCTGCAGCCAGCGTGGGCTGAGGAATTTCTCCCCCACCCCACGGCGGAGGGGCTCTGCCCTGCCTGCTGCTTGAAATCTGGGACCTGTTCAGATGGCAGCAGATTCCCCCCATGCTATTTTAAGCTACAAAATCTGGAAATGTCCCTGAACATAGGGATATACGGTAACCCTAGTATCTATGGGGGGTAGAGGGGTGGCTGTGAGGGATGGGGGTGCTCAGTGCAGGTTGTGTTGGGGGTGGGAAAGGGGATTAATGGGGGTGCAGGGGTATTATATAGTAACAAATTTTAATCCTAAAATTAAGTGGACTAATCCCTGCTGTGTTGGATGCACCTGAGGGGGGTTTTGTCAGCAGGGATCTCTATGGGGATAGGGGCACTGTGAGGGGGTAGGAGAGTTGCTGGGTGAAGGGACCAGGCTCCCTCTGTGGCTGCTCCTGTTCCATTTGTCCCTGGCCTGGCCTGGCCCGGCCCGGCCCGGCCCAGCTCTGCCCTCCCCGCCAGGCCTCTGTCAGCTGCGCTGGGGCTCTGATGCGCTTCTGCGCTGCTCCAGATTTTTGCCCAACCTGCCCCCCCTGCCGAGGATCGAACCCGCGACGCTGCGGTTCCCAGCCCAGCGCGTTACCCGCTGCGCTACCTCTGACCCCCCCCGTCCAGTGGGGGGGGGGGGCTTTGACTGACAGCAGCGCACCGACCCCAGGCGCTGCCCAGACCCCTAAAGCGGGACAGACCTTGACAGCCCCCCCCGGCCCCGGGGGCTGCAGGAGCCGTCGCCATGACAACCACCTCCGCCGGAGCGACCGGCGCTTGGGGCGCGCGGGGAGGCCCCGCTGCCGGCGCCCCGCGGGGGGGGCTCAGCCGGTCGCTGCCCCGGCAGAGATAGCGCAGCGGGTAACGCGCTGGGCTGGGAACGCCGGGTCGGGAGTTCGATCCCCGCGGGGGGGACAGGCTGGGTCACAGGCAGGGGTGAAAATCTGGAGCAGCGCAGAGGACCAACAAGCGCCCCGGTGCAGTTGACAGAGGCCAGGCAGGGAGCGAGCGGGAGGGTAGAGCCAGGCCAGGCCGGGAACAAAAATGGACCCGACCCCCATCTCCATGGACCCCGAGGGGGTGCATCCAACAAAGTGGGGCTTAGTCCAGAAAACTGCAGGATTGAATATTCTTACTATACAGTACCCCTGCCCCCCCATAAATACCCCCAGGCGGGGGGGGGGGGCCTTTCCCAGCCCCCACCCACCAGCAGCACCACACTCACCGTCACTGGCAGGAGACGCTGGCGGGCACTAGGACCCTGCGGCGGCAGTGGCTGCAGGGACGCTTTGGCTCTGAGGGGCACCGAGGTGCCTGGGGGCAGCGGGGGGGGGAAACCAGGGGGGGGGGGGGGGGGGGGGGGGGGGGGGGGGGGGGGGGGGGGGGGCCGGGGGGGGGGTTCTCTGCCCACAAGCCCCGTCCCTGCGGAGCCGCCCCGGGCAGAAGCAGCGACCGGCGCCCGGCCGCCCGCGGTCCCAGGATCGGGACGAAAGGGCGCCCTGAGCGATGCACGGTCGGGACGCGGGACGAGCCCCCTAGAATCGGGACTGTCCCGATCAGAGCGGGAAGTCTGGTCTCCGGACCCACCCAGGCCACGTGGCTCCGCAGGGGGCGGGCCCGGGCCCGGGGAGACCCGCGCTGCGGCCCTGGAGCCGCCCAGTCCCGGGCTCGGCTTCGCCTCTCAGAGCGGGATCGTAACCCGACAGGACTTGTCATAGAGCCAGTCGTCCTGGGCACCTCCCCACCCCGAGCTAGGGAGAGAACCCAGGCGTCCTGGGCACCCCCTCTGCCCTTCCAGAGCTAGGGAGAGAACCCAGGAGTCCTGGGAACCCCCCTGCTCTAACCACTAGGCACCCCCCACACTCCCAGAGCTAGACAGAGAACCCAGGCATCCTGGGCAGCCCCTGCTCTAACCACTAGACCCCATTGCCCTCCGCAAGCTGTTGCTAGAACTAGGGTTGTCAACACTCCAAGCCTGTCTTGTAGTTTCCAGGAACTAAAAATTAATCTTTAATTAAAGATTAGTTCATATGATGAAACCTCCAGGAATACTTGCAACCAAAACTGACCTCTCCCCTGCTCTAACACTAGACCCTGCTGCTCTCCCCAAGCTGGGGTCAGCACCCAGGGTCCTGCCTCTCAGCCCCAATTCCCTGACACTGCTGTCTCTAGCACCTAGTGGACATAACAATGGCCACAGTGGGTCAGATCAATGGTCCAGCCAGCTCAGGATCCCTAACAGGGGCTGAAGCCAGATGCTTCAGATGGAACAAACAGAGCTGGGTAATTAGTGAGCCAGCCAGCCACCCTGTCGCCCAGTCCCAGCTTCTGACAATGAGAAGACCCAGAGCATGGGCCGTGTCCCTGCCCATCCTGGCCAACAGCCACAGAGGAACCAATCCTCCATGAGCTTATCTAGTTCTTTTTTGAACTTTTGGCCTTCACACATCACATGGCAAGGAGTTCCACAGGTTGACTGTGCATTATGGGAGAAGGTTTGTTTTAAACTTTTTGCCTATTGATTTCACTGGGTGACCCCTGGCTCTTGTGTTATGTGATGGGGTAAATAACACTTCCTTAGTCACTTTCTCCACCCCAGCCATGATTCTACAGACTTTTTCTAGCAACATCCCCCCACTCCGCACTGCTGTTATGCTGGTATAAAAGTCCCTTCTACAGCATATTCCCCTGCCCAGATAGGAATAGTTACACGGCATCCTTATACTGGAATAACCTTGTCAACCCTGGCGGAGGGGGCGGTGTACCAAATCTAACTAGCCCAGTGTAGTTAAAAGGTGGTACAATCTGTGTGTTTAGACAAGGCCTAAGTCTCACTGAAAATCAACAGGGCAAGTTCTATGGTTTTAATGATTCCAGCAGAGAAAGGGCAATTCCATCCGCCCACGCTCTCTACGTAAACCAGAGCGAGGGGTCACGGCTCTTGCGGAAAACGGGGAGCGGGTTCTCAGGTCTCTCCCGTGTTTGAAAAGGTCACCTGTAGACATGTCCCTTGCAGCCCTGCATTGAGCAGGTTTAATCTATCAGCAGCTTGCGAGGGTTTCCGTTTCGGCTACTCCCTTCCCTGTGAAGTCCCAGCGAACCAGTTTCTCTCCTGCCGTTCTCAGTCCTGTTCCTATGAAGCAGGAGACACTCGAAGGTTCATCACAACCACGGGGTGGGTGCTGTCAGTGAACATCACTGTTAATCAGCCGGAGGATAGACTAAAACAAGCCCTTCCTTTACTAGGTACAGTGGAATAGTGGAGCAGATACAGGGGACAAGAGGCGGGACACAAGGGTGAGGGGCACTGTATAAATATCAGAGGGGCAGATGTGAATTGCTGTCTGCGATCCTGAGGGAGGAATCTCATATACATGGGGTACAGGCAGGGGATGCGCCGCTGTTCCAGGGTTACATGGGGAAGGGTATCAACAGCACCGATACGGGGGTGTTGAAGGTCTGGCTGGCTGGCTGGCAGCTCTGTGGAGAAGGCCGGATCACGGCTGCGGCTTGGAGGAGCCAGAGTTCTTGCTGGGTCTACAGCTTAGAGTCATTGAAACAATGGGGGCCCCCTACGTCCAGCCCTGACCGGTGTGTTCAGTCCACTTCAGCATCCGAGCTGGAGTTCGAATAGTCCGCCACGAGAGAGGAGCTGAGGCTGGTGGAGCAGGAGGGGCTGGCAGTGCCCCCGGGGGAGTTCTGCTGGGGCGTCCCATGGGCTGTGCTGTCGCGGGTCTGCCCCCCAGTTCCTGCCCCATGCTCCAGGCTCTCTCCCGGGCTGCGCAGGCTCTCGGGCCCCTCCCTGGATTTGCGGCGCACGATGCCCAAGTGGCCGATTGTGATGGGGGAGCCGCCAGCGAGCGCCTTCGGGGGCACGGCTTTCCCGGCGAGCCCCAGCTTCTTAAGTGTGTCAGTGGCTTTGCCCCCTGGAGCTGGAGCAGGGGGGAACCAGGAGCGGCCAGAGATCTCTGTTCGCTTCAGCTTCTGCTTGTCCTCATAAGCTGGAAGGAGAGGAAAGGGCAGCAGGATGGTGACGGGCACCCACCGAGGGCACAGGTGGGAGCCCAGGGGCACCTGAAAGCTTCAATGTCATTGGAAGCATTGGCTCAGGGCTCCTGGCCTGGGACCAGCCCAATGTGCCTGTGCTGAACAGCACACGCTGATCTACGGGGCTCGTAGTCCCCCAGGCCTGAATGCCACTCTCCACAGAGCCCACTCCCAAATCACACCTCAGTAAGCAGCAAAACCAGGACTAGAACCCACGAGTCCTGGATCCCACTCCCGCCACCCCAACGCCGGGACTAGAACCCACGAGTCCTGGATCCCACTCCCGCCACCCCAACGCCGGGACTAGAACCCACGAGTCCTGGATCCCACTCCCGCCACCCCAACGCCAGGACTAGAACCCAGGAGTCCTGGATCCCACTCCCCCTGCCCGAACACCGGGACAAGAACCGAGTCGTCCTGGATGCCACTCCCCCAAGCCCAACGCTGGGACTAGAACCCAGCAGTCCTGGATGCCACTTCTGCCACCCCAACGCCAGGACAAGAACCCAGGAGTCCTGGATCCCACTCTCCCCATCACAACGCCAGGAACAGAACCCAGGAGTCCTGGCTCTCCTGATTTGTTCATCCCCGATGTAAATCACATCCCACTGACAGTACCAGTGGTGACCTTAACCCTACGCTGCCCACATCCCTCCGTGCACAGGGCCACCCCGAAAACCTGAGGCAGCCCCCAGCCCCAGCCAATGGCACGTACAATCCAGGCTGTGGTACTTGAGCAGGGCTGCCAGGCGCCGGTCCTCCTCCGTCTCCTGCACCAGAGGGATGCTCAGGTTGGCCTTGGTCTGCAGAGCCAGGTCCTTCTCCTCTTCCTCCTGGAGAATCTTCTTCTCCTCCTAGACAGGGGAGAGAAAGGGCCCAGCCGGCTACAGTTGGCCACTGAAGCTCAGGCCTGGTGTAAGGAGAGGGGGTAAATCCCATTGGCTTCCGCAGAGCTGTGCCTGCTGACGCCAGGGCTGAACTTGGCCCCTGACCTAGTGCCCACGAGTGATACTGCAGGACTGTGCAAGGCAGAGAATCCTGAACTACCACCCTGAGTAGCGCAGAGGGGAGTCTCAGCACGTCCTTCCTCCAGCCCAGCACACTCCTTCCTGCCCCCTCCCCTCCAGCACCTCCCATCCACCGAGCATAAAGCACCGCACAAAGGAGGGCATGATCATTATCCCCATTTTACAGATGGGGAAAACTGAGGAACGATCGGAGGGGACCTGCCCAAGGTCACCCAGCAGAGCCCAGGTCACCCGAGTCCTGGGCTCCATCTACAAGGCCAAGCTGCCCCCCAAAAGGCCAGGAGGGTCCCAGCGAGGAGCAATGCGCCATCCACACGGCTCTCAGTCCCTGCTCACCCTGAACTTCCTGCGCAGCATGCTGTTGATGGCAAAGTCATCCTTCCAGGCACTCTGGGCCTCCTGGATATTGGACAAGGTGGGGATGGCTCTCTGCAGCTTGCCCTGGTCCACGGTACCGTGCTCTAGCCGGAACATGGCATCCGTCTCCAGCTTCTTCTTCTCCTCGTGTTCTGGAGGCAGAGGGACAGACACAGGGACTCGCCAGTGGGACCTGCGCTCCCAGCCGCCGGGAGGAGCAGGGCGGGCCGCTCCCTGGGCTCACCTGTGGTCAGGATCTGCTCGTTGTCTTGCATGTCCCAGCGCTCCTCCTTGCGCTGGGCCCCGCTCACAATGACGTAGTCACAGTTGGCTGGGTCCGTCTGCATCTCGATGTAATTGACGCACAGGTGGCACTTCATCCGAAACCTGGCGCCCAAGGGGACAGGCTGGGGTCATGGCTGGGGGGTTATTTCCTGGCCACCTCCTTGAAGCCCGAGCCAGACTTCAGCTCCCTGGCCTTTGCTCCTGTCCTGCTAGAAGGATCTTACACCAACTCCCGAAGTCTTTGGCATGTGGTCCCACCAGAGACAGGACACTGTGCTAGCCAGACCCTAGTCTGAGCCACTGGGGGTGCAGGGGGCATAAAAATCCCAGAACTGCTAGTTTTATTCACCTTCCCTTTAGCCAGGGGGAGGGGGGTAGCCTCTGCCTCTCCCACAATATGCCAGGCACGTGTGGAGCTGGATCATCCCAGTCACGCACAGCCCCGTGAGCCACAGACGCTCACTTCGCCTCTCAGTATTGTCCACCCGGTAGCTGTGTGTGTGTAGGGGGGGAAGTCGAGCACGGGAGGGGGAGAGAGAGAAAGGACTCAGCCAGTTCAGTGGTGAAGCTGAGAAGAGTTTCCCTTGCTCTAACCACTAGACCCCATTCCCGTCCCAGAGCTGGGAGGAGATCCCTGGATTCCTGGCTCCCAGCCCTGTGCTCTAACTGCAGGCCCATCCCTAGGGGAGCAGGGGGCAGCGATGGCACACAGAGCCCAGAGGATGCTGCTTTCAATCCAGCTCAGCTCAATAGCAGCTTCCTCCTCTCTGTCAAGCCACGTTTGTTGCCGGGGCGCTGCTGGCTGTTCTGGGGGCAGCTTCCCTTCCCTTCTGGGCAGGTGACAAGTGGGGGCTCCGGGGCCCATTCTAATCCTGAGCACTTTGCTGGGGGAGGCCGTTTGGGGCCAGGGACAATGGTGGGGTTCCAGTGGCCCCCCAGACTCAGCTGACGCAGGTCACCGCTCCGAGCAGGCCCAGAGTGCAGGAGGAGGGACAGGGAGGAGCGTGCGCTTCCCACACCCACCTGTAGATGGGGGTAGTGTAGTAATTCCCAACTTTCTTCTTCTCCGCATTGTACCGGACACCTGCGGCAGATAGAGCTGGGAGCTGAAGAGCCCGACGCGCCAACTCCGCCCCTGACCCCCATTTCCCTCCAGCACTGGCAACAACGTCATGTCTACCCGGGCTCCCAAGCTGTGCTGGGAATAGGACCCAGGAGTCCTGGCTCTCAATCCCAGGGTTCACTGACCCTCAAGACTTCACTTTAGACAAGGCCAGGTCACACAGCACGTTGAGGTATGAGCTGGCAAGAGAACCCAGGAGTCCTGACACACACACCCCTCTTGTACTACAAACCTTCTCTCCCCAATTTCTCTTTCCTGCCACATCATAGATTCCACCCTTTCAGCACCCTGAAATGGAGGGATGCATTATCAGCCCCATTTCACAAATGGGAAGCTGAGGCATGGGGTAGATTAAGTGACTTGCCCAAGGTCTCACAGGAAGTCTGTGTCAGAGCTGGGAATTGAACCCAGGTCTCCCAAGTCTGAGTCATGTGCCCGACCCACCAGACCACCATCTCGACAGCTGCCCAGGCTGCTACATGAGCAGCTATGCAGATCCCTTGGAGGGCAGGAGCTTACCCATTCCAATGTGATTCTTGCAGCCATCGCACCAGATGTTGTAGGGCATCTCGAACCTAGGAGAGAGCAGCCAAGACAGTGCCGGTCACCCTGGGGCTAGAACCCACGTCCTCCCCAGCCGACAAGCACTGAGCTGGAGTGAAGGGTCTAAGCGCAGCTCAGAGCAGTGCCCTACTCTGAGTCGAGTCCACAAACAACCTGAATTGTGCCTCAGGCTGAACGCTGTTCCTGGGGAGCAGAGGGGACCCGGCTCCTTTAATCACTGGCAGCCAAGCACCCCAACACAGGCATATCAAAGAGAGTTTGTGCCTGTTACTTCTAGGGAAGGTGACTGCACTGACCTCAACTGGGGGCTAAACCCGATGTCTTCCCTAAAGCACCACTCAGTGTAGTTGTGAGAATAGAACCCAGGAGTCCTGGCCCCAGAAACCCCCTGCTCAAAGCACTAGATCCCACTCTTAGCCCAGAGCTGGGAATAGAACCCATGAGTTCTGGCTTCCCAGTCCCCTGGTCTACCTACAAGGCAGCAATGCATAGGTTCCCTCAAGATGCATTCAGAGGTCATGAGGGACAGTAAAGGGAGAACACGCTCTTACCTGATGATAAGGATGCCCTGGGAGAGCTTGCGGGCTCTCTCACGCAGTGGGTGGCTGTTGCGGTATTTATTAAGGGAGACATGCTGTGCGGGAAAGAATAGAAAGGCAGCCATTAAGCTATAGCAATAGGCCAACATCAGTTTGGTTCCTAGAACTGTCAGCACCGACAGTCCCTCCAATCCAGTATCTCATCATGGCAGCAGCCAATGCCAGATGGTTCAGAGGGAGATATAAACTCACCATAATACCCCAGAGAGGAAATTCCATCCTGACCCCCAGCTGGAAGGTAGCTCATACCAGGAAGAATGTAGACCTATAGCCCTTGTGATCCTAGCCATGGCGGACTTTGTTCTTATCAATATCATACCTAATCCCCCTTTGAAATTGACTAAAATACTGTAGCAGGGAGTTCCACAGTTCCTTATAAAGTAATTTACCCGTTATCCACTTAAAACCTGTTGCCTTTGAATTTAATCAGCTGCCCTCCTGTTGCTTTTTCACATGAAATGGGACAAAGTGAGGCCTGATTGGCTTAATTCCCAGTCATTGGTTTCATTCCCAACTACAGCCACAGGCTCGGAACTTTGTCCATGAAGCTGACTGGTAAACACAGTGTTCAAGCTGGCAAGAGCAAACTGGACACCAAGCATCAGCCGATGTGTCTATGACCAAGCCTTGCTTTTCAATCCCTGCTCTTACCTTTGCTGGGTCGAAGTCAGGAGGGTAATACTTATTCACACCTTTTCTTTCACCCTATAGGGAAACAAAGCAAAAAAATAATCATCAAACTCCTACATCAGGATGCCAGACTGAAGCAGCAGATTACTTACCTCAGGTGGTTCAATTCTTTTTACCCATCTGTCTCAGTGATCTCATGAAAATCTCTGCTCTCATTAAAAACAAAAAAAAGGCAGTTTCCTGCCCCTGCACTCATGAAGAAAAGTTCAGAAATGTGGGCTGAGGGACCTGAACAGCATAGAAGGTTACAAAAAGGAACTCATGAAATCTCACGATTTTAAAAACAATCTCATGGGTTTTTGAGGCCTGACTTGTGATGTTTGAATACTGCCGGACAGCAACATTGGGATCAGTTCCACTCACCATTGTGAAAAGTCTCTAGCTCCAAGCACCTGAAACACGCACAGTCTATGGGAAAGATAAGAAGAGAGGGTCATTTCAAGTCATTATTTCTAGGGGCTAGAAATAATGACTTGCTTTTGTAAAGCACTTTTCATCCGTAGATCTCAATGCATTTTACAAAGAAAGTTAGTACCATTACCCCCATATTACAGGTAGGGAAACTGAGGCACACAGCAGGAAGGGACCTGTCCAAGATCACCCAGAAGACCAGGAGCATCCCTCCTAATTCCCAGTCCACTCAGCCTCTCTGGCTCTTTCTTGGCCTGTGGCACTGATCTCAGGACGGCGACCGCAAGCCTCTCTAAGTGCCTAGCTCAGTCCCAGTTCCTGTCATCCGGGGGAGGGGCTGGTTACAGCCGGGCTGACCCCACTGCCCACCTCCAACATACTGAGAACGTTTTGGCTTAGTAGTGTAAACAGGCCCTAGCCGTGTGCTAAGCATGGCCCCAAGCAGCATAGCAGACACAGCTATGATGGGGGGAAGGGGTGTTGCTCAGCCCCCGTCTCCCCCCCGCCCCCTCCCCCAAAGCAGAGACAAGGCCAAAGGGGCCTGACCAAGTCAACACCAGGGCAGTTCAGCTGGGATCTCTTGGGAACAGAAGCCCAAGGGTGGGGCTGACATCACCAGAAACGCCCCCCCCCCCGCGGTAGCCATCAGTGGGGGGCGCTTGAGGCTTCCCCCCTGTTTACATGGTGGGGGGGGCAATAAGGATCCGAACTGGGGACAGCCCAAGGAAACCCTTCCCCCCCCACCGACCCCCCAGCTAAGATAACAGGGGGAGGGAGGGAGACGCAGAGAAGGGCCCCTCCCCGGTACCTATGTGGTGTGCGGGCCTGGGGGGCCGGGGGAAGGAAAGGGGCAGAGACGGAGGCCCCCCCAGTGTGGGGGGCAGAGAGGAAGCTCCCAATTTAGGGGGGGGGCGGAGGAGGCAGAGAGCCCCCCCGTATGTGGGGACGAGGAGGGGACAGACAGAAACTCCCCCCCCCCCGCAAGTATCTGGGCGGGGGGGACCCCTGAGGTTCCCCCCCCAACGCAGGAGCGACCACTAACCTCTTCCGCCTCTGCCTCCTCCTCTTCCTCCCTGTCATCAACAGCCGCCTTCACTCGGCCCCGCCCCAGGATCGTCCCCCCCCCATCAGCTGCTGCAGTCCCCACGTGGCCGGAGCTGGCTGGGCTGGGGGCCGCATGGGGCGAGGGCGGGGCTTGCAATGGGGGGAGGGGGTAGGTCCCTCCGTCCTAAATAACAAGGCGTACGGTCCCCACCTTTGGTTGGCTGAATTCTTGGGAGGTGGCCTCACGTGACACCATCTTTAATTAATTAAAGATTAATTTTTAATTCCTGGAGACTCCAGGGCCCTCCTGGAGGGTTGGAACCTGAAACTGCCCCCAGTTCCGCTGCCCTGTCTGCAACCCGCCGTGGGAGAGAAGAACCAGGGCTTGGCACTGGGGGAACGGGCTCCAGGGAGATCCCCGGCCCTGCAGGATTGGGAAATAACCCCCTGGCCCCTCTCCCAGGGCAGGCTCAGCACAGGGAGGCCTTGAAACCTGCCTGGTTGGGATCAAGGGGTGATTTGCACAATCATGGGCACAGTGAAATGGCCTCCCAAGCGCCTGAGCCTCGGCCAGGGCTCCCCCCCGGCGTGTTGGGACTGGGGAGTCCTGGGCTCTATTCCCAGCTCCGGGAGGGGAGCCTCCGCATGTGAAAACCGCTGGTTGAGAAGCAGGATGCCTGGTTTCTTTTCCCAGATCTGACACCCCTGGTGAGATCCAAGGCTAGAGGAGGTGATGAGGAGGCAGGACGCCTGGGCTGGCATATCTGCTCTGGCCTGGGAGTAGAATCCAGGGGCCACAGCTAGTAGTTGGGTAGCAGGACTCCCGGGATTGATCCCTGACTCCTCCAGCGAATTGGTGCATAATTTTGGGCATGTCTCGTTCCCTTTCTATGCCTCAGTTTCCTCATCAGTAAACCAGGGGTAACAATGCAGGTACATATTAATTAATATTAATTAATCAGGTAATTCTTAATACAGGGGATGAGGCATGCATCTCTCTCCCCCACCTCCCAGTAGGCAGGTATTCTATACCCTGTTATCAAGGGGAGAAACAGGCAGATAGGGGTTAAAAGAGACTAGCACAATGGACCTGAACCCAAAGTTTTGGTGGGAGCTTTTAGGTACTGCTGAAATACAAAGAATCTTGTGTCTTGCCTGAGCTGACCTACTGCATCATGGTAACGATGGCTATGGAACCCAGGAGTCCTGATCCTAAAGCAGCTTGCTCTAGTCCCTGGCCCACACGGCCTCTCTTCACAGCAGTCGCTGAGGAACAAAGCAAGCAGATTCTGGCAAATAAGGACATTTGTAAGTGGCTAGGACAGTGGGAAGGGAAAATGCAGATGCGGGGATACGAACGTAATCCCACTCGGGGCAGTGAAACCGCCGAGAGCCTATTTGAAATGGGACAGGCCCAAAGGGAAAGGGTCTGGGCTTATGACTCACTGGCCGGCTACATTTATAAAAGAAATATGGCAAACCCAAGATTAACAGCAATCAGCAGCAGAGTGAGAGGCAGAATATTTTCACTGCAGCACAGTTAGATCTGTGTTCAATCAGGCTTGAAGGCAGGGGATCTTTTCAAGTAATAGGAAGAGGCGACATGTCAGGATGCTGCAAGTGCCTGGGTGAAGCTGGGTATCGGGACTCCCGGTTCTGTCCCCAGCTCTGGCAGGCGAGGCTGGTTGGCGTGGGGTGGGGAACTAAGTAGGAATCATGTCTTGATTTTTGATCCCAGGCAGCCTTAGGGCAAGTTCCTCCCCCTCTCCCTCGCCCCTTTTGTAAATCAAGGGTCACAAGAGTTCCCCAGCCTTTGTAAAGCACTTTGAGATGAAGGCAGGAAAGTGGGTATTATTATTCCTCATTAAAAGTCAGTGAGTTCAGATAAAATTGTTCCATTTCAGAAAACTATCTAAAGGGTCCACTGCTGAGCAGGTGATGGGGGCCCAGGACTCCTAAATCTTAGTCCTGGCTCCTTATCCTTTGTTCAGATGCCCCTATTAATGTGTGAGGAGCTCCTCATAATCTTTATCCTCACAACCTCCCAAGGAGGTAGGGAAGTATCAACTTTGCTTTGGAGCTGGGAGGTACAGACACACTGAGTCCCAGATCCATGGAGGTATTGAGTCTCCCACCTAACAGAAATCTAAATATTTGTGTGGATCTAGGCCTTCAAGCTATATTTTTAAAGATATTTAGGTGTCTAAAGATGCAGAGAGGCACCAAGGTGGGATTTTCAAAAGTTCCCAGGTCTAAATGTACCTTTAGGCACCTAAATACCTTTAAAAACGTGGACCTAAGTGACTTGCACAAGGCCACACAGCGAGACTACAGTGGAGCTGGGGAGTCACATCACCTCTGGACCTCTGTTCCTCTTGTCTGGAATCAGGGGACAGCCTGAGAAAGGCAGAACACCACTGAGAGCAACTCAAAGAAGGCAAGGGTACTAGGCATGGGTCCCTCTTTTATGCAGCTGCTTCAGCTCTAAGACATTTTGGAGAAAACCAAGATTTAAGCACAGATTGCCTTTAACTAGGGCATGCTTTCTCAGCTATAGTTAGGCTGCCTAATCCACACCTGTGACTTAACCTACATTTCTCGCACACTGTCATTGCAAAGAACAAAATGCAGCTCAACGCTGTGTAAATGAGCTGAAGGCAAATGGGCCATTCATCGCCAACTAGCTCTGCTCTAAGGATTGCCCTCCGTGGAGCTGCTGGGCATAGAGTAGCATGGAAGGTCGTGGCTTCTAATCCAGGCTCCGCTGCTGATTTGCTGCATGACTTTGATCAAGCCATGACTCTGTGCCTCAGCTTCCACAACTGTAAACCAGAGGGATGACAGAAAGCGTAATAAACAATGCTCGGAACCAAGAGAGCACTCCAGGAATTACACGTATTCATAGATTGTCAAGGCCAGAAATGGCCGCTTCAATTATCTAATCCAGGGATCAGCAACCTGCGGCCAGCACACCCCTTGCCCTGCACCGTTTCCCGCAGCCCCCATTGGGCTGGAGCAGCAAACCGCGGCCAGTGGGAGCCACGATCAGCTGAACCTGCGGACGCGGCAAATAAACAAACTGGCCCAGTCCACTAAAGGGCTTACCCTGGCGAGCTGCGTGCCAAAGGTTGCCGATCCCTGTTCTAATCTGAGCATTTGTCTACACTTACAATGCTACAGCAGCCCTGTGTCAATGTGGACACCCCCTCTGCTGACAGGAGGGGTTTTCATTTGGCATAGGTAACCTCCCTCCCCAAGAGGCAATAGCTATGTCCAAACGATGACAGAATTCTTCCATCAACCCAGCACCATCTACATGGTGATTTAGGTTAGTTTAACAATGCTTGGATTTTTCACACCATGACTGCTCGATGTCGTTAAACCAACCTCATTTTCTATCGTAGCTCAGACGGGACCTTGTACAACCCAGGCCATAGGACTTCCCTGAATGAATTGCCCTGTGAACTAGAGCAAATCTTTTAGAAAAACATCTAATCTTGATTTAAAAATTGCCCTCTTTTAACAAGCTGCCCTGCCCCAGAGAGGATAAAAAGCCATTGTGTTTTGAAACAATGGAACAAGCACAACAAACTCATGTCTCATTAACACTAATGCCACTTCTTATTGTCAGGAGATCTGCTGGCCAATCCTGAGATTCTGCTCGCTTTTTAAACAAAACCATTGCAACCCATTGGCAGTAAAAGTGAGAGCAGGGTTAGAAGGCACTGGTGCGGGGTGGGGAGGAATCCCAGGGGATGGGGTTACATAGCAGCATGGGATGAGGGTGCTGCATTTCCCTGGAGCCACAAGATTAAGAAATGGTTGAATATCCCTTCCAGCTCCTGTCAAAAAATTCTAGACCTCCCAGCTGCAGAGGAACTCCTAGAAATGTACCTCTGCAAAGGTTCTGAAACCAGCCAGCACATGGACAGAACCTCTCTTCTGGGACATTTTAAGCCAGTCTCATGGTTGGTGAGGGGACACAATCAGAGTGAGTTTGCTATAAAATGTGACATTTTGTACCCAGGTGGATTTTGAGTCACAGTGACCGGAGAAGAGATCTCCCTCTTTGGCACTGCCCATCCACTCCCTCTGGCTTTGCTCTGGCCTCAGAGCCCCTGGGGAGCTTGACTCAAGGATAGGGTGTCTCAGCCTTTTCTCTGAGACACGTCAGAGCATTAAACCAGTTTGACAGCTTCCGAAATAGAAAGGGGGGGGGGCGAGGGAGGGAGAGATTGCCAAGAGCTGGCTCTGGAATGGAGAAAGCAGCAGCATGAAGGACGCCTTTGCCAGCTGGGCTGGGACTGCAGGAGACCATAACAAGCCATGGAGTTCACGTCCTTGACTAGAGAGAGTCTGCGGAGACCAGAGAATGAGCTCAGATCTAACAGCACAGGCTAGTAGATTATTCTTAAGGGGCGATCCCTAGACCAGCTAATTTACAACTGGAGGCGACATGCTATTGGCTAGCGCACGAGGCTTGGGTCAAGACTGCTGGATGCTATTCCCAGCTTGGTCCTGCTCTAGGATCTTGTTACTCCCCCTGGGATCTGAGCAACTCTCAAGACTACAAAGCAGGCATTTAATTTCTCTTGGCCCCAGCCTCCAAGAGTTCATGTCCCCTGTCGGTGTGCCACAGTTTTCCCACCTGGAAGTTTGGGATAATGGGACTTGTCTTTGCAAAGCTCTCTCACACCCTTGCATGAAGCGCTCTAAAGGAAATGTGATCTATTATCAGAGCTCTCAGTGATTCGACCAGGGTCCTATCATATTTTATAACCTGCAGCGCAAGTCGTAGCCATGGAAAACATTTGCAAAGCTCTTAATCTCTGCCAGCGATTCCAAGACTGCTTTACTGCAGAGAGCAAGCTGCAGGAGACATGCTGGATTGGGGGTACGGGAGAGCCAGCCTGGCCCAATGCTCCAGAGCAGGAGGTCTGCAGAACTTTACCCCACATCCACAAGACAAGAGGCCCAGAGCAGAACAGCTGTACTGGCCGGGGACCCTGATCTCACTAAGATGTGTCAAATCTTTGCTTTAGGCCTGCTCTCACTGGAGGAGAGGGGAAATAAAACACAGCTGGATTTGTTTAATCATCTTCTGTATGGTTCCAGTTAAGGAACATGCTCAAGATCAAGGCCCCTATGCAGAACAGCTGATCTGCTCTCATTCTCTGATAACAGCCTAGACAGGGACCAGTGAGTATACGTCAAGGGCTTGGACTGTTTGCTGACCGATGGTGCATATCCCATCGACAGTGGAAACCAGAACCGAGTAGTAACAAAGGTCGGGGGGCAGGTTCACAGCAGGCAGCTCCACTGCTAGCTGTATCCCCAGCAGAGTCCTAGCAGCCTATCAAGAGCAGCTGAAGGCTACCCCTGAACTTGGCTCCCTTGCCCAGACTGTCCACCTGCCACCTAACAGCCGTGCAGAGCAGACAAGTTGCTCTCAGGCACCCGTCCCTTCCTTTGAAGCATCAGACCCTGGCAACAGTGAAAGGCAAAGCATCAGACTGACAGGAGCTCTGTCCCCGGGTGGCAGGCGAGATTCTAGCTATTCGGGATTGGGCAATTCCCAAAATAAAATAATTAAAGGTCTAGAAAACCTGACCTTTGAGGAAAGGTTAGAAAAAAGGGGCATGTTTATTCTTGAGGAAAGAAGACTGAGGAGGGACCTGGTAACAGTCTTCAAATAGGTAAGGGCTGTTCTAAAGGGACAGTGAGGGATGATTCGCTGTGTCCACAGAAGGCAAGACAAAAAGTCATCAGCTTAATCTGCAGCAAAGGAGATTTAGGTTAGATGTTAGGAACAACTTGCCAGTTAAGCACTGGAACAGGCTTCCAAGGGAGGTTGAGGAATCCCCATCACTGGAGGATTTTAAGAACAGGTTAAACAAACACCTGTCAGGGATGGTCTAGACGAGGTTGACTTGGTCCTGCCTCAGGGAGCTGGACTAGATGACCTCTCGAGGTACCTGTATTTCTATCATTCTCCTAGCAGATACATGCACACACACCTCGGACAGCAGCAGTAAGAGCTTTGAACCTTCCCACCTCGTGTACAGAGACTGCAAGTAGGCCGTTTGCTGTCTCCTTCTTCTACCCTAAGGATCACACCGCTGACTGCTCCCATCCCAGCCTGCTTTTACCTTTGCTAGCAGTCGCTTGTCACCGTCTAGTGCCGATGCTGCATAACCTGGAGGCCAAGCTGCCACTCATGAGCCTGCCCACCCCAGCCGATCTGCAGTCGGGATCTGGCTCCAAACGTAGCAACGGTGGCATAAGTGGAAATAAGGCACAGAGACCCCTTGGGCACAATGCTCATGCCAGGAGCCACTGCCTTCTTTCCAAACAGACAGCCCCCAAGAACGGGTCAAACGAGCCAAGCCTTAATCCAAACAGCCATTGAGGAGGCTGCAGGGTTTGTGGCAAAGTACCACTGAAGATGGGTCTTGTTAAAGTGACATCACCCTTTGCAGTGTCATTAACGATGACCTGCCCTCCCCCCGACTCCCAGGGAAACAAAAATTGTGACTTGTGCTTCCATGTAAAGGAAGCCTGGAAGTGTAATCTGGAAGACAGAGAAGATGGGGGATATTTCTACTTTTTACATAAAAAAGTCAGGCCACATCTGCCCCAGAGGACTTTATGGAGAACTGGCAGAATAACACTGCAAATACTGAAGTATAAATAGCTGGTCAGTCATTGAAAACACTGTCTTCTGGGGGATGTTGAATACCTATTTAACTCAAACACCCACGTATATTTGGGAGAAAAGATCTCAGTGTTAAAGAGTCAACACTGCAGCATCCTTCCGTTAAGGCTTGCAAAAGCTCACCATCTGCCTTTCAGACCTTCAAGGAGTCCTCCAGCAAAGCCAGGGAAGGCAAGTCATGACGTTTCCAGTATTTACAGTGTAATACTGTTACAGAATTACTGAATTGGCTGGGTGCATGTGACGGGCACAGCCAAACAGCCCCTACAGGATGCACCCGTCTCAAGAAGTAACTCAAAGGTGTGCGCCTCCTGGCCCAGGGAGAGAAGGAAGCTGTTTGTACCAACAGCAGGAAGGTAGCTGCCTCTGTTCCCTCATTCAATTATTTTGTTATCTTCTATGCTCATGGCCATGTCATTATTTCGAGGCTCCGCAAGGCTCTGCTGACCCATCAATAAGGAGATTGTGAGGTCAGAGGGCAGTAAACCTTTTGGGCCTTCTTTATACATCCCAAAAGGGGCCCTTTATAACAATCCAAGCTCAGGATAGCAGAGGGGCTTATTATGAAGTCAGGCCTTAAGGGACGGACCAGCACACAAGGCTCAAGGGCTGTAGAATAGAATATATATTTTAATTTACACACGTGTCCAACCAGATAGGAAGAAAAAGACTCTTCTATCCTGATAAGGCAACAGTGAACAATGATAAGCCGCCAGAGAACAGAATGGGGGAGGAAAAATAATATACAAATGGGACTAAGTTTAAAAAAGTTGTAAGGAAAGATTCCCACCCGCCGTCTGCCCCAAGCCTCCTCCCCGTTCTTCATTCTCCTCCTGTCTTCACCACTTCTTTTTGTGCTCGTCCATGGACACTCCGCCGGGGCCCAGCGCCACCACCAGCAGCAGGCCCCCTATTACCGACATGGTCTGGAAAAAGTCATACTTCAGGAAGTCGTGGAGAGGCCGGTAGGTGGGGATGTTCCAGAAGGCGTTCTGTACCAGATTGATTACAAAGAGCCAGATGACCAGGGTAAGGGCGGCCAGCTTGGTCTTGAAGCCAATGGCCACCAAGATGGTCAACGCCATGCCAAAGATGTCCTGGAAGATCTGGGAGGGGGGAAACATCAGGAGACGTGAGTACCTGCACAACTCGTTTAAGCACATCACGAACAATAAGTCAGCGGCAGAGTCAGGAATAGAACTCAGGTGTCCTGACTCTCAGTTCCCTGCTCATGGCTAGAGCAACGCTTCTCCCCAGGAGAGAGAATAAACTCCAAGATCACCATCTCAGTTCCATCTTCCTTCAAACCCAGTTCCTCCTTGGGATTCTTCCTACATTGGTCACTCCACCCATCTCCGCAGACTCCCATGCCTGGCCCATTCTCCCCATTTTTTGGTTGGCTGGTTGGTTGTTAGACTCTTCAGGGCAGAGGAGCTGGCTGCACGCGGAGGGCGTGGAAAGCAAAGGTGGCAGTTGGGACTGGAACACTGAAGCAGCAGAGATGCAAGACGACATTATCCAGCCCACTGCACTAGCTCAAGGTAGGGTCGGGAGGTCAGAGGCCTCTGCTCCCTCTCCCCACGACTAACCAGCAGTGGAGTAACCTCCCCGTTCTCCTTCCCACACACATTCCAAACAGGGCACGGAACCTGCAACATAGAGCAGCCAACTCTGTTGATTTAGTTGGGGATTGGTCCTGCTTTGAGCAGGGGGATGGACTAGATACCTCCTGAGGTCCCTTCCCACCCTGATATGATGCTATGAACTCGCCTGCCTACACTGCTGCCAAGCGTGGGTTACAGGGGAGAATCCAACAGCACTGAGGTCCCTGAAGTGAAAGGGGAGGACGTCACAGGCATAACCATGGAGGCTGGAAGGGCCGCCTGTAGCGGAGAGGAACCCCAAGACAAGGTGACAGGGAGCGTCCGAGGCCACTTACGGTGAAAGCGCTGAGCTCAAAGTGCAGCAGTGTCATGAACATGAGCACAAGCAGGAGCCGCCCCCCCAGCTGCATGTACTGTCGCGGTGAGATGTCGTCCACGGTGGGGACGCCGGCGAACATGGACTTCCCTTCAGAGCGGGACTCTGCCAGCAGCAGCAGCAGCCCACCTCCGAGGGCGAGGTTCCTGCAGCAGGGGGAAGCGAAAGGATCAATGGATCATGGAGCTGCTGTCTTCTAACGTGTGACAGCTCCCATGCCAGGGATGGAGCTGGGGACCTCCAGCTTAGAAGCAAGAGCCCAGTCTCCCTAGCTGGGGTGTAACGGGTCCATACAGCCTGTGGGTCAGGCACAGCGGGGGACCTGTAGCACACGCTCACCAGTGGGTTACACAAGCCCCCACCAAGCCACATTGCTCACCTCTAGCCCTCACCATCCTGGAATCACATTGTACTTGGGTTCATTAGCGAAACCTGAACCCTACCAGGAGGGACTGACAGGTGGGGAAACTGAGGCACAGAGTGTCAGTGACTTGGCTAAGGTCAGATAGGAAGTCAGCGACAGAGCAAGGTTAAGCACCCAGGAGTCTTCTCCTCCATTTTTCCTGTTCTAATCGCTGGAGTCAGGGATTGCCTTTAGGAGCCGGGCCTTGCTCTCATTTCTTTGGCTAAGTAGCACCAATTCCATGCATCGACTGTAACTTACCTCATCAGGAATTTGAGATCCCATAAAATACTGTAAGCGACTGTCTGCAAAACAGAAACCACCAGTTTAAACCCTGTGGCCAGGTAATAGGCTCCGCTGCTTGCGCCGGATGATCTCAAGGAGTTGTTCAAAAGTCAAGCCCCAGGGAAGATGCGTCAGTTTCAATTTCATGTTACAGAACAAGGAACTGAAGCACAGGGAGGCCCCGCAGCAAGTCAGTGGCAAGCACCCCAGAGTCCGGCTACTATCCCCACTGTGCAGATGGCAAATCATTTACTCTCCCGCTGGGCTTTTGTTCCCAAGAGCATAGGTGCCAACTTCCTAATTTCCCTGGGGGTGCTCAACCCCTTCTCTTCCCCAGGCCCCCACTCCACCTCTTTCCACCCCTGTCCCCTCTCCCGAGCACACCCTGCCCCTGCCCTGCTCACACTCCACCTCCTCAACCCCCAGCGCCTCCTGCACAGGGCTGAACAGCGACAGGAGGGAAGTGCTCGAGAGGAGTGGAGAGCAGCTGATTGGCAGGGCCCACTGGCAGGTGGGAGGCACTGGGGGCAAGGGAGAGGAGCTGACTGGCAGGGCCATCAGTGGGGGATGAGCACCCCCTAATTTATGCTAGTGCTCTACCCACCACGCTATCTTTAAAAGAACGAACGCAGCTTAGTGATGATTAAGAGGTAGGTGGACGTAATGATCTACAAATAGAGTTGAAGGGGGCAGGGCCCCATGACAGGTGAGAAATTTAGTTTAACAGAATGGGGGGTGATTGGAGAAACGAAAGTAAGAAAGGGGAACATTTAGGGTGAAGAGCAGGGCCATTTCCAGAGAGTGAGATGTAGTAGGCTGCGCTGCAGTCTCTCCCAGGGAAGGGAGAGAGACCCCGGATCCTCGTGACACTTACACATTCGACTAGAGAAAACTTTAGAGAACAGAGCGAAGGGCACGATCCCGCCCCAGACAAGGCGCAGGCTAAGGGACTGTCAACATATGAACATTAATCCTCAGGAAGGCAGGGTGTGAATTTAAAGCAGATTCACTTTCTTGATTAACTCCATGTGTGGACACTTTTGTCTCGGAATGAAAGTGCTTTATTCTGAATTAGCTTAATCCACTTTAGAATTGAAAATGTACCCGTACTCTTCAATAGCTATTCCCCATTAACTCCCGACATAGACAAACCCTAATAACAGTAAGAGGTCATTGGCTTTTTCCATTCTCTAGCTGTTACAGTTCTACAGCTCATATCATTCCACAGCCTCTGGCCATCAGTGCCCACTACTATCAGTCCACCAAGCAGCCAGGGGAATCTTTGCTAAACGTGGTATCCAGTGCTCCTGTCTGGAGCCGTGTCATGAAGATAGCGCGGCTCCCACTCACCTGCATGAAGATAATCCCAAACAGGCCAAAACAAGCGTAAGGAACAAACTTCCTGGCTAGGACTAGAACGCACCCAGCTGCAACAGAGACACAGAGAATGAAAACAATGAAGCTCAGAGCCAATTCAGGGTAACAAAACACAGATGACCCTTTCAATACTCACTCCTCTCTATGAGCGAGTTTGGGGCATTTTACCACCAGCATAGCACATTCAGGGTGAGATTTTCAGACAACGAAGGAAGATAGCCACATGAGTCTTATCAAACTTAGAAGAGGAGCTTCTCCATAGAACAACCTCGGAGGGACACTTGACTAGATGACCTTAGAGGTCTTTTTCCAGAGGGATGGTGGAAGACCACAGGAGATCTACCTTCTCCTCCAGACTCTGTCCCTGACTCACTATGTGACCATGGAAAAGTCATTTCCCTGTTCTGTGCCTCAGTTTCCCCATCTACATAAGAGGGACATCCTATCCTGAGGCACATGAAGCTTAATACTATGAGATCCCTGTGTGTAAGGTGCCAGAGACAGGCAGAGTGTTGTTATTTCAAGGATTCCAGCTTCTGCGGTGAAATACTGCCTCTCTGTGATGCTCAGCATTTGCAGAGGTGGGGGAGAGGCTGGGGAGAGGTGGAAAAGTCATCTATGTACAAACCAAATGCACAAGCACAAAATGGGGAATAACTGGCTAGGCTGCAGTACTGCAGAAGAGAATCTGGGGGTTATAGTAGATCAGAAATCGAATACAGGTCAACTGTGTGATGCTGTTGTGAAAAAGGCAAATATACTGGGATATGTTGAGAGCAGCATCATACGTTAGACATGGGAAGTAGGGCTGTTGATTAATCGCTGTTAACGCACGCGATTAACTAAAAAAATTAATCACATTTTCAATTGTACTGTTAAACAACAGAATACCAATTAACATTTGTTCAGTATGTTGGATGTTTTTCTACATTTTCAAATATATTGATTTCAATTACAACACAGAATACAAAGTGTAAAACTGATAAACAAAAGAAATAGTATTTTTCAATTTCACCTCATACAAGTACCATAGTGCAATCTCTTTATCATGAAGCACAACTTACAAATGTAGATGTTTTGTTACATAACTACACTCAAGAACAAATCAATGTAAAACTTCAGCGCTTACAAGTCCACTCAGTCCTACTTCTTGTTCAGCCAATTGCTAAGACAAACAAGATTTTTACACTGACAGGAGATAATGCTATTATTAACATCACGATTAATCGAGATTAATTTTTTTAATCACTTGACACCCCTAATGGGAGGTAATTATTCCATTCGACTCAGCACAGATGAGGCCTCGGCTGGAATACTCTGTCCATTTTTGGGCACCACACTTTAAGAAAGATGTGGACAAATTGGAAAGTAACGAAAATGGTAAAAGGTTTAGAAAACATGACCTACTAAGAAAGGTTAAAAAAACTGGGCAAGTTTAGATCAGAGACAGGAAGGCTGAGTGGGGAGCTGATAATAGTCTGCAAATATGTAAAACGTTGCCAAAGAGGATGGTGATCGACTGTTCTCCATCAGCTTCATCTGCAGCAAGGAAGTTAGGATAAGATACTAGGAAAAACTTTCTAACTCTAAGGATAGTTAAATACTGGAGTGACTGACGGAGGTAGGGTGTGGAATCCATCACTGGAGTGGTCTAGGTTACTTGGCCCTGCCTCAGCATGGAGTGGGGTCTGGACTAGATGAACTCTCAAGCTCCCGTCTATGATTCTGTACCCAGGCCCCCTCCCAAACAGCAGCTCAGAAGCTTCACTGAGGTGGGAGAGCTCTTACCCAGCTGTCCAGACATGTTGATTAACACGAACATTGTGGCCAAGATGAGGCCGCTTCCCCACGACATATTGATGTAATCCCGCTGCTCATTCCACTGAAACCACATCCGTATCCCATCCTCGAGGAAGGTGCTGATCAGACAGAGGTGAGCCAGGTGAGGTAGGTAGCGCTTCGTCACCCGCAAGAACTGGAAGGACAAGATGTGGCCAGAGGAGAAAGAACAAAAGGCAGCATTGGGGAGTCAGAAAACAGCAGCCCACAGCAGCCGAAACAACAAGTTGCCAGGTTACTCAGCATAAGGCTCTTTGTTATCAAACAGGTGCCTTCCCAAGGTGGCACTGAATTTACTGGTGGAGTCTGTGAATGATATTAACAAACACACATTTTAAAAGCGTCACACTGTCTACCCAAGACTGTAACTTGACCACTTTAGCACATGTTAAAGACAACTTGCATTGCCTACCCTTGATCTTTCAAACAGGTTAGCATGTGCTGGTATCAGACCTTTAAATACCAGTCTAAACATGGTCTTTTTTGACCTCTGGCAAGAGAGCCAATTGCAATACTAACAGTGATTGTGCAAGTCCTAGTAGGAGTTTAGTTGAGACTCGGGAGTGCTAGGAAGATATTCTGCAGTCTGTGTAGGCTGAGCAGGAGACGAAGTCAGAAATCTCAGGTTCCACTCCCAGCTCTGCCACTGATTCACTGTATGACCACGGGTAAGTAATTTCCCCTCTCTGTGCTACACAGTTTCCCCATTTGCAACATGGGGATAACACCTACCTTTCATGGGCTGTGAGGTTCAATTCACTAATCAGTTAGCGAAGTGTGATTATCACGGGGTAATACTGGATACCAGTGTGGAATGGTACTGGTTAGTGACATGAAGATTCCCTCTCCCATTATAACTGATCCCTTGCACACAGTGCCCAGAAGAATAAATTCCCTTGTTCTGTCCTCGGCTTTGTTTATTTTGAGGGAATTGATATCAACTGGAAATAGTCAGGAAAGCAGAAATTTTAATCCCATCAGATTCATTACTTCATGGTTCAAGGCACAAAAAGAAAATGCCAATTCAAGTCAACAGAGTATCCCATGCTGCACCAGCCCCACTTACTAGACATGTGTGAGGTATGCTGGGCACTGTCAGGGGTTCTGTGCTCTTTGTCCCCTTCCTCCCCAGATTCGTGATCTTTTTACCTTTGACCTCACTCCCCCTCTTGTTTTTTTTCCATTTTTTTGTCACCAGAACTTAATTGTGTGCTGGGCTTAGATGTTCCCCCTCCCCCCGTGCTGTGCTTAGGGGGCCCCCCGCAAGTTGAAAGGGGAGATTTATATATGGGTGGGCCTGGACTTACATGCCCCAGTACTATAACAGTAGCCTTTGCAAACCCCAGGCTGGGTGCTTTGAAGCCGTACCCCACTGCAACCGGAAGATGTGGGTCCCAACACATGGTAGAGCCTCTCCCCTGACTCTTCTCCCTGGGCCCCCTTCCTACAGTGGGGGGGACAGGTGGTATATCCCTCTCTCCAAGCATAAGGAGAAGCAGGTGGTACATGCCCCTTCTCTACAGGCTCACCACTGAGGGGGGGTGGAAGAAAGAGTGGCTGGTACCTTCTCCCCAGATGACCCCACACTTGGGGGGAGAAAGAAGCATCAATTGGTACCCCCCAGGGGAAGGAGGAGGGAAAGCAGGTGGTATATCCTCCCCCCATTATTGATAGATTCCCCCAGTACCCTCCCCATAGTGGTACACCCCCCAGTACTTCTCTATGGGGCAGTAGGTGATACAGCCCCTCCCCCGGGGTAGATGGCAGATCCTCTCCATTTCCTCCCTTCTCTATCCCCATCCCCTTCACTATAAGAGGAGCAGGTGGTACGTCCCACCCCTCACTATCCTTCAGGGAGATGGTATCTCCCGCCCCCTGAATGGCTCCCACGCTGGGATGGACCAAACCATTCCCGGCCGGGAGGGGGCACGTCAATCTCAGCTCCCGCTCCTCCAGGAGGAGCCGCCCCGAGCCCGGACACCTCTCCCCCTCACCTGGTCGGCCAGGTCCTCGGCAGCCCCCATCAAGTCTCCACTGGGCGCCATGGTCGGCTCCGGCCCAGCCTCACTGTCTCCTCAGGGGCAGAGAGTGGGGAACGGAGGGGGCGTGGCCAGAGCGCAACCAGTCACAGGGAGGCTCCCACGCCCATGGGGCGTCACGTGGGGGCGCCCTCGGCCATGGCTACCGAGGCAGATCTAGTCGTTTCAACGGCGTTGCCTCGATAGCCATGGCGGCCGGGGGAGGGGCCGAGCGCTGTCGCTACTTTCCCGCCCTCGGAGGGTTGCGGTGCGGGAGGGGGGAGTCCAGTCAGGGACATAGGAGAGCTGGGGCCATGGCGCAGCCACGGCCCCACACTCGGCACCCCACAGCCGCCCATGGCCAAATCACCTCAATAGTGGCCACAGCGCCTCCACACCTGGCCAAGGCCAAATCTCCTCACAAGCAGCCACAGCACCACACGTCTGGCCACAGTGATGCCACCTCAGCCCTGGCCACCACCACGGCACCTCACGCTCCGCCACGGCTACAACACCCCACGTCCAGCCACAGCACCACACGTCTGGCCACAGTGACACTGCCTCACTCAGCCACAGCGCCCCATGTCCAGCCACAGCACCTCACGCCTAGCCATGGCGACACCACCTCACTCCTAGCCATGGCCACAGCGCCCCACGCCCAGCTACAGCACCTCACACCCAGCCACAGCACCCCACACCCAGCCACAGCACCTCACGCCTAGCCAGGGCGACACCACCTCACTCCCAGCCATGGCCACAGCGCCCCACACCCAGCCACAGCACCTCACACCTAGCCAGGGTGACACCACCTCACTCCCAGCCACAGCACCTCACTCCTAGCCATGGCCACACCGCCCCACACCCAGCCACAGCACCTCACGCCTGGCCACAGCGACACCACCTCACTCCCAGCCATGGCCACAGCGCCCCACGCCCAGCCACAGCACCTCACACCTAGCCACAGCACCTCACGCCTGGCCATGGCCACAGCGCCCCACACCCAGCTACAGCACCTCACGCCTGGCCATGGCCACAGTGCCCCACACCCAGCCACAGCACCTCACGCCTGGCCATGGCCACAGTGCCCCACACCCAGCCACAGCACCTCACGCCTGGCCATGGCCACAGCGCCCCACACCCAGCCACAGCACCTCACGCCTGG
>ML677403.1:2137861-2246527 GCA_007922305.1 Dermatemys mawii
CTCCTAGCCATGGCCACAGCGCCCCACACCCAGCCACAGCACCTCACACCTAGCCACAGCACCTCACGCCTGGCCATGGCCACAGCGCCCCACACCCAGCTACAGCACCTCACGCCTGGCCATGGCCACAGTGCCCCACACCCAGCCACAGCACCTCACGCCTGGCCATGGCCACAGCGCCCCACACCCAGCCACAGCACCTCACGCCTGGCCACAGAGACACCACCTCACTCCCAGCCCCGCCACACCGCTCCACACCCAGACACGATGATGGCACCTCGCACCCAGCTATAGCGCCTCATCCACAAGGCCTCACGCTTGGCCATGGCGATGCCACCTAATACCCAGCCACGGCCACATCACCTCACACCAGCCAGGGTGCCTCACACCAGACCACAGTATCTCACACCCAGACATAGCATTTGACGCCCAGGCATGGCAATGGCACCTCACGCCCAGGCAAGGCATCAGTTCTTCAAATGGCACCATGGGGCTGGCCCCGCTCGCTCAGCCACAGTGACAGCAGCTTGCATCCAGCCAGGGCAACAATGCTTCAGACAGTGCCATGACAATGTGACTCACCTGACAGATATGATGACGCCGTGTGTGACCGTGACGGGGATGCTCTGTATCCTGGTAAAGAGGAGCAGACAGATGTTGATAAAGTGCAGGTAGGAACTGAAGAGAAACAGTCAAATGAAACAGTCAGTTACCTCACATGAAGGCATACAACTAAATACTGACAAATGTTATAAGTGCTTGTATACAAACGTGAGGAGTCTAAATACTAAGATGGGTGAACTTGAGTGCCTGGTGGTAAATGACATTGATATAACAGGCATCACAGACACTTGGTTGAATGATGATAATCAATGGGACACGGGAATGCCAGGGTACAAAATATATAGGAATGACAGAATAGGGTGAGCTTGTGGGGAAGTGGCAGTATATGTGAAAAAAAGTATTGAATCAAATATAGTAAAAATCGTAAATAAATCAAACAGTACCACAGAATCTCTATGGGCAGAAATTAAATGCTTGAATAATAAGAGGATAGCACTAGGAATATACTATCGACCACCTGGTCATTATGGTGACATTTGTGAAATTCTTAGGGAGATTAGAGAGGCTACAAAAACAGAAAATCCAATAATAATGGGAGATTTCAACTATTCCCATATTCGCTGGGAACACTCAAGGAAGACAAAGCTATTGTGGGGAAGCTGAATTAATTATTTGCATCAGCTTTCACTGCAGAGGATGTGAGGGAGATTCCCACACCTGAGCCACCCTTTTTAGGGGACAAATCTGAGGAACTGTTCCAGATTGAGATGTCAGTAAAGGAGTTTTTGAAACAAATTGATAAACAGTGAAAAGTCATCAGCACCAAGTGGTATTCACTGAAGAGTTCTGAAATATTAAATTATAAAACTACTAACTCTGATATTTAACCTAGCACTTAAATCAGCCTCTATACCAGATGCCTGGTGGATAGCTAATGTAACTCTAATTTTTAAGAAAGGCTCCAGAGGTAGTCCTGGCAATTACAGGCCAGTGAGCCTAATTTACCAGGCAATTTGGTTGAAACTATAGGTAAAGAACAGAAATTATCAGACACATCGATGAACATGATGTGTGGGGAAGAGTCAATACAGCTTTTATAATGAGAAATCATGCCTCACCAATCTATTAGAATTCTCTGAGGGTGTCAGCAAATGTGGACAAGCGTGATCCAGTGGATACAGTGTACTTGGACTTTCAGAAAGCATTTGACAAGGTCCCTCACCAAAGGCTTTAAGCAAAGTAGGTAGTCATGAGATAAGAAGAAAGGTTCTCTCGTGGATCAGTAACTTGTTAAAGATAGGAAACAAACGGTAAGAATATATGGTCAGTTTTCAGAATGGAGAAAGTTAAATAGTGCAGTACCCAAAAGATCTATACTGGGACTACTGCTGTTCAACATATGCATAAATGATCTGGAAAGAGGAAAACAGTGAGGTTGCAAGGTTTGCAGATGATACAAAATTACTCAAGATAGTTAAGTCCAAAGATGACTCTGAAGAGTTACAAAGGAATCTCACAGAACTGGATGACTGAACAAGAAAATGGCAGATGAAATTCAGTGTTGATAAATGCAAAGTAATGTATATTGGAAAATATAATCCCAACTATACATACAAAATTATGGGATGGAAATTAGCAGTTACCACTCAAGAAAGGGATCTTGGAGTCATGGATAGTTCTATGAAAACATGTGTTTAGTGTGCAGCAGCAATCCAAAAGCTAACAGAATATTAGGAACCATTAGGATAGATAAGACTATATTATGATCAATGGCAAATGGCAACTCTCGCTAACAGATATGAAAGTGAAAAGGGATGCAAATATCATAATCCCACTGTATAAATCCATAGAATGCCCAAACCTTGAATACTGTGTGCAGTTCTGGTCAACCCATCTGAAAAACACTATTATAATTAGAAAAAGTACAGAGAAGGGCAACAAAAATGATTAGGGGTATGGAACAGCTTTCATCTGACGATCGATTATAAAGATTGGGACTGTTCATATTAGAAAAGAGATAACTAAGGGGGGATATGATAGAGGTCTATAAAATCATGAATGGTGTGAAGAAAGTGAATAAGGAAGTGTTATTTACGCCTTCACCTAACACAACAACCAGAGGTAACTCAATGAAGTTAATAGTCATCAGGTTTAAAACAAACGTACGGAAATACTTCTTTACATAACGCACAATCAACCTGTGGAATTCATTGCCAGGGGATGTTGTGAAGGCCAAAAGTATAACTGGGTTCAGAAACGAGTTAGATAAGTTCATGGAGGATAGATCCAACAATGGCTATTAGTGAAGATGGTCAGGAAGGCAACCCTATGCTCTGGCTGTCCCTAAAATTCTGACTGCTAGAAGCAGGGACTGGACAGATGCTAGATCACTTGATACATCTTCCTGTTCTGTTCATTCCTGCTGAAGCATCTGGCTTTGACCACTGTTTGAAGACAGAATACTGGGCTAGATGGACTGTTGCTGGGACCATTCTTATGTTCTTATGAATGATAGCATCTAATATATGATGCATTTGGTGTTGGTACGGTAAGAGTCCCATCAAAACCTGGACATGATAGCTCTGCCTGTAATAGTGAAGGTGGGGTGCTCTACCAGAACAGGACATGAACAGGGTTTCCTGCCTCAAATAGCAATAGCGTTGTCTCAAACACACTGTAAGCAATGATATTGCCTCAATGGAGCACATCCATGATCTTCATTTGGCCCTTACTATCTAAAAATTACACTTCTTTGCCTCCCCTTCCAGTCACAGTCTCCTTGCTGGCCACATGGTGGTGCCACAGACCAAAGAACCCAAGTGGCATCAAATACAGAGATCATCCCATTGGCTCCTTTGCATTTTTGTTTAGTTCTAAGTTAATTCTGATGCTCTGGGTGTTTGATTTCTGTAGGGTTTGATCAGAGAAATGGCAGCTCAGCAGTGCCTGATGATGGCGGTCCTATTTCACCAGAGGAGGCACAACATAGGGAAGCTTCCTGCACACCCAAACACCCTGCCCTATCCCACTTCAGCTTACTGTGCAGACACCCCATCTAGGAGTGGCAGGGGGAGTTCAAGTCTCCATGGTCCTTGGTCCATCTGCTGACGCTGCCTACAGGGGGAGAACATGGGGACAACCAGGGTTTGCTCATCTGTGTTTCCAGATGGCTTATAACCAGATGTGGCACCAGGACCATCCCTGTCAGGACAGATGTGAGGAGCTGCTGAAACACACTCTTGCCTTGTGCCAGGCTTCCTACTCACAGGTGACTTTGGGCAGGAATAGAATAGAAAGAAGACTGTAGTACAGCCTATTGGCCAACCTCAGAGATCCCAGAGACCCAGAGGGCACTGTATCACTGGCCCCCTGTGAGGTCAGGTAGTCAGGGATCACAGTGATAACCCTGTGGGCTTGAGGACCACAGTGCGCCTGATGGGCAAAGTTTGAAGCTGAACGTTCTCACTAGATGGGCTGCGACCTGGATACAGTGCCGCTCACACCACAACGAACCATTCCACCCCCACATCAGAGTGGTTCTCCCTCCAAGGTGCCCAGATGGATTCCTGTCTTCCTTCTGCGCATGAGTCCTTAATCTTCTTCTCCAGGAAGGCAAACCACCTTAGCAGGAGACCATTGGGCAGCAATCAGGTTTTTCTTGCATTATCGCTTATTGTGGTACCTCTGCTCCATCCAAAAACCTGCTGACTATCGGACCTGATTCCAAGTGTCGTGTCTTAATCACCCCATGCACAGAGCATAGCAATCCAATAGGAGTCAACAACCCAATTTCCCAGTCACCATCCTGCACAGGTCCTCTGTGGAGATCAGGGCTCACAGCAGCCTCCTCTATAGCAGAGGATTTTCCCCTAAAAGAACAAAATTTTCAGGATTTGGCTGTCCGGAGAAGTTGCCCATAGAAGCCTGCTCTATCCCCATCTTTTTGGACTGCAGCAATGAGAGCTTGGAGGGCCTTGTCCTGAGCTGCCTCGCCCTCAGGTTCTTGCTGCAACAGTTTTGCCTTCAACAAGACACTGCTAATGTCCTTTGAGAAGCAAGAAGCCAACGGCCCTGGGTCTCTGACAGCAGAGTTCACACGTAGAGATCACCAAGAGGGGAAATGTGAGAAGCTGCTGTCTTGTGAGAGGCAAGATCAACCCACAACTTTGAGTTCCCTCTGCGCCAGCTCTGCTGCTGGAAAGGGCTGGGTAACACCTGACAGAAAGTGTTTCATTTATGCTTAGCCAGCCCATGCATTTAGCAAAAGCCCCCAAACCCTTAAATGCCAGCTGGCCTGTCAGCTCTTCTTTCCACCAGCAGAGCAGAGGCTTTGAGAAACAGATACACTGGAGACCTGTATCCTTCAGCCAAAGTTTCTGCACACTTCTCTAGAGCGTCTCCTGCCAGGACAGTCTGGGACTGAGGCAGCTGGGAGTTTGACCGCTGCACTCAGTGAACATGCCTTACTCTCTACAGCCCCTTCTGCTGGGACAGTCAGGCTGAAGTAGCTGGAAGCTCCAGTCAAATCCACAGCCTGTGCTTATGTACCATTCCACACAGCTCTTTCTGCTATGAGGCATTGGAACTGGGTATCCTGGAGCTCTTGCCCTAAATTCCCTACCCATCCCCATCTAACAGTGCCCAGAAACCTCCCCTGCTCCCTGCTACAGCGCCTCCAAGCAATTCGCCAGTGCCGGCCCTGAGAATTAGCTAGATTCCTAAGAGTTAAATACATGTGCAGACTTTGTGCCACTCCAAATCCTGAGCTAGCCCCAGATGGTCCTCTGAATGGAGTGCAAAGGGGAACTCCCAGGGGTGTCGAGAATGCTAGCTGGAGCTGCTCCAGTTATCACTACTCTGTGTAATCCAGCAGAGGAGAGAAACACAGTGTGAACCCAGCAGAGTTCTCACCTGCATGCTGCCTCACTTCCTGGCACACACATATACCCCCTCCCACTGTCAGATACACAACCACTCACTCATGTGCGCACACACACACACATGCACGCTTTCTCATATCCCCCTTACACTAACAGCACAGGAAGCTGGATTAGCCCAGTGGTTAGGGCACTCACCTGGGACATGGGAGAACTGACTCCCTGTGTCCAAGTCAGAGTCTCTCTGCACCTTTGCTCCCCCGAGTACAGCAGGGATAATAGTATGGCTCTGCCACAGGGGCGGGCACGAAAATGAGTGTGTTAAAGATTTTGGGGGCCTCAGATATTATAGCAATGAGAGTAAGATAAATATCATTGCACACAAACAGCTGTCACAGCTATGCACCTAAATTGGCCCTTCTTATGTGTACTTGCAGACCAGGCACTGTCACATCACACACCTGTTGCACGAAGCACACACACTTACTTTGTCTGATGCCTCCATGATTACCATTGTGTTCACACAGAGTCTAACACGTGCATTCATAAGCTGCCTCTCTCAGACACAGACATCCCCTCTCTTTTCTTCATATCCCTGAGGGTTTCTTTTCCATGTGTCGTTCTGTTTTCCTTAACACTCCCACGCTGTCCTTGCGTGAACCGACAATTAGAGGAAACGGCTGTGCTATACACACACACACACACACACACAGAGCTCTGTCATCCTGTGGGGTGGAGGTGTTACACACTAGAGTGGAAGAGAATGGGGCTGGGAATTGCCAGAGAATCCCCCTTAAAGCAGGGAGTCCTCCTCTTTAGTAACACACTGCACCCCAAAACCAAAGAAGTCCCGGCCGCTCTACGTGAACATTTTGCTTGAGGGGGTCCTCAGCACTAGCTGTCACCGCTGCTCTCTTGCATTTTGAGATCACTGAACGCAAGGAGCTACAGAGACACTCACAGAATGTAAGGCCAGACGGGACCATCATGATCCTGCACATCCCAGGCCACAGAACCTCACCCATCCACTCCTGCGGCAGGCCCATAACCTCTGGTCATTACTGAAGTCCTCAAATCTTGATTTAAAAACTTCACGTTACAGAGAATCCACCATTTACTCTAGTTCAAACCAGCAGGTGACCCATGCATCATGCTCAGAGGAAGGTAAATAGTCTCCCACCCTCCCCTCACAGGGTCTCTGCTTATTCTCAGTTGGAACATTTAGAATCGAGTGCAGGCATCTCTGACCCCAGCTCTCTGCTGACTACTAGACAACACTCCCTCCCAGAGCTGCAAAGCAAACTGAAGAGTCCTGACTACCCAGCTCACTGCTCTAAACCGTAGACCTCTGTGATGCTTGTGTATGTCCCTTCCTCTGCTGAGACTTGCTGAGTGGAAAGCATAGGGACCTCGGAGCACTCACCCTGTAGCAAAGAAGAAATTACGTGGCAGTGGAACAGAGGAGGGTAGAAAACAACGTATTTCCTAGGAAGTGGGGACCATACACAAGGTCATGGTGCCCTTAGAAGCCCCATCAGAAGCAGGGCCAGCTGCTATGCAAATAAGACCACACCTATTCAAATGAGACCACACTTTTAAAAGGGGCACAGTCATTTCAAAAATATTACTCCTTTTTAATCTCAAATGTTTAACTTATTTCACTCCCAGCAGCTGAGACTATTGAAAGTGAAAGAACTTTTCAATCTTGTTCCTTTCACTGCTGATGCTGTTTGTTTCACTCAGCTTGTGGGGAGAGAGAAGTTCAGCCTTGGTCCACTGCGTGTGAACTTGAGCCATAACGGAAAGTTCCATGCGATGCAACGCAGGGACTCAGGCCAAAAAGACCTACCACCTCACACTGCACATTGGGAGGGTGATAAACTAGAAGCAAATGAAAGCGAGAGAGGGATTTATGTCTCCCTTTACACCATCCATTCTACCCCTGACGGAGCCTGGAGCACATGGCTCCTTTGTCTCTTTCCTCCCTCCTCATTACAGCAATCACTGCAGGGGGAAAGTTTGTCTTACATCTTCAACCTATGTTCCTTCCCCTCAGGAAATGAAGTTAAGCTGCAGGGTCTCAGCAGTTGGCACTCAGTTAATTAGAGACGGTGGACTGTGATCATGGCAAGCACCTGGCCAGCCAGCCTTCCCATTCAGTGAACCAGCACTTCAAGTGAACCAGCACCACTCCCCCCGGAGAGTAGCTCTCAGCTCCTCTTGTCTCTGCTGTGCGGGCGCAGTGGGCATCACTAATATATGGCATAAGGATATAAGGAGCCTTTGGAAAGCAAAGCTGTGAAGCTGCCATGCCTTGAAAAGAGGGTGGTGGAGAGAATTAAGGAGTCAGGATCCAGATGGCAGGGCCCAATACAGCAGCTGGGAAGGACAGCAATGGGTATTTGATGACAGCTGCATCACTTTAATAATAGCTAGGTATTAGTTGGTGGTGTTCATCAGGAACTCTCAAAGTGCTTTACAAAGGAGGCCGGTATCATTATCTCAATTTTACAGATGGGGAAACTGAGGCATGGGGTGATTCTATGACTTGTCCAGCATCACCCAGCTGGACTGTGGCAGGTCTTCAAATGGAACGCAGGTCTCCTGAGTGCCAGCTCAGTGCTCTGTGTTCTCAGGCACCCTGCCTTCTCCTTTAGAGAGCGTGGGCTGGTCTAGCAGAAGACTGGGGGTCAAGAGTTCCTAAGATTTAGCCTGGTGCTGCCACTGACTCATGCAGTAAGCTGGAATGTCTCTGCATCTCCCTTCTACAAGAGTGACAAATCCATGGTGAGCTGGAAACTTCAGGAGTGTCACTTTACTGCATAGATTAGGTATGTCCTGATGCAGTAGGCATAGACCTCAGCTCCCCTGGGACAGCACCATCTTGGCTTGAAATACTGATCTCCAGAGCTGAAACGTGAGCATTTATTGCTTGAACTAAAGAGCCAGTCTCTACAGCTGAGAGCGGTAACAAATTCACATTCTCTGTGGATTGGGCACAGAGGGGAGACAGCACACATTGACCAGTGGGTTTTCCCTTGAGACCTCAAGGTAAAAGGAGAATCTCTGTGAGCACTATAGGGCTTGTGACACACAGCTGAGCAGTTCTGATTCCACCCAACAGGTGAAGCATCAATGCCGCTTTCATACATTAGCGAGTTCATAGCAGCCAGAATCCAGGGTTTCAGCTCCCAAGAGCAGGGCAGGCTTTTCACGGATTCTCCTGCCTTCCTAGGCTCTATGTTCAGGGTGTTTCTCCAGCAGATCCTCTCCACTCAACCCTTTTGGCTACTTTAGTGCTGCAGCCGGGACTCTAATTTAGCCACATCCGAAGTGACTAGTGCCTGTTGATAGGGAAGAGAGAGGGCCACTGTTTGAAGAGGAGCCAGGCTTTGTGAGGACCGAGCTGGAGAGGGAAAACCACTGGATGTCTCTTAGGCTCATGGATTAAGGAGGAGCAGTGACACTTGCAGGGCAGAAAAGAGGACAAAGCCCCAGCCACCACTGAGCATCGAGCTCCTGCTTTTTTCTGGGAAAAGGCTGGGAACAGAATCAATGTGCCAGAAACACGTGAAGAAGATATTTCAGTCCCATTCATAACCTCTGCTGGCACTAGGCTGAGGCAGTGATTCATTACTGACTCAGAGCCCCTCTGCGCAATCACCAGCACCACTCCTGTAGCAATCCCCCTCCCGCCCCGCATCCTAGTAACCTGCTGGGCCCTGGGGTTCAGCACTGACTGAGACAGAGAGAAAGGAGAGTCCCACCTGGGTCACCAGCAGAGACAATAAATGGTTTTGCTTGTAAATAAGATGGCTGCCAAATGATTAAATGAGAAATGCCTTTAGGATTTTCCAGTCCCCCTCCCCCTTCACCTTCTCTCCCTGCCTCTCCTCAACCTTCTCCTCACATCACTCCCTGCTTCTGCTTGCAGGCTAACGTGTTGGAGAATGACTCGTTTTCCACAGGGTCCCCCAGTTCTCCCCTCACCTCACTGGAGACGTGGGCTAAAGACTATTGTGAGTGTTGCCACGATGGCCAGGGAGAGGTTAATTAATCCCTTTCCTGCATGTAAGGTCAGAGGTGTGGGAACATCATTCCTGCACATTCTCACCCCATTTCCTTCCTGAGCTAGGAAGAGCTAGGCATTGCTGTTATTATTTTGTAGATGGGAACACCAAAGCACGGACAGGCTGTGAGATGGGTCCCACAACAAGGTGGTAGTAGATCTGGGGATCAAATCCAGGAGCCCCAATTCCTAGTTCTGTGCTTTTGCATCCCCTTGGATTTTGGCATCAAGAAGATATATAAACAGGGGTGACAAGTGTGGTTTGAGCGCAGGATTGGAAACCAGGAGCTGAGTCCAGCTTAAACAATAACTCTGTGACCTTACATAAGTCTCATCCTCTTTCTGTGCCTTAGTTTCTCTAAGTGACTTACCTGCTGAGAAGCGATTAGTTAGTCAATAAAACACTTTGAAAATGAACAGCTCTGTGTAATGCTAAGTAGTGGTATGATTGTCAGTAGTGAGGCATGTGAGCTGAGGCTCACAATACCAGTTTCCCCTAATAAGTGACAATAAGGAACACTATGATGCCATTGGTCTGTAAAGAGGGGGTTCAGAGACCACAATGCAGACACTCAGCTCCCTCGTGTCATACCACCACCACCACCACCACCACCACCACTTAAAATCCATTGGGATCAAAATGAACCTGAATCACCCCAGAGCTGGCATTTTCCAGACATCAGATTTCCCATCCAGAAGGGCAGGGAGGCAGCCTTCCCAGCCAGGTGTTCTGTTCTCAGGTATGCTGTTGAAGGGTTGCCGCTGCCTACGCAGTTCATTTACCACTCAGTTCCCTCTGTGCAGCCCTGTTCAGTATTCCAGTCAGGGCCTCCTATTCCAGGAACCTGTAGGAAGTAGCAAGCTTGGAACGTTATGGGATTGTTTTAGGTTCAGTTTCTCTCAAAAGCCACCAGGGCCCTGCTCAGGTTGTGGATGTGGTGACTATTATTATTTGTTGTATTATGGTCATGCGTAGGAAGTCCAGTCTTGGATCAGGTCCTCCTTGTGCCGGGTGCAGAACATTATTTATTAGGTGTAGCACTTAGGAGACCCAGTCCAGGATCAGAACCCCAGTGTGTTAGGTGTTGCACAGACACACCACAGAAAGACGGCCCTAACCCCAAGGAACTCAAAGCAGTGACCACCTGGTCTCTTCAGTTCACCCACGTTGTAGGGAGAGCCTTGCAGCTCACCACTGATGCCTACTGTGGATGTTACATTTTGACGAGTGGGTATCAACCAATTTTGAAAGACAAGAAAGTTCAGGCTGGGTCATTACCTGCATGAAAGATCTTTATGGAACACTTGGTCCTGAAGGAATTATTGTTAGTGACTCAGTGTCGGGGACAGAACTTCTTCCTCTGAGTCTATATTTACCCCAGTGCACAAGTAGGGGCCCCTGTGCTGCAGGGAGCGGCGTGGGAGAATCTCCCCCTTCTAGTCAGCTCTGAATTCAGTGTCAGAGTGCTGATGGAGGGGCTGTCTTTTAGATGCATTGGACACAAAATAGAAGCCCTGATCTCCTGTGGCTGTTAAAGATCCCCTGGCACTTTTTGACTGTCAAAAAAAATATCAACCCACACTCGTAATTCTATGAGATAAAGTCCACTAAGGCACTGAATATCCTGCCTGTAGGTGAGCTGCAGTCCTGATGGATGCATTGGGCCTGATTTTCGGCTATGCTGAGCATCCACAACTCCCACTGACTTCAACCTGCAGCTGAATGTTCCAGCACCTCTGAAAATCAGGCCTGTTGTCACTGCAGCCATAGCATTTGGGGCTGACATTCCCTCAAAATCCTGCAAACTTAAATAGTTTCCTTCCTTGAACAGGATTTAGCAAGGGAAATTTACGGGACAGAGCAATATGGAGGCTATGCAAAGAGCAGCCCCAGGTAGATAACGATGGTGGAGCCTTGTAATATCTGGTGAGGTGGGAAGAGTTCAGACATGATTCTGAAATTTCCCAGCTGCAGTGAGGATTTGGAGGGGGCAGAATGTTTTTGCCAAAGCAGGAATTGGGCCAGGACCCAGAATCTTAGTGGACTGGTGCTGGGAGAAATAATCTGAGAGTTTGAGTGACTGGGACCTTAATTTCTACTTCTCATCATCCCCTAGTGCTGTGGGATCAATGTTGATGTATAGGGCATGACTCCACTTGAAACTTCAAAGAGCTGTCATGGGAACGCTCCCGCGGCAGCCCTTTGAAGTGCGAGTGTGGTCACACGCGAGCGCTGGGAGAGGTCTCCCAGCGTTCCTGGTAATCCACCCCAACGAAGGGATTAGCTCTGAGTGCTGGGAGCCTGGCCACACTAGTGCTTTAAAGTGCGCAGACTTGCTGGACTCAGGGGGGTGATTTTTCATACCCCCGAACCAGCAAGTTAGAGCACTATAAAATGTCAGTGTAGCCAGGCCCTAAATCACTAACACTGCTTTCCGCAGCACAGCACCACTCTGGAGCACTGGTCAGGGACACTTCTCATTGCAGCTGGGCTTTTCTTGGAGATCTCCTTATCTACCTACAGAACTGCCCTGACCCTGCTTAGCTTAGGAGTGCGGCTAAACACACAGCTTGTGGAAGAACTGCTCTAGACCCTGGTTACAGAGCCCGTTTCTAGCACCTGTGAAACTAACTGCTCATTGAAGAGGAAACTGACAGGCCACACTCACTTCCTTGTCATTAGAACTGCTGGGATTGTTTACCCAGCCCTTGGCCTTATCCCTGCTGGCAAGCAGTTCCTTTTATTACAAGGAGGGAATATGAATCCAGGGCACACCTGGCCAAAGTGATATCCCTGGAGCCTGTTTAATTACCTGATCACAATAGACACTTGGCTGTTAGTTGCTGAGAGACGGTGAAGATGACAGGAGTTTCATGAGGCGGTGTGGTTAGTGTGTATGCAGGTGTATAGCCAACTCTCCTCGCTATGTGTACCTGCCTGGCAACTCCTACCATGGGGAATGCCCATTCATGATTTCCCTGAGCCTCTCCAAGGTCAACTGGGCTTGTTAGCAAAGTGTGAGTTCTGCTCAACTGGGGCTGCTTGGTTCAGTAACGCTCTCGGGCGAGCGGCATTCACTGCTCCAGGCTTGTGTTGGATGGGAGGCAGGGCTCCCTCTGTGTAAGATCCAGGGGCAGCTGGCTCCATCAGGGAGAGATTACCCTGCAAAGCTCACAGGGCCTTGTTTTATGATAGGCACGCACATGGAAATTGGCTTGTTGCCCCCCGCCTCGCTCCATACAGGTTGCTGAGGAGCCGTCAGATGGAGGAAACCAGCTGGCACAGCTGAGAGGATCATGTCTGTCCTCAGGGGGGCGCTGCCGACTGGGTGAGTCTCTTGTACAATATTTTCCTAGCTCTGTAGAGCATGTCTCAGTTGTCTCTGTAACCCTGCCCCCACTCCCACCCCAGGACCCCCCTACACCCGGAGAGGGGCTGTGTGAGCAGCAGCCCCCATGCTGTGTATGTTCCCCCTCCTTGGGTGTTCCTGTCCCATGGACCAATAATGCGCAAGCCTGTTAATCACAGTACAGGCAACTCCAGTCCAGTGCTCCCAAGGCTGGGAATCTGCAGTAGCCGTAGGCACTGTCTTTCTAATGAAATTGCTGCAATAAGGAACAAGCACAAAGCCGTGCTCTGCCTCTCTCTGCAGTGGCAGCAATGGTACTTTGGGGAGTCAATTTCACCCTGATCTTCTGATCTTACCAGTCTCCATTGCTTCTTTGCATTGGCCCTCTCACTCAGATATCGGAGCTAGGGCTTCTGGGTTCTAGGCTTGGCTCTCTGAGGGAATGTTGCCTAGTGGTTAGAACAGAGCAAAGTGTGTCAGGACTCCTGGGTTCTATTCCTAGCTCTACCAGTGGCTTGTTGTGTGACATTAGTCAAGGCTCTTCCCATCTGGGTGCTTGTTTTTCCCCATCTGTAAAACAGAGATAATATATTATCTATCTCATGGAGGAACTGAAGCTTAATTAACAAGGGGTTACATGGGAGCATCCAGTTTGTTTTCTTCAAACCTCAACAATGTTAAATAGATCTGCTCCTTTCCAGTCTAAACATATTGACTAAAGAACCCCCCTTAACCAATGAGAGCTATGATACATGCAGGTGCTGACTGACTCTATTAGACAACTCACAAACCCCAACCCTAACATTTAATTTACTCTTTTTTCAGAGTAGTTATCAATCTATTTGCAGATAGATTCTGGTCATTCCAGAGGCACTTTGTACCATACCAGTCACTCTTTCTATTTGTAGAATGTTGGGATTTGAACCCAAGACCTCCCACACTTGAGTAACTCGATTCACTAGTAGCAATAATAGAGTGTTAGTGGCTAAGCCATTAGAGAGGGAACACATATGGCTGTAACAGCCTGGCTTTTTTTATAGTGCTTGTGTATAGACCACTTTTTGTAAGATGTGGATCCACCCCCATCTCTCCTCCTTTTCTCTAGCCCTCTCCAGCCCCTCTTCTCTCCCCCTAGACTTCCTACCCTCCCTTCTCCCAGTGCTCCTCCTTTATTCCTGCCTGCTTTTATCCAGCATGAATCACCAGGGGTGAGAATACTAAGTCATTCAGAGATGCAGTTACCCTTCTTCCATTCTGTGAATGAATGAGTGAATGAATGGAAGTGACACAAAGAGCATCATCACAGTGCATCTAAAGTCTGACTAAGTGCTTAGCTGTCGTTCATCACTGTGCTGTCCAGGCACCTTACCGACAGTCATGAGTTTATCCTTGCACCGACCCAGTCCGGTACGGAGGTATTACTCCTGTTCTATTGATGGGAAACTGAAACACAGAAATTAAGGCCCAGATCCTCAAAGGTATTTAGGATCCTAACTTCCATTGAAATCGATGGGAATTAGGAGCCTAAATTTCTTCAAGGATCTGGTCCTAAGTGATTTGCCGCAGATCACACACGGCTAGGAATTGAATCCTGGTCTCCTGAGGCCCAAGCCAGAGCCTTTCCCACATGATCATTCCCCTCTATTTATGATTTGACTGGGGAATGGACTCCCAGAGTAAGCATCTGGGTTATATTTAATTGCCTCAAAAAAACCCCAAACCCCACATTAAAAGCAAACTCAAAAGCTAGTAAATGCCAGAATTAGAGGTTGTTGGTTCATGATCATGTAGAGACTGTCATAATGAACATGCACAAGGGTCTCATAGGATTTCTGGCCTGTCCATCCAGCCCAGGAAGGACTAATACCAGGCCTAAAGTCTTTTCAGGTCCTTTCTTCAGGGCAGAGTTTGTTCTTCAAACACAATGAAGCAGTTCAACATCAATTCAACATATAAACCTGGCCTTTCCCCACCCTGACCCTGTGTCTCCTGCAGGGGCCTTTCCCCTTGCATCTTTCTCCCCCTTGGACTACAGCTTGCCGTAAGCACCAGCCTCCCTTCTGCAGATCTCTATTAGGTGAGCTTTTCCCTCCAGGAACCCCAGCCCTTTGGGGGGCAGAGAACCCTGTTCCAGGGATGAATCAACCTTAATTCTGGAATTCCCTAACTCTGGAGTGTGCTGGAATTTGCAGCCTTCATGGTCTTTTCTTGTAGGATTTTTTAATGTGATAAAGGATCACCCAGATGTTTTATATGTAAATCAGCTCTGGAGTCCTTTTACGCTCCTAAGCCTTGGAACTTCTGCAGCTGGTCTGGATGGAGATAATCGGGCTGGGCTAGACTTGAGCCCTGGAGGTGCTTAACAAGATTTATGCATTAACTGTAAAAACAGTGAAAAGAAACCTGACTCTAAAGCCCAGCCCTGCAGTGAGCCACCATTGACTCATATTAAGGACAGAAAGATTGGGGCTTGCAGTCAATCCAGGATTCTTTTGGCTTCAAACCCTCACCCGTTGGCAGCCAATACCCGCTGGACCCAGATCTGAGCAGCTGGGATCCATTTCTGAACAACAGATGGAGTTGTGGGTCATTTTTCTGGGGCTGAGTGAGTCATGATGCCCCACCCCCACTCCAGTGATGCCTTTCGGATCTCCCTCCAAGCTGAATGCATCTGGAACAGGCCGATCTGGGTGGAAAATGCCTGCTAGTGTGTTTCAGAGTCTCTCCTTCTCTCTCTCTCTTGGATTAGTTTATTTCCACCACTCTGTCTCCTTCCTTGAAGGGCTCAAGGACCTGGACTGGAACTGGCCAAACAAGGGGGCCAGTTGTAGCAATGGCTTATACGATGAAGACAAGTGATCTTCTAGGGCCTAGCTGAGACTCACCAAATTCATTACATACCATCAGTGGGAACAACCACCATACTCAGGATGTGTTTGTATGGCACCGTGTCCCCTGATCTGCACTCTACTACAGTGGTACAAATAAATGCAAAGCAGCAAAAGGCCATGCCATCACTCACCTGAGCCAATTTGTCTGCAGTAGTGAGATCCAGACACTTTCCCCCTACAAAGAAGAATCAAATCCACATGGTAAACAGACCCACTGGAAGACAGAATTCCTTTATCTCCCTCAGAACGGCTCCAGTTTGGATGTTTACTGCTCCCAATAGAATTAGGTCAAGTTGGACTCAAAATGGAGGCAGCAGGAGGATTTTAAATGCAGACGTTAGAGAAGGTAGATGTAGATGCAAAGAGGGGAAGAGAGACTGACGACAGGGGAAACAACAAGAGAATGGATGGGAGGCGTCAGCTACTAGAATGATAATCCTCAAAGTTACCTGGATTTCCAGGATCTGAAAAGCCTGGGAGGGTGTTGGAGGAAACTGAAGAGCCCCTCACATCCTCCATTCCTCTCTACTGAGTTGCTCACTCCACTCACTGCAGCACAGCACCTCCTAATACCACACTGAAGTATTGGGCCAGCACTGACTCGGTTGGGAGAGTACCCCGTACTGAGTCCCCTGCAGCCCACGCGCTGTAATACCCCTACACTGGAACGTTGGCATGCAGATATGATGGCAATGAGTGGAGCATAAGAATCTAGAATAACATTAGGGTCAGCTTTGATTCAGAGGGAGGAGCACGCTCTGCTGAGTCACACTGCTTTTTGCAACACCCACGTGTACCTTGGGGGTCTCCCAGACAAATTCTGACTCGGGGTTATAAAATGCATTGTTGTTGTAGTTGCGTTGGTCCCAGGATAGTAGAGAGACAAGGTGGGTGAGGTAATATTTATGGAATCGACTTCTCTTGGTGAGAGAGACACACTTTCGAGCTACACAGAGCTCTTCTTGTCTCTCTCGCCAACAGAAATTGTCCAATAAACGATATTCCCTCACCCACCTTGTCTCTCATTGTTATGATCACTTTCCTATTTTTTGCTGCTGTCTCTGGCTCCTTCCTTGCAAGTCTGGGAGGCAGATTGCTGTCAGTAGAATGATGCAGCATACATCTGGATGTAATTTCTTACCTACTTTTGCAATGGTTATTTCTGTGGGATGTTCTAGGGTGCAGACACTTACATAATCTGTAAACCTGTCTATGAATTCATGAATCTGTTATGGCTAAGCTGGGAGGAGCTGAAGATTGTTCAAGAGTAGTAAGGAGTCTGGACTGAGAGAGAATTTCAGGACCCATTCCTGCAAACACTTTAGCATCCAAATAACTTTATGTAGCCATTGAAATGAACAGCAGTACTCATATGCCTCAGTGAGTATTTCTCTTTAAATAAATCTGATCTTCTAATTATTGGACTTTTATAAAAAAACAAAAAAAGACTATTTTTTTAAAAAATCACCTTTTATCCTATATTTAAAAGTCCAGATTTTTTTTTTGCTAATTTCTTTTTTCTGGCTGTTTTATATCTCAAAACGTTGGTTTTTTTCTACCCCGAGTCTGATGGTTAACTGGAGAGCTGCTAGGGTTATGAGCTAAAAGGTCCTAAGGAAGTGAAACATGTAGCGAGAGAAATTATTTGTATTATTATTCCATTTTAATTCCCATATAAGTCAAACACTGGTGCATGGGCTAGTGGGTAAAGTACTGGCTGTGGCCTTAACTGCCTCTGTCACTCACCTGCTGCGTGATCCTGCGCAAGTCACTTCCCTCCTTGCCCTGTGTTGCCAATTTAATGTGTAAACTCTTCAGGAGAGCTACTGTCTCTCACTACATATTGTACAGCACCTTGCACAAGGGGCCCTGATCCCCATCATATCTAAAGCGGGTTAAATGAAAGGTTAACATGTTTTAAAATGCCACAGCCCAAATCACCCTCAAAGTACTCAGTGGTCTGTAAGAGATCTCATCAGAACTCGAACTCCCCCTATCAGCTTTGAGCCCAGGCCATTCCAAAGAGATACCACGAGACACATACAACAAAGCATCAAGGCCAGGTTATTGAAAAGTGGCCACTGATTTGGGACGCTTCAATTTTTTGGATGCCTTGAGCGTGGTGTGTTTGTGTTCAGAGCAGCTGCAGCAGGAATGGTGAACGGTCAGCAGCTCTGAAGAACGGGCCACAGGGATGGGGGTTTCAAAAGCCCCACAAATAACATATGTTATTAAGCTCAATGCAGGAGTAAGTGGGCGAAATTCTGTTCCCTGTGAAATACAGGAGGTCAGACTTGATGATCTAATGTCCCTCCTGGCCTTAAAATCTAAGGGTATGTCTACACTCGGAGTGGGGTGAGTGATTCCTTGCTCCAGGAGACTTACTCACACCAGCTCTGCTCCAGTTAAAGTAGAGCAGTGCTGCAGCAGTGCTTGCCAACAGAGAGACTAGCTCCCCCGTGTATGGGCCTCTGATGTGTATGTGTCAGGGAGACTGGCCCTACCCACCGCTTGTGCTTCCACAGCTACTCTCTGTTTTTAGTGTGCGAGCTGAAGGCCTCGTTGTGTAAGGCGCTGTACATATATCTAGTGAAAAGATGGTCCTTGCCCCAAAGAGCTTCCAAGCCAAGTATAAGATGGGAGACAACAGGTGGGTAAAACAAACAGAAAACTGGAGGCCAAGCTAATGGTGAGGCAATTATGATGAACATACAGCAGGAGCAGATCACCGCTTTATGGCAAGATTAGCATGTCCTTAACATGCAGCTTGTAAATCTCTTTGGGCCAGGGATGGTCCTGTGTTAAATGTGTGTGCAGCACCCAGCGCAGCTCCCTGGTTATGGCCACTCTAGGCACTACTACAATACAAGTGGTATTAATAATTTAGCAGGGACTTTCTTTTGCAAAGCATTATACAAACCCACATCAATCCTCCTGAGAGGTTGGTCAGTGTCATCATCTCCCTTTTACAGCTGGGGAAGTGACCTCCCCAAGGTCATGCAGGGAGGCAGATTAGAGCTGTAGGTCTCTCTTCTAGTGGGTCCTGTGACCCCGTTAGCAACTGCAATCACAGAGGCTTCTTCCTGACGCCTCTTGGGCCTCTGATCTTGGTATGAGCCAGACTCCGCTGGAGCTGAAAAGAAACTGCTCCTGATGCTCTGAATCCTAAAGCGCAGGGTGGCGGTGGGGGTGGTGGGGGGAGGTTTCCCCATATGCAGTGCTGCTCATTCACTGCCCAGGAGCAAAACCCTTCTGTGTGGTGGCTTGTTTTGTTCAGTGCAATCCCTCTCACTGATGATTTAAAAAAAGGCAGGAAAAGGCTGCCAGAGTCAACTCATTCTGTGTAACCAGAAGCAGCCGGAGGGGTTTAAGCAGCTGTAGTTTAATTACCATTTTTTTCGGTTAGCATAAATAATTTAAATTAGGTTCCTGTCATGAATTGTTTTATGTACTTAATAACCACACGGCCAAGCAAGGAGGGGAAGCCAAACAACAACTCAATAGAGGGGAACCAGGGAGAAATCACATACTGTGCAGACAATAGGCTGGAAAAGAAAAATAGCATATTCCCTCCCCTGCCCTTCTTCCCCAGAGAAAAAAAGAATAGATGGTGTCAATCTTTTTATTGAGAGGTGTAATAAAGATGGGACTTACCTGGGAGAGGCAGAGCAGAGAGATGGTTTAAAAGACTGATCGCTCAGAGAACTAGATCCTTGTGTGGAGTCAAGTCTAAGACAGAGAGGGCTCTGTGGCCACATGCAAAGTGATTGGGGAGTGGGGACGGAGGTGGGGCTAGGTGCAGGCTGCCTCCCCCTCCAGTTTAAAGCAGTGCTTTCCCTCTGCCCCTTCTTGTTAGTACAGAACTGATGACAAGGCAAAGCAAGCTGATTGATTTCTCCTCCCTATCTCTGATCCCCTCCCTCTTACTCTCCCCTCATCATCAGGGAAATCTACCCCCCTCCTCCTCCCAGCGGCTGGGACTGTCAGCTGGCACTGGTTCTCTTCCAAGCTGGCTTTTCCAGGGGGAAAGCACCATGCTCTGAGCTTGGCTGGGATCAGTACTTCACCCATCTACCCTCCCTCTTCTCCCCTACCTCATCCCACATCCTCTGGCTGCAAGCGTTCTAGGAGATGAATTATTTTTCTTCAGATGAAGAGATGGGATGCCAGGCACAGCTGGCTTCATTAACTCTTTGCTGGCTGCTGGCAGCTCTTGTTCTTTCCTGAGAATCCGATGAGATACAGGTGAGTAGCACATGCTGGATATCAGGGTGGGAGGAAAGGAGCCTCTGGGCCATCTCTCTCTCTTGGATTTGTGTCCCCTTTGCATGCTGCCGAACCCACTTTCACAGCTACAAACAGGAAGCCACAAAATTGGGGTCCAGACACCAGACTCCCTTAAAGCTGGTGGCATTCACGGTTCTTTGGCATTGGGGGTTAGTTCAGCTTTTTATAAAGGCAGGGGCCACTTGTGAAAATTCAGCAGCGGGGCTCAAATTTCAAGCACCACCCCAAAGTTCTCAGGGTGTTGGTTTACGCTCATCCTAGAATATAAGCGATGGGAAGGAAGGAGCAGCAAGATGTGATCAAGTCAGTTTCAACTCCTCTGTTTGGTCGTCTTGACCAGAACCCAGGTGCCTTCCTTCCTCATTGAAGTCAGTGTCTGGTTACATTTCCTCTCACCACTCCTTTTCACTCCTTCCCTTGAGCTTTGTCAGCGCTCCCAATTCAGAGTTCTGGGAGTCTGATCCAGAGCTAGAATTTGTCTGTCTAGGATATTTCTAGGGGCCTGGGACATAGCACCCAAGCTCTGGGTCCATGGGACATCTCTCTCCTCTCTGGTTTTCAGGAGCACTGTTTTTGATTCCCTGGGCCTTTGCGCTGTCTGTGGGTCGGGGAGGGAGGGAGAGAAAGAGTGTGCTGTTACAAAAAGAGAGGCAGATGGGAGCTGGAGGTGATGGTAAGAATTCTGCAAACGCTTCCCTCTCCATATTTCATACCTTCACTCTCCCCCACCCCCGGTTCCTTTCCTGGCTGTTCTCCCCATAGTTAAAAAGTAATTCTGAGTTTTTCCATCTTCTCTGCTTGAAATCTACTGGGATTGTTCCCTGACTGCTTTCGTCCTTCTCTGTGTAAACCCTAAAAAGACTGAACGAGAGAGAGGGAGAGATTGATTCTGGAGACAACAGTATTATTTTTATCTCCTCCTCGTCGTCTGCTCCACAGAACAGATGCTTCCGGCAGGCATGAAGTGTACAGTCTCAAACTGCCTCTTTCAGTCCCTTTCAGCTTTCCAAGCACTATCCTGGCTAGCGTGACCAGAGCTATTGAGATCTCCAGAGCAGAGCTAAGGGTGAGGGAGCTGTCAGCTCAGAAGGGTCAAAAGGGTCAGCTCAGAGCCTCCAGCGTAGCACGTCTCAGACATTGCTCAGCCTGGGTGGCTTGGAGATGAGTTCATGTCCGCTCTCTAGCCTTTGGGAGGCTGCAGCTGAAAGTGTCTTGAGCTGGACTAAGATCAGACGTTGCTGGAGATGCAGAGGGACTCTGCAGGGAAGGGCTGGTGATTCAGATCAATGAGCACTGGAGCAGTTTTCTTGCAGGCCACAATCAGCTTGGGTCAGCAGTGGCCAAAAGCTGTCCGCATCTGACAGCTGTGTGATGGCTTAAGCATGGAATGAGTCAGATGGGGCTCAGACCAGCTTCTGGCAGGACCAGGACCCATCACAAAGCCACCACCACACTTGGTCTTCTTTTAGCCATGTGGCAGCTGTTTGGAGGCCCCTGTGGATTCTCAGTGCGGTTCCCAGCCTGGCAAAGTCTCTGTGACCTGAGTCCTTATTGGCTGTCTCCACAGACAGGCCAAGGACAGAGCAATCCAGGAGACCCTCCTCTCATCCCTAGAGGAGGCCCCTCCATGGCAAGGTGAGGCGTAAGAGGGTGTGTGAGAAGGGGTGGACCATGCTGCCTTAACTGGACCTTTATGGAGGATTCAGTTTTTGAGTCTGTCAAGCCAGCACTTGATAAGAGTCTTCGGCTTCCATTGGTCTGGACAAAGGGATTCTGTAAAGGGGGATCGTTCCCCCTGCGGGGATTAACTGGAAACCATTCAGTGCAGGTTTCTAGTGATTGTAGGATGATCTCCTCTGTCCTCCACACTTCACTCCCATCACAGCCTGCTGCCTGCGCTATACAGGGAAACACCAATTTCACCGTCTTGTGCCTCCATTTCTCCGTCTGTGAAGTATAATATAATACTACTGAGAGTAGAAGCTCTTCAGGGGTAGAGACTGACTTTTTGTTCTGGGTCTGTACAGTGCCTAGCACAACGGGGGGCCTGGGCCCTGGTTGGGGCTCCTTGGTGCTACTGTAATACACCTAATAAATACTGTACAGTGCCCAGTATAATTGGAGTCCTGGACTATTACTGGGGCTCCTAGGAGGTACTGTAATGCACCTCATAAATAATGTACAGCAGCTAACACAATGAGGTCCTGAGCCATGATTGGAGCTACTAGGCACTACCGTAATACACCTAATAAATAATAATAATGTACTTCTTACAACAGTCCCTGTATCCAACTACTACTAATACTTACCTCAGTGGTGCTGTGCAGTGTCGAGTCCACCAGGTGCTTTGAGATCCTCTTGTGACAAGTGCTACAGCTGCATAAAGCATTGCTGCTAATAATTACAACTATCATTTGGTCATTATTATTAAGATTATTGATAGGTGTTTAGGGAGCACATGACTTGGGGAAAACCCCACCAGGAAGTGTGCTGCATAGGGAAGCAGCTTGTGCTCGCTGCTGGGAGACGCTCGCATGGCAGATCCATCTGCAGAGATTCAAAAACATTCTGTTTCTCGCAGAGAGACGGATCTGGGTGATAGACAGGTGGGCAGTGAGAATAAAATCCTTCCGGTGTGAAATCTCTGCCAGTTCTTGTTATCTGCCCTGAATCAGGGAACACAATGTAGCTCAATGGTTAAAAGCAGACTTTCAGAGTCAGGTATGAGAAAGTATCAGAGATCTGGGTTCTATTTCTAGCTTTAGAAGGAAGTATTGTAAAGTGGTAAGTGTAGATGATGGGGGCCCAGAACTCTAGGGTTCTGTTTCTGGGAGAGAGAGTCTGGTTTAGTCGTTAAAGCAGCAGAATTTGAGACTCTGAGATCTAGTGGTTAGAACTTGGGTGTACTGTATTGATTGGCACTATAGAAAAGCCATATATTTATAGATATTAAGGGAGTCAGGACTCCTGGGTTCTATTCATGGCACTTGCCCTGCGAATGGTAGCTCTTTGCACTCTTTCAAAATGGCGGCAGGGTTCTGGGAGCCGCTACCTGTGTCAGGAGAAACAGTACCAATCACTGCTTTTGGCTGGAGGTTTTTTGGCATGTGGCCTCTTCTGGCTGAATCCCTGCAACACTCCTGGCTCCGTTTCTGATCTGTGTGGGGCTCTTCTCTCACATGTCAGGTGCTGAACTGGGTCAGATTGGATCAGCACCTGGCTGGTCAGCTAAGGAAAATCCAGGTGTAGTGGGAAGTGGGGTTGATGATTCATTATTAGGGGGCATCCTTCCATTTAAGGCAGTACTAAATTGGCTTGGTGCTAGCAGGCACTGAACGTCAAGAAGAGTCACACACAGACCTGGGGCCTGGCCATATCTGCTCCTTAAAGGTCCTCTGGTAGTTTGCACAAGAAATGGGAGATTAATGCTGATGTCTTGAGCAAATCCCAGTTTAGGTAATTTTATTCTTCATCCCTAAATCATCCAGTGGTTTCAACTGGAAATGGCATTACCCTTCACTTCCTGTCTCAAACTGTTGTGCGGCATTGCTGTTCACTGTTAAACAACTGGTGTGACCCCTGGTGGGTGAAACGACCTCTGCACAGATCCTACAAAGTCTTCCTCGTCTTATTTACAGATCCTGTACTCTGTAAGGCACTTAGGGCTTGTCTTCACGAAAGCTGGGAGAGATCGATCTTATGGCGATCGATTTATCGCGTCTCGTCAAGACGCGATAAATTGATCGCCAGCAGCGCCCCTGTCGACTTTGTAACTCCAGCTCGCCAAAAGGCACAAGCTGGAGTTGATGGGGGAGCGCGCCGCTGACTGCCGCCACCGTGAGGACGGCAGGTAAGTTGGCTGTAGTATCTACAGTCAATCCCCCGCGCTAGTGAAGACCAGTCCTTAGGGATGAAAGGTGCTAGACAGCTTTAAGCCATGAAAGGGTGACACACTTTAACTCTTTTTCTGCTGGTTTGTCTTTCAGCATCTTCAGTGGTAGTGGTTTGAAGTGCCATCAGAAGCAGCCAGGGCAAAGGAGCTGACTTCTTTGCCCTGTGAACTTTAAGGAACTCTTGGCCTAGCATGGTCCACGTGACATATGCCAGTAGCTGCTCTATGATAATGGAGCTCCTTCAGTGCTAGTGGGTCTCTCAAATCCTCAGTGATGACACAGCCAACGGGGGGTGGGAATTGGGCATCTGAAGGGGATATTTGTGCCCTTATGTATCCAGCAGAGCTGGAGAATTTAAAGGGGTTAAGAATGCAGTCTTTATTTCCCTTCACCTTGTTGACTGCATACGAGGAGAGTAAGGTCGGCTACCGTGATTTGGGTCATCGGAGAATGAAATGTCAGCATGAGAGCACCTTATGTGGTGGTTACGGTAACACGCACAGCAGTCCGCCCATCCCCTTTTCTGAGTCTCTGCAGGCATTCGCTGTGCGCCTGTGCGTGTTTTAATTATGGAGACATTAACCTAATGGCTCGGTGGGAAGTCACTGGCCCATTGCAGCAGAAAATTGTTAATGAGCGATGGGAATTGCTCACCCAGCTGTGTCCACGGCTATTCCATTCTCGCCACGAGTGCTGGGCAGTGATCACAAAGCCTTGGAAACAGCAGCAGTGGGAGAGGAGCTGGGGGGATGGTTAATGCTTTGCTGCTGTTATCCTATAGGCTAGGGCTGCGTAACCCTTAGGTCTTTCTACTTAACCCTTTCTGCCCAAACAACTAAACCTAACAACCTCGCTCCCCTGGGAGATAGGTATTAGCCCCATTGTGTTAGGATTAGAGCTGAGCAAAAATTTTCAGATGAATAGTTTATTCGATGAAAAATGCCATTTTAGTCAACCTGAAATGATTTGACACAAGGAGTTTTGGCCATTCATAAAATGGGCAGAGGAAGAGAGAAAGGGGAGGGGGAGAGGTACTGTTGCTCCTTTAACCCCTTTCCCTTCTCCTCCTGCCCATCCGCCGCAAGCTCTAGCTCAGGCCCTCACCTGGGACATAAGCAACTCAGGTTGGAATCCCCACCCTAGAAAAAGGCCCAACATGGACTTTCTTGAGTCATTGAAAATTTTTTTTTAAAATATCCTCAGAGTCACTTCAACCTGAGCTAAATTTTTTTTTCAAATTTTTGGAACTGCCACCAATGCAAAAAATCAGCTATTTGCCCAACTCTTTATGTTTACAGCTCTATTGCTGTGCATGGCGCTGTACAGACATAGAAGAATCACAGAATCATAGACTCTCAGGGCTGGAAGAGACCTTAGGAGGTCACCTAGTCCAACCCCCTGCTCATAGCAGGACCAATCCCAACTAAATCATTGCAGCTAAGGCTTTGTCAAGCCCAGCCTTAAAAACCTCTAAGGAAGGAGATTCCACCACCTCCCTAGGTCACCCATTCTAGTGCTTCGCCACCTTCCTAGTGAAATATGTTTGCTAATATCCATCCTAGACCTTCGGCACTGCAACTTGAGACCATTACTCCTTGTTCTATCATCTGCCACCACTGAGAACAGCCGAGCTCCATCCTCTTTGGAACCCCCCTTCAGGTAGTTGAAGGCTGCTATCACATCCCCCCCTCACTCTTCTCTTCTGCAGACTAAACAAACTCAGTTCCCTCAGCCTCTCCTTGTAAGTCATGTGCCCCCGCCCACTAATCATTTTCATTGCCTTCCACTGGACTCTCTCCAACTTGTCCACATCCTTTCTATAGTGGGCCCCCCAAAACTGAATGCTATACTCTAGATGTGGCCTCACCAGTGCCAAATAGAGGGGAATAATCACTTCCCTCGATCCGCTGGCAATGTTTCTACTAATACAGCTCAATATGCCGTTAGCCTTCTTGCCAACAAGGGCACACTGCTGACTCATATCAAGCTTCTCATCCACTGTAATCCCCAGGTCCTTTTCTGCAGAACTGCTTCTTAGCCAGTCGGTCCCCAGCCTATGGAGGTGCATGAGATTCTTCTGTCCTAAGTGCAGGACTCTGCACTTATCGTTGTTGAGCCTTATCAGATTTCTTTTGGCCTAATTCTCCAATTTGTTTAGGTCACTCTAGACCCTTTCCCTACCCTCTAACCTAGCGTATCTACCTCTCCCCCCAGCTTAGTGTCATCTGCAAACTTGCTGAGGATGCAGCCACACATTAATAAAGATGTTGAACAAAACCGGCTCCAAGACCGAGCCCTGGGGCACTCTGCTTGAAACTGGCTGCCAACTAGACATTGAGCCATTGATCACTAGCCATTGAGTCCAACAATCTAGCCAGCTTTCTGTCCACTTTATAGTCCAGTCATCCAATCCACACTTCTTTAACCTGTTGGCAAGAACACTGTGGGAGACCATCCCTGCTATGAAGATCTTACAGACTAAAGCTGTGATTTTCAGAGGTGCCCAAATCCAACGGAAATTTGACTCTCTTAGATCAGACTCCTTTGAAAATCTCAGAATGAATTTTAGGGAGGGGTAATCTGAGGCACAAGAGGTGATGTGGCTAGCTGAGAGTCTCGCAAGCTGTCTGTTCTCACCAATTGACCTTAGTTCCTCCCCTGAACAAAAACAAGAGCCAGTGAGGTGGAGAGGAAAGGCTCTCAATCTCAATCCAGTGTCCCAAACTCAGTGGGTTCTTGCTGCCCATCCCTGATACCTCCGGCCCTACCTCTCTTAGCTGCCTATTAAATCTATTTGCTACAAGCAGATCAGCATCCTCCCCACCTTACTCCTGTGTAAATGTGCCCCTCCCCCATGCTTTCTGCTAACCTTTTTCTTTTAAATGATGGACACACATGTGCCACGGAAGCCGCGGCAGGTTTGTTTTGTGTACATGCCAGGCGCTCAGACCTTCTGCTGCAGCTGGGGCTCCAGAGAGCAGTGTTTGCTGAGTTCTCATCAAAGCTCGCTCTGTCTCTCTTACCTCTTCTCTACAGCCTGGCAGCAGCAGCTGTCCTGTTCTTCCTGGTTCAGGGCTGTGATAGGTGCCATCCCTGCCCACCATGCAGAATTTGCACTGAGACAGGGAAGCTGGCCTGGGGTCAAGGGGACAGGCTGGCTCAGGGTTGAGGAATGGTACACGGGGCCTTTCCCCTCTGAGGGTGGCAGCTGAGGGTGGGAATCTGTGAAGAGCTAAGGGGCCTTTTACTGCTAGGGCATGATTTCCAGTCTAGCCTTCTTAGGTTTGTAGTGATCAAATATTGGCCTGCTCACGCTGGCTGAGCGGATTTGCACCAGGGGACTAGTGCCTCGACTAGGGCTGCCAACTTTCTACTCACACAAAACCAAATACCCTTGCCCTGCCTCTCCTCTGAAGTCCCGCCCAGGCCTTTTTAATCCCCCGCCCCCGCTCACTCCACCCCGCCTCCCTCTGTTGCTTGCTCTCCCCACCCTCATTCACTCACTGGGGTGCTGGAGGGAGTGAGGGCTCTGGCCTGGTGTGCAGGTTCCGAGGAGGGGCCAGAAATGAGGGGTTCTGGGTGTAGGAGGGGTTCCGAGCCGGGCAGTAGATTGGGGCATGGGGAGGGGGAAAGGGCTCTGGCTGGATCTGCGGGCTCTGAGGTGGGGCTGGGGTTGAGGGGTTTGGAGTGCATGAGGGTGCTCCAAGCTGAGACTGAGGGGTTCAGAGGACAGGAGGGGGATCAGGGCTGGGGCAGTGGGTTGGGGCATGGGAGGAGGTCAGGGGTGTAGGCTCCAGGCGGCACTTACCTCAAGCAGCTCCTGGAAGCAACAGCATGTCCCCGCTCTGGCTCCTATGCAGAAGCGTGGCCAGGCAGCTCTGCGTGCTGCCCCGTCTGCAGGTGTTGCCCCCACACTCCTATTGACCACCATTTCCAGCCACTGGGAGCAGTGGGGGCGGTGTCTAGGACAGGGACATTGTACAGAGCCCCCTGGCTGCCCCTGTGACTAGGAGCCAGAGATGGGACATGCCGGCTGCTTCCCAGGAGCTGCGGGGTGCGGAGGCTAGCAGGGAGCCTGCCATCCCTGCTGTGTGGCGCTGACAACTGGACAGTCAACAATCCGGTCAGCAGCGCTGACCAGAGCCGCCAGGATCCCTTTTCAACTGGGTGTTCTGGTTGAAAACCGGACACCTGGTCACCCTAGCGTGGCAGGCAATAGTTACTCAGAAAAACACGAGTTGATTCCCTTAAAAATACCCAACCATGCGCTGAATCGGTTACAGGCCAGATTGGGAGAAATCCTGTTAACTTCCCCAGGTACTTAGAGAGCATGAGCTGTGTGGTGTATGGACAGAATCCCTTTCCATGCTGCTAACTGGGGATAAACTCAACAACTGTATTGGAGGCTGGGCCATAAAGAAGTGGCAAACCCCAGCAGCTACCAATCTGCACTGAGTCAGGGCCTGAACTCCTTGCTGGGTGACAGGCTGAGTCTCAAGATATGTCTATACCCAGGCAAAGGTGTGGTTGCAGCACAGGTCGGCGATGCCTGTTCTAGCTGGTGCAGGGAATGGTGGTAGTGGGGACATAGAGATAGAACCTTCCATGCAGGCTCCTGCCCCACTACAAACCTACCATGGGCCTTGGCTATGTACTTGGGTTGCTGGCCTATGCTGCCCTTTACTGCTCTTGTTACCTACGCCAGCTAGATTGAAGCTAGGACGGGCAGCCTTACCTGCTTTGCAATCACACCTCCATTTGCGGTGTAGACGTACCGTCAGTCTCTCTTTGTGCAAACTCACTTGGTCTCAGCTCATCTGCCCCAGCCGTCTCTGCAGGAAGAGGAGGGCTAGTGTAGCAGAAATAAACAAGAAACTTTGGTGCAGAGAACCAAAGGAGAAGGGATGACAGGCTCCCATCTTGTTTGGTGTTTCCTGTGGGAAGGAGCCCCTGCCCCCCACATGCCTGAGGAGCTCATTCTACGGACTCTGAGGCTCTGTCTACTACACCATAGGCGTGCGCAGCACAGTTCATTAGGGAGTGCACCCAGGGAGCCCCGCCCTAGCCCTCTCCCCATCCACTCCCTCCTACTTCCTGCCTCCTGACTGCCCCCCTCAAAACTCCCAACCACCCCTGCTCCTTGTCCCCTGACTGCCCCCTCCTGAGAGCCCCACCAACTGCCCACCTAGGACTCCACCCCTACCCAGCCCCCCGTTCCCTGTCCCCTGACTGCTCCGCCCTGAACTTCTGCCCCATCCATCTCCCCTTGCTCCCTGTCCCCTGACTGCCCCAGGACTCCCTGCCCCTTATCCACCCCCCCGGGCCCCTTACCATGCTGCTTAGCCCCACCTCCCCTTTCTCCCGGTGCCTCAGCATGCAGCGTCCAGGAGCAGCCCTGGACAGCGCTGCAGTGGCATGGCTCCGGTGCGGCCTGAGCTCCTGCCGCTCGACCCGCCGGTGCTTGCAGCCCCGCCCCCTTACCACGCCGCTCCGAGCGGCCGGAGCTCAGGTCCCGCCAGAGCCACGCTGCTGCAACGCTGTCCAGAGCCGCTCCTGGACGCGGCACGCTGAGGCGCCAGGGGATGGGGGAAGGCAGCGGTGGGGCGCAGGGAGCCTCCCTGGCTGGAAGCTCAGGTGGGCCGTACAGGATGAGCTTTCCCACCCCTGCCTGGGCACACCCTGCACACCGCGTGCACACGCCTAGGGTCCACACTTAAAATGCTACAGCAGTACAGCTGCAGTGCCACGCAAGTCCTTCCGTGTAGACACTACAGCAGCGGTGTCCAATAGAAATTCGATGCTAACCACACTGCTAGCCACACTTGTGATTTTGAATTTTTCTTATTAGCCACATTATAAAAAAGCCACATGCGTTAGCCACAATTCAATAGCCTGTTAGCCACATGTGGCTAGTGGTGAACGTATTGGACACCGCTGCACTACAGTGAGACAGGTGAGGTTTTCCACCTCCCCGAGAGGTGGTATCTCAGTTGACAGAAGGATTCTTCCATCAGCATGGCACTGTCTACACTGGGACTTAGGTTGGCTTAACTGTATCGCTAGGGATGTGGATTTTTCACACCCCTGAATGATGTATCTGGGTCGATCACATTTTCTAGTGTAGACCAGCCCTCAGCTAGTGTTTGTACAGCACTTTGAAGATTAAAAGCACCCTGTGCTAAATATTACCAGGGAGAGCGAGCGTGGTCTTGTGATCATTCAGAATCTAAATCCTCCCTGTGTCATCAGATGTCACTTTTGGCATGAACAAGGCTCTGCCAGCCCTACTTATCGTGTTGTTTGGCTTGTTGTCTGCAGCACTGTGTTTCTATAACTCATTTGTTTCATGAGGATCAGTCGTTGGCCTGTTACTCAACCCCCAAGCTGGAGAGCCAGTGGGCGGCTTTTCCTCTCGTTCCTGACCTTTGACCTGCCTGGCTTGGGTGGCTATCCCAGGAGCTGAAACTCCCAGCAGCCTTGGAACAGACAAACTTTCCCACCACATCGAGATTCAGGGAAGGCTTGTGTTGATTATTATTTATATTGAAGTAGCATCTATATAAATTGATCAAGAGGCTTCAGCCAGATCAGAGTCTCACTGACTAAGGACAGTAGGGACATGTAATATATGACAATCTCTGCTCCAGAGAGCTTTCGGGCTCTCGGGGCGAGTTTTATGAGTGAGAAACAGGATTCCTGGCTTCTGTTGCTAGCTCTGCCGCTGGCTTGTTGTGTGACCTTGGGAAGTCACTTCCTCTCTCTCTGCCTCAGCTTTTCCATCTGGAAAATGGAGATAATACCGTAATGAACTGATGTGTGCGTGTGTGAGAGAGTGAGACCACTGCCTCTACAGGACAGAATTGGTGTATTATAGGCCCTACCGAGCACATGGTGATCCCCTTTCATTCGTAGTGACTTCGGTTAGATTGTAAGTGCTGCAGGCTGCTTTTGAAAACTTGGGCCTTTGACCCTCTAGTTAGGCTGGTTAGAAAACAGAGGAGGAAAAGTTCATGCTAAGCCTTTTTAATTTCCGCCTCTGCTTTTTTCTGGATATTTGAAATTTGGGGATGAGGAAACTTTGCCCAGCTCTGCTGGTAATCGCTTCTCTCAAGTGCCACAGCAAATTGCAGTGCGAGATTCTAATGGCTAGGGAACTGCCTTTTCTTTCTATAAGCCTGCAGTTCTAACCAGGCCACATGCGCCATATGATGCTGTTCATTGTTTCATGCATTTATAAATGCAAGATCTCATTGGCCTGGTGGTCTTGACTAGGAAAAGGGCTTGCGTTTAGGTCAGGCTTGACTAATGAGCTAGCTAGGCCTGCCCTGAACTCAAGTGGATGCAAGTTAACATTTTGGCTCAGTTTTAGCAGGCCAAAATTCATCTACGGGGGTTAACCTGCGTCTTCACAAGAGGGCAGATTACCCCTCTTGGACCTTCAACTGAAGGATCTGCTGCCACTGGCCACCATCAGAGACAAGATACTGGGCTAGCTGGGCTGCTGGGCTGACCCTATATGGCTAGCCTTATGTTCCTAAGCACATTTTTCTAGATTTTTTTTAAAAAATAATTTCATTTTAAATTAATTCTCTGCCAGAATATTTCCAGCATCTCAGGGATGCTCAGAGCTCCCCCTGGTGGCCAATTTAACACATTTTGGTTTTGAAATGATTCATTTGGTGCCTGCAGGAAGGCTGTTTTTATGTTTGCTACACTGTACCAAGCTGTGGATTCAGAACCTGATGTTGGGGTAGTGTTTACATTAGAAATCCTCAGAGGTGGCTCTTTATCTTTTATTTATTTTTTTAATGTCTAAAATGTGCTTAATCTGTAAAATCTCCAAGTGCCAGAACAAAGTTTGAAAGAGCAAGTGTACTTTTTAGAAGTGACAAGGAGTCCTGTGGCACCTTAAAAACTAACTAAAGTATTGGAGCATAAGCTTTCGTGGGCTAATACCCGCTTCGTCGGATGCATGCAGTGGAACTATTAGCCCACGAAAGCTTATGCTCTAATACTTTGTCACTTCTGCAATTCCAGACTAACACGGCTACCTCTCTGATTATTGTACTTTTTAGAGCGTTAAACACCAGTTTGAAGTAAGATGGCTTGATAGAGAAGGATGAGAATTGGACTCCCAGAGCCAAATATCCGTGAAGCACCGATCCTGCTTCAAAATGTGTCTAAGGAGATGCACATATGTAGACACTGCTTTCTCTCTGTCCGTCCCTGAGACATGTAAATATTTTCCCCCTTACATCTAAAAGCCATCTAGATGGCAAGTCAGTGTTGGCTCCATGTGTATGGAAGAAGTAACTGATTCATTGATGATGTCTGCTTCTTCTACATCCGTCTCTGCATCACTTTCCAGTTCTCCCCCTCCTCATGTAGCACCCTCTCTGTTCTATTGACCCCAGTCTTCATTGCAGCCTCGCCCAGAGACACGCTCCTGAGCAGAGAGTCAACTGTAATATTTGTTCTTATAAAACCAAAAGAATTCCACTTGCTCTCGCAAGATGTGCCTAGCAGCAGCCTCACTAATGGTGTGATCATGTTGCTGTCCTCATCTGCTCCCTTCTGTTTGTCATCCCCATTCATCACATCCTGTCTACCATTTGATTGGAAGCTCTTCAGGACAGCAGGCACATCTGATTCACACACCTTGCTCTTGCTGCCTCACTTCCTCCCAAACTCAAGAACAAAACCCTGGTGTCCTAAATCTCAATACCTTGCTCTTACCACTAAGACATGTTTTCCTCCCAGAATCAGGAAGTCAACTCAACAGCCCTGACGTCCGGTCTTCTGCTCTAACTACCAGACCCAGTCCCCCCGAAGAGTAGGAGATGGAGGTCCTGGAGTTCTGACTTCCAGACTGATGCTCTAACTTTACGATGCCCATCGTGCAAGCCAATATTGTCTCATTGTTTTCTTGTACTCCCCTGTCTTCCTATATCCATCTGTTGTCTTATACTTAGATTGTAAGCTTCTTGGGGCAGACTGTCTTTGCTCTTTGTATAATGCCTAGCACGAGGTCCTGGCATATAGGAGTGAAGGTAATACAAATAATAAATAATAATAATATCATGTTTTCCCCATCCCACACCCATATAACTGCAGGGCAATATTTCACTGAATGACATCTGAAAGCATATTGAGAAAAAAACTCTTAGCCCTCCTCAAGACACCCCTCCAGCTCTTGCTAAATTCAACTCAGATGTGAACCTTGGAGAAAATGGAGGGTGTTATAAACATGACATTTCCAATAATTCTTCATCAGACCCATTTACTGTGCCCGACCCTCCTCCCCCCAGCAGGTATCAAATCTGTATAGCGGGTGCTCTGCGTAATGATCATACCAGAAAGAGGGACAGCTTGGCCCGTGTGTCTCTTGAGACAGCAGAACTCGGTGTGAATTCAGGAGGTGTGTGTGTGTATGTGTTTGTGTGTGTGTGTGCGTAAATGTAAGAGAGAGGGGGGACACTATGGCAATGGCAAGGCGCGATCTGCTCTGAAAGCATGGATGTGGACTGTTTTGGCAATGCGTGGAAGAATTCCCCCCTTTGCCTTTCCTCTATCTAAAAAGATTCCCCTCGTGTTTTGCCTCCATCAAGAGTAAAGGCTCTAACACTAAACCACATACTTTTCGGTGGAATTCCAAGATGGTCTCAGAGCTGCAAGTAGAACCCAGCTCTACCATTTGACCAACAGTCTCTCTTAGAGGTGAGACCAGAACCCAGGAGTCCTGACCCACAGTCACCAGCTATAACCACTGATCCCCACTCTCCTCCTGTGTGCAGGAGTCTCTGTAGCTCTCTCCTACGCCGTCAGGTCATTGGCTTTGTCTCTGCCCCCTCAGTCCTGGGAAGGAGGGATGTTTTTCTTCCCTCTCCCCATCCCATCCTTTCCCCAGAATCGATCTCCTTCTGACCCCCTTATATGTCCTGTCTCCACAGCTTCACATTCACAGCCGTCTGGAAAGGCCCATGGATGGCGAAACGTACCGTGGTCCGCACTTCCCTGCTGTCGCCTCCCAGCTACTATGACGCCGTACACGAGGGCCATGGGCCAGCCAGCCCAGACTACCCCTTCCACGATGGCTTCCCCAGCTTTCAGGACATGCGATACCACCAGATAAGCCCTAGCCACGAGGCCCCCTCATTCAAGAGGCGTGGGGGTGTGGTGGACCATCGCGATGTCATCATGGCGCATCAAGCCCACAAGATCCACAGCACCCCGCAGGCACGGCGCAAGGAGTGGGAGTAAGTACGAGGCCAATTCCATGCAGTAGGGCTGGCTGTTCTGTCAACCGGGTCACAGAGGATCAGACCAATCACTGAGTGCCATTTTGTTTTCCATGGAAGACCATGTCCTGGGGAAACCAAGGCTTGCTTCTTGCTGTTTTGACTTCCCCTTCACTGGAGGCCTCCATCTGTGAGCTCTGACTCCTCTAGCTAGGCCACAATTCCAGGCAACTTAAAAAGTGCCTGGAAAAATGGTATCTATATGGATTCCCTGGGGAGGGGCGCATACTACAGACCACTGATCCAGCACAGCAGCTGGGGAGGTACCAAACTAGGGGAGCCATCAGTCTGATATATTGGTCTGTCCCAGTGTTCCAGGGTAGGAGGGGCTATTGCAGTGGTTCTCAACCTGTGGTCTCTTGACCCCTGGGGGTCCGCAGACTATCTCTAGGGTTTCCAGCGGGGTCCGCACCTCCATTTGAAATTTGTTAGGGGTCCACAAATGGAAGAAGATTGAGAACCCCTGGGCTACCAGGTCACAGTGTGATCTTGTGTAATAGGGAAGGGGAGGGTACCTAGTTAGTGGGCCCCATTGGGCTGATCCAGTGCAGCTGGAATGGAGGGGTAGGGATACTGGGGCTAGATGATCCCATTGGTCTGATCTGGAGCTGCAAATCCTCTTGTATGTTCAAATCCTCCTCTTCTGATATCATTTTGCACTGTGCTTTGGATCGAACCCCTAGGTCCTGTGTCAGCAGTCTGATGACATCTGGTGGCTGCTCAGGTCCCCGGACTTTGTGAACTAATCTCATTTCAGAAGAACTCCACATCTGTGTTAATCATTAACACTGATTTTGATGTACCTGGCCCCCACCTTCCCCCTCCTTCTCGGTCCCTCCGATTCACTTCCCTTGCTTTCCAACCTGTTTTCTTTCTTCCTGACTTTAAGAAATCCCAGCTTGTTGTCTTGGAAAGGCTGATATCTCCACTAGAGGATGATGGTGTTACTGCAGGCTGGGGAAGGTCTGGGCGGGGGTGGGGGGGAGGTGAAGGGGGTACCCTGATGCCAGGGAATAGCAGGGAGTGTGAAAAATAGCCCTGCTATAATGTGATTGTTAAATGCGGTTGACAGGGGTAGTTGGTAAGGGAGCTGCAGCTGAGCCGTCCTGTGCCGTGGTACAGTCTGCTCTTACCAGCTAAGCAGGTGTAGGCTTTCTCAGTGTGCAGAGAAGAAAACTGAGTGATGCAGGTGATCTACTGTAGGGTGCTCTCCTCTGCATCAGGTCTCTCTGTGACACGGAGGGTGTCTTTGGCTGCTCTAGTCTCTGGCTCTGGGCTGACACCAGCCTTTTAAAGGCTGTTCTGTTGCTAGAGGCACCCACGTTCAAATTAGACTTGTGGTCATGAAAGATCTTGTGGCTCTTTTTGCAGGAGTCCCAGTGGTAGTTCAAGATGATTGGCCTAATTCCATTCCGCCTCCCTGAATTCTCCTTGTAGTTTCAACTGGATACAGAATCCCCTTTCACTTCCTGTCCTAACATGACAGGTTTCAGGTTTCACCGGACACACCATAGAAGATTTAAAGGTCAGCATTTTGCAGCAAAAAAACTTCAAGTCCAGACTGCAAAGAGAGACTACAGAGTTGCAATTCATTTGCAAATTTGACACAATCAATTTGGGACTGAATAGAGATTTTGAATGGCTAGCTAACTACAAAAGCAGCTTCTCTTCTCTCGCTATTCACACCTCCAGTTCAACTGCTAGAGGAACACTTCACCCTCCCTGATTAGAGATAACAAGCTGGTTCAGCCTGATTGGACTAACCTTGTTATCTCCCACCTGGTTCTTGCCTACCTATTTATACTTGCCCCTGGATACTTCCACTGCATGCATCCGATGAAGTGGGTATTAGCCCATGAAAGCTTATGCTCTGAAAAAAATTTTAGTTAGTCTTTAAGGTGCCACAGGACTCTTTGTCACAGGTTTCAGACTGGCAGCCCTGTTCGTCTGTAGCCACAAAAAGAACAAGGAGTACTTGTGGCACCAAATAAATTGGTTAGTCTCTAAGGTGCCACAAGTACTCCTCTTTCTTTGTCCCAATGTGATAAGGAGCCTTGCTATGGGCTGTTAAATGCACAGTTCCACCCCAGAGGTGGGTGTTTTCTGTGAGCATAGTTTGTTCTGTCTGTTTGGAAGGCACAGCAGGCCCATTTAGATGAATGACGCTATAGATCAGACAGAGCTTTGAATGTGCCTGTCACTTGTTAGCAAGCTGCTGATGACTCATCTCCCCCTATCCCAACAGTCTTCCCTTTGGTGTTTCCATTTCTGTGGGACCTGCTCGATCCCCTCTGAGCTCACCAGGTGGTGCTGTTGGACTCCCAAAGACTGCCCAAGCTGGGAAGAGATTCCAGTCGCTGGGGATGGAGGGGAAGCAAATACACTGTCCCATTTCAATCATTCCCAAGCATAGTCATTCTCTTCATGGCTCCTCCTTATCTCTGGTGCTGGGAATTGGGGCTCCTACATTCTAGTCCTGGCTCCAGGATGGTGGAGTGTGATCTAGACATTAGAATAGGGGGGACTGGGAGTCAGGACTCTCTCTCTCTCTAGTTCTGAGGGGGCAGAAGTGGGATAGGAGTTAGAGGAGGTGACAGCATCTAGACTCCACTTGTCAGGTTTACATAGACTTTCTGAGTAAGTCTAGGCAGGTCGCTTCTCTGTGCCTTAGTTTCCCCCGTGCAATGGGGATGATCACAGCCTCCGTAGGTGTGAGGCCCGCTCAGTTTGTTTAGCACCCTGAGGTCCTTTGGATGAAAGTGCAAAATTATGCAAAACTCACCCTGTTACAGTTTTGATACAGACTAGGGAAGCTCAGGCCTGGTGGTGTTTGTCTGAGCTTTGATCTGGATTTAGGGGTTATTGGGCCCTGAACCTCCAGGACAGTGGGTATCCCTGGGAACCACAACTAGGAAAATGGGCTCATGCCAACCTCTCTGAGGGGCCCTGCCTTCACTCTGAGCCTTTTCTGTACTCTCAGGAGTTATTCTTCCATTGTCATTTCTATTTAACACTCATGTATAGCCTTAGAGACGCGCTTCTTGCTATATGCAGCTGCATGATTCACAGGAGGGCTACACTTTCCCAATCCTCACCTCCTTGCAAAGCAAGGGCTAAGCCCCTGCACCTCCTACTCCATCCAGGACAGGGCTTTTCTGAGGAGCCCCTGGGGTTGCCTGCATCTGTTGGCCAAGTAGTGTCCAAGGAGTGTATGTGTGTGTGTGAGGGGGTGGCTCTGTGCATGGGTTTCCCTAGTGGATGGAAATGTGTGGGCAGAGAACCATGTGTCTTACTCCTGCACCGCCTTACAGCAGCAGAATCCGCAGTGTGCCCTCAAAAGCCTCCGCCCAGCCGCGGTGTGCATCTAGCTTTCTCCTGCTCAGCTTTAATTATAGCAACACATTGGTCATTCAAAGAGGGAGATTTATTACTGTCACAGGGACCTGATTAATAGACCTCCTGCCTCTCATTTCCTAAAGCTCCTTCTCTCTCTGGCCTTCTGCTTGTCTCCCCCTCACTGTTGTTCCATCTGTGTGACCAGAATGTAATGAGAGCTGCAGGTTTGACTGTAAAGGGAAGCTCCCTCAGCTCAGCATTTAACGCCCACAGGTGCCCGCCAATAGGCCACTCCTTGCCAGCTTGCACTGTGGTGATAAAACTCGAATCCTTCTGAAGGAGCCCCCACATCAGACCTGCCAGTTACCTCCAACAAGGCCTGCTAGCTACACACTTCCACCCGCACTCACTTCAGCTGTCTGGTCTGAAGTCCTGCAAGTCCTTTCTAAGCAGCATATCCAGCCCTCTCTGCACAACCAGCAGCTGCCAAGCTGAGGCACCAGGTGTTACTGGCATTATTCATTTATCTTTTGGTCATGTCTAGGAGTTGGTCATTGTGCTGGGTGCTGTACATTATCTATTTGGTGTATTACGGTAGTGCCTAGAAGCCCCCCTCATGGACCAGTACCCCGCTGTGCCAGGCACTGTACAAATGGAGAACGAAAAGACAGTCCTTGCACAATTGACTGCCCAAGGTGTAAGGCTAGGGAGGGTCAGGCCCCAGGACACTATGCTGGCCTGATGCAATGTCACCCTCTCCCACTAATGGGAGCAACGGCAAGATACACAGTTTGCCTGGGAACCAGGGAAAGGAGCTTAATTTAAACTAGCAAGGGGGAAGAGAAACAAAGCCGTAGAGTAAACAATCCAACCCCCGCAACCCAGCCTCCCCCCGCACAGCCTGCTAGTTCTGGTGTAGCTAAGAACTGCTGTAGGATGCAGCCCATATCCATTTGCTTGCTCCTAGCTAGGGCAGGGAGACTGATCATTCTGAGAAGGGCAAGGTCAGGTAGCTTCTCTGTCCTGATAAGAGTCCTTCTTCTCTCCTCTGTGGCCTGAAGTTTTCCCAGACTCCCTCATTGGCAATACAAAGGGGTCTTGGGTTCCACATATCAGCCGCAGAGTCTGCCTGACAGCACCACTAGCAGCAGTTGACTTTAGGAGCTGCAACTGAGACCTCTGGCCCCTGGCAGCTCCCCTGGCTGACTCCCTATCTTCTGAGCTGCCTCAGTTACAAGTGGGGCCTGTAGTTGCAGGGAAAGACCAGAGGGGTCTTAAATAAACAGGAAACCATGAAAGGGGGGTACATGCAAATGTAGGACATTCACTGTTGCCTCTCACAGGGATAGAATCCAGATCCCTCTCTCCTAAAGAACAAGTCTTGAGCTAAAAAGGATAATCTCCAGGATCTGTTGGCAATATAGGGCCTATGACACACAACTCAGCTGTTCTGAGTCCCTCCAGCAGAGGACAGTGGTGCTCATATACTGGCCAGATCAATATTCTGCATGTGTGTTTGTTGACATGGTCTGATGAATGCTGTGGAAGATTCCTCCTAAATCCCTCTTTAATCTGGGTGAGATATTAGAGATGCATGAGAGGTGGCTGCCTGACTCCTCATTATATCCTCTGTCGTGTACGCTCTCTGTTCCTCTGAGGGAATGTCTACACTGCAATTAAAAACCCACAGCTGGCCCTCGGGCACGCAGGGCTCGGGCTGAGGGGCTGGTGAATTGCAGTGTAGACATTTGGGCTCGGACTGAGACCTTGCCAGAGGGGATGCTCCCAGAGCTCGGGCTCCAGTCCCAGCCGAAACATCTATCCTGCAGTTAAACAGCCCTTTAATCCGAGCCCACGAGCCCAAGTCAGCTGGCTTGGTCCAGCTGCAGATCTCTAATTGCAGTGTAGACATCCCCTGAGTGTCTCTGGGCAGCTAAAGATCCTGTTTTCCCTTCCGCTGCAGCAGGTGACCGGGAAAGGGTGGATCTTCCCCAGGCTTTATTCCAGGGCCTGAGCAATGGCGCAGAATCCCCAGGTCTCTGCCTCGTTTTTCCCTCTGTGGCTGCTCCCCTCCTCTGGCCAAGAGCCTGCAGCCAGCACTGCCTTCCCCCTCCCCCAGATCTGCTGCCTCCCAGTGCCCTGAAATTTGAAAGTGCTGAGACCAGGAGTCTGTTAAGTGTTTCATTCCTCCAGCAGCGGCAGAGCGACCTGCTGGGAAATCCATTAACCCCTTCACGCTCTGGGAAGCAGGCAGCAGCAGGCCACAATAGGAGCTCGGGAGCAAAAGTCCCTGACGGCTTCTCCATCATGATGCCAGGCCAAACCTGAGTGGCGCTGCAACTCCATGTGCCAGCTTGTAACACCCAGAGCAGGGAGCTGGGCCCAGCCCCACAGGACAGGAGCCTCCGCTGCAGGGGCAGTGGGGAGCAGGCTTGCTCTCTAATCCCTTGTCCCTGGGGCCCGCCTCTGGTAATTTTTTGGAAGGGTGGGGAGCCTTCATTTCAGATTTTGCCCAGGGCCCTAAAAACCACCCTGCGGCCCTGACTCCCAGATCTCTTCCTACTGAGTTGCCTGCCTCCAAATCCGTGGATGAGTTTGGCCAGCTTCTGCAGTTTCCAAAATATTTGGGCCTGGATGAAGCTTTGCCTGGGAGCAGGAAGAGGTGAGGTTTTTGCTTTTCTCCAAAGAGATTTGGCCGTAGCCTCATCGTGTGACAGCAAGAGGAAGTGACTATTGATGAAGTGGAAGGACAGCTGGGGGAAATGGATTTCATTTCCTCGGAAATGTGACGTGACATGGATCAGAAGAGGAAAGTGGGTGAAGGTGGCATGAGAGAAGGGACCGTGGGTAGTTTACAGGGGTCGTTTATCCTCTAGCCAGTGAAATGTTCCAACTGGACTCTATAACCAAGTGAAATGTAATGGACCCTAAATGCAGGCCTCAGCTTCATTAAACCTGCCTCTGCTGCCCTCCCCGCTACTCTCTCCCGCAGAGCGGTGGCGGTAGGGTTGAATGTCAGCATGTAGAAGAGCCCCCAGCGTGGCGGTGTGAATAATCGGCAAGACAAGCATGTCACATCCCTCTTGTCATTTTGTGAAGCACAGGCTCCTCTCTCCCCCGTCACTCGTTTTTGCAAGTGTGAAATTTCAGATGTTTGGGGACAGACAGGAAATAGGAGACTTGTCTGTCCTTGTATCTGGAAGTTCATTTCTTTTGCTTCCTCCTCGTCTTCCTCATTTTTCCTTTCCCACCTTGTGATTTCCATTCTTCTAACCCCACCCTCCACCCAGCTGGGGTCCCCAGTAGGGATCAAGGTGGCTGGATTATAAGCATTCACTGCACAGTTTGAGTAGCTGAAGCTGTGACTGAGGGGACAGTGGGTCAAGAAGATCTTTCTATCCCAACAAATTACAGAGCCATAAGCAGTATTGTCTAGTGGCTAGAGCCAGGGGAACTGGGGGGCAGGACTCAGGAGGTCTCTTCCCAGTTCTTTCATTGACTCATTCTGTTGCTTGGAGGAAGGCATTTCTCTTCTGTGTGTCTTACCTCACCCACCCTTTTCAAAGCACTTTGAGATTCCTGTACACAGAGGCACTACTCACAATAATGAACTGGCTGTCGCGTACTGCTGTCCTGTGGGCTTAGAAGCACTCCACTGTGTGTCCTAGGCCCTTTACTGCAAAAGGAGAGACACTCAGATGGCAGGGGCCTGTGGGATTAGGGCAGGAGAATATGAACCCCAGTGCTTCTGTGAGATTCTGAGGGGCCCTTGCGCACCATTTTGCACATGCTGCTGTTGTCCTGGAGACGTGAGCAGAAATTGGTTGTTGGTTGACCTCACCCAACACAAAAAGCCTCCAGTTGATCAGCGTAGTCCTTAGCTAGGAGCTGCTTTCGAGGACCCATAATTTGGCCTGTGGGGCACATTAGGACCCTAATGTTCTGGGGGCCTAATTTTTAGAGGTATCTAGCCCCTGTAACCGCCTCTGAAACCAACGGGAAGCTGTGGATACTCAACGTCTCTGAAGAGCAGACGTGGAGGGGGGTACAGGAAAGAAGCATCTGTATGGAGTGAAGGGGGTGGGTGAGTCTGAGGGGACAGTATGGGGGTGACCCCACTTTGCCACGCTCCTTCACGGTGGACATTCTGCGGCTGCTGTGATTTTTTTTTCCTGCCAGTTCAATTCTCTCTGTGATTTCCCTCTGCAGCCTACTCCAGCAGCTGCTGTGACAGTAAGGAATGAGATGAGAATAGGAATTCAGCATGCACAGGGCTTGGGGGGAGTGTGCTAAGGATAGGTAGTGAGGAGGGTATGCATCCTTCTCCGTGTCTCTCCTCTGCCACCGGGGCATTGCAGGAGAAGGGCTGCACAGGAGCAATGGTTGGCCCAGCTCTGATGTACCAGAGACAGACATGTGTCATGCAGGTTCCACCCACACCCTCATCCATCTCACTTGCAGGGTCCCTGTGCTACCTTCCTCCTCTCCTCTGCAGCAGAAGATATGCCCAGTGCCCCTGCTCTCCTGCTAAATGTGCCTGTGGCTTTAAAGGAATCCAGCCTTGGGAAAAGCAGCTGCATTGGCAGCCCCGGCAGCCTAAACCTTCTGTGTATTCCCAAAGCAGGGCAAGCTTCTCCCACCACTGTCCCAGAGGGACCCACTTTTTCAGGGGAGACAGAAGTTTGGTCCCTGCGGCCCATTCAATCCTCAGTCTCTTTGCTGGGGCTGCTGATTCTAGTAATACGCACACCGTTGTGCTCGGACTGAGACCCACCAAACTCATCTCATGTGGGCCCCTGGGCTCGGTGTCGTGTGGTCGCTACAGACCTGGCCGGCCTGAAAGGCTCTGTGGTTTGTTACTGAGCCCCCAAGACATCTCGGCAGCTCTGAGAGTCTGGTGGTGGTGCTGCTGTCCGTTAACCATTTCAGTGCTGCCTCACCAGGCAGACAGAATGCATCCACTGCTGCTGCTAAGGTGCCAGAGCACCTCTGAGGATCTGGCTGAAGTTACGCCAGGCTGCCCCATGCTGGCACCTAGACACCACAATGATGGTGCCATTGACATACATGGATGGGTGCTCTGACAGCTAGGGACTGGGAGTGTCAATAGTCTCCATGCCCTGTAGTGAGTATGTGGGTACCAGAGATCCGTCTCATTGGACAGCCTCTGAGTTAAACCCAGCACGGAGCCTCAGCCAAAGGTCTCATGGACATTTGGTCGTGTTTTTCCCTTCTACCAGTCTCGGAATCACCCTTCTTCAAAGGATACTGCAGCCGGTGGGGGCAATGACTGTAGAATACTGTGTTTTGGTGGGGTTTTTAAATAAAGGCCCCCACCCTCGGAAAAGGGATGCAGAGGAAAGACGTGATGAGCTGTGAGTTACAGGAGTCCTGGGTTCTGTTCTTGGCTCTGGGAGTTGGGGTATTCTCGTGATAAGAACAGCAGGGTCTGAGAGTCAGGACTCGTAGAGCTGGGAGGGAGCGTGATCTAGAAGACAGAGCAGGGGACTAGGAGCAAGGACTGATGGGGCCTGCTCCCAGCACTTGGAAGGAGTGTGGTGTATGTGGTTACTGTGAGGGGCTGGAGCTCTGCAATTGCTGGACTGACTCCCAAATTGGCCTCTTTGCTTTGCTAGTACAGCCCTGGGCACTATCCTCACCTTGGCACGTGTACAGTACAGTCACTTCCGGAGCCTGCTCTCCTCCAAGGAAATTGACAGGAGTTTGAATACCGCAGACAGCAATGCTGCCAGGTCTGCCACTCCATCCTCACTGCGCTCCTGAGTCACTTCCAAGCAGGACTTCGTACTCTGACAGCAGCACTGACCTGTGGCGGGTCAGCCTTGCCTTTATTGTCGCTTCCATTCCCGTTCTCACTGGCACGCTCTCAACGCCTGCACACTGGGGGAGGTCGTGCAGCATAGACATGTCCGTGCATGTATCCAGAGAAGGAGCACCACTATTTTCACAATCATCACCATTACTGACCTGATGACTAGTCAATCATTATTGACACTATTAGTATTGGTTGATCACTATTGGCACAGTCTCAGTTCTTCATGTCCCCTTTTCCCACTGCGACCTGAAAAATCTCACCTGCCACGGAAATGCTGCCACCTCTGGGGTGGAAAATATCAGTTGTTTAACAGTGCACAACAGAAATATATAGTGGTTCAGGACAGGCGGTGAAGATGAATCCTGTGCCTGTTTGATGTTTCAGAAGTGAAGAATTAGGGAGCTGCTTATGGTAAAGTGTGAAAGTATGGTCTTGTTGTTAGTATAGTTGGCTAGTACTCAATAGCTTTGCGTTCAATTCCTGGCTCTGTTACTAACTCCCTGTGGAGCCCCTGGCAAGTCATTTCCTCTCTCTGTGCTTCAGTTTTCCCATCCGTTAAAATGGGGATAAAAATACTTCCTTTCCCCCCATCCTTTGTCGATTTAAGTGCAAGCTCTTGGGCGAAGAGACTGTGGCTTATTATGTGTATGTGTAGCACCTAGCACAATAGGAATCTGATCTCACCACAGATATGTTACAGAACTATTGCTATTTTATCCCATATCTGACAGTTCTACAGCATGGCTTTCTCACAGGCCCAAAAAACAGGGCACAAATTTATTATCAATATGCTGTGATGAACAATTATCCATCCCATATGGCTCTTTATTACTAATAATCTTTCAGGAAGTACTTCACAAGACTGTTTGTTTACACTTCTTCCGTCACAGAATCTTTTAACTTCCAGAACGATATGTTGGAAGATTTAATGACAGCTCAATTGGATTAGTGTGTATGATTTACAGTGTATTTCCATAGTTAAGTCCACATAGAAAAGGGCAAAACTCATGAAAGATCTAAGGGCTGAGAACATTTTATAAAAAAAATTAGTGTGTTAACTAATTAATTCTCATAAGCTATGTAAAATAGGAGAAATGGCAATATATAAACAGAATCAGACAAATCAGTTACTATAATAAGGATTATACCCTTCACAAAGGCACTTGCTTTTTCAACTCTTGTGATGCATCACTGAGCAAGGCGGGTTAATAGAGTAAGTAAAATAGCTTTGTATCTAGCTGTGTCTAATGCATTTGTCAGATTCAAACCCAGTTCAAGTCAAACTGGTTAACATCCTACCAGAGAAGGGTCATAAGGAGAAAGGGCTGCGCAGTAGTTAGGGTGTTAGCTAAAGACTGGTGTTCACTTCCCGACTCTGCCTCAGGCTCCTTGTGTGACCTTGGGTAAATTGCTGCATCTCTGTGCCTCAGTTTCCCATCTGTGAAAGGAAGATAATAACAGTGTCCTACCTCACCTTGGTGTTGTGAGACTACCTCTATCAAAGAGTATGGGTAATAAGTACCAAAGATGGTTGAGAATTGCCATGTTATATCAGATTAATGGTCCACATAGTCCAGTATCTGGTGGTCAGCACTAGATGCTTCACAGATGGATAATTAGACCCCAAACATGTATTCACTTGTCTTCACCATGACTCATCCCATTGACTTTGTTTGCAGAACTTGGGCCTTCTGGGTTTCTTCTTAACCTCCTTCCATTATAGTTTGGCTTATGCTCTGGAGCTTTCGGTTTATAAGTTAGATTGTTGTACAAAATGCTTGAATTTTAAATTCTTAAATTAGGTCAGAGCGTAACATTAAGTGCGGATTTAAAGGGAAACTGTCAGGTCAAATTTGATCCAAAATTTAGGTTCACTGAAAGAATGAAATAAAGTCTCCCAAAGCTACAAATAGTGGAAATGTTTCAGTGAATTACAAGAACAAACACCAATCCAATGGAAATGCACTTCCTCCTGCAGTCTTTGAATAAATTGCCGCTATGGGTCAATGCATGAGAAAGGGAAGCTGATTAGAAACAAAAAGTGAATATAATAAATCTCTTTACCTTGCAAAGAAGGGCAAGCAAGTAAAGGAACAGTAGAACAAGTGTAAAATATTGTTTTCAGAAAGTCCTTTCAGTTTGAATAATCAAAGGGAAGATGTCTCATCTAGTGGATCACAACCCCCAGGGGGTCACGAAAGCCAGTTGGGGGCAGTGAGGGGGTTGAAAAATGTTATTACAATCTAAAATAAAGGAAATCTTGTACCCCATTTCCTGCACACCCTTGCTCTTCAAGATCAAGTATTCTCTGAGAACCAACCCATACACATATAGCTTACATAGGCTTAACATTGATCATGATACATTTATTACTTTTAATTTTATAATATATGTAAGGGGGGTTGTGAACATTGTTTACTTTAAATCTAGGGTTTGCATCTTGAAAAAGGTTGAGAAACACTAATCTAATGTCAAGAATCAGAGAGGTAGCTGTGTTAGTCTGGAATTGCAGAAGTGACAAAGAGTCCTGTGGTACCTTAAAGACTGACTAAGTTTTGGCGCATAAGCTTTCGTGGGCTAATTCGTTGCATCCGACAAAGTGGGTATTAGCCCACGAAAGCTTATGCTCCAATACTTTAGTCTTTAAGGTGCCACAGGACTCTTTGTCACTTCTACTAATCTAATGGTTTACTTCCTGTGTAGGCAAGAGAGTTTGGGTTTTAAAATCAGGACTGTTATCCCCCTAAAAAGATAATGTATTACGTTCATTGGGCTCCTTTCAGCCAAAGGCGTTTTTACAAGCTTTTACAGTTTTATGTAATACACATACACACATTGTCTGTCATATAGCACATACACATACGCACACTTTGTGACCTTTCCTTGAGGGTTGACCTTGTTTATCCTGTAAGTAGGATAGTGGAAATTTGTGGGACTACTCGCTCACATAAAGTTGATCCCTTGCTTAAGACTTCGTGGGACAGGGCTCTTGATTTGTGGTTATATACTCTGTTGCATGCTGGGAGTTGTAGTCTTTGGGGGCTGCACATCTGCACCAAGGAGCAGAAGAGTTTTAATCTGCTCCTTATTATCTGCCATCTGTTTCAAATAGATTAGATGTGGTCCTCCAGGTTCCAGTGAGTTACTAACTCAGCCCTCTGCTGACTGATAAGATCCACCCAAGAAATTCTCTCCCTTTTTGTGTAGTCTTTTTCACTAAATAATTATTTATGCATGGTAGTACAGCCAGCTAGGACTTCTTGACTGTTGTGATGCAGAGCAATGCGGCCATTTGGAACTTCAGGTGGGGGAGGGATAGTTCAGTGGTTTGCACATTGGCCTGCTAAACCCAGGTTTGCAAGTTCAATCCTTGAGGGGGCTATTTAGGGATCTGGAACAAAAATCTGTTGAGGAGTGGTCCTGCTTTGGGCAAGAGGTTGGACTAAATGAACTCCTGAGGTCCTTTCCAACCCTGATATTCTATGATTCATAGTGGTGGCATGGATAGAATTTGAATGCTTCTGCTCCAAATCCACAGGCTCCTACCCCTGAGCTAAGGAGAAGTTCTTCTACCTGTTATCAGTATAGAGCCAATGACATACAGATGAACTTTCTGATTCCAGCCAGAAGAGGACAGAGGAGTCACTGCCCAGTTCATTACAGTACAGCATGGGAATTCTCATCTCTATGTCCCATTCAAGCCTTTGCCCCCAAGCTCCTCTAGCAACAGTCAAGCTAGACAGCTGCCATGGGTGACAGATTTTTGGGCAGCTACCCTGTGTCACAGATTTGTAGATTTCAAGGCCAGGAGCGACCATTCTGACCATCTAGTCTGACCTGCTGTATAACACAGACCACAGAACGTTTCCAAAATAATTCTGAGAGTAGCTCGTTTAGACGAACATCCAATCTTGATTTACAAAGTGTCTGTGATAGTGAATCTACCACCTGTTAGTGAATTGTTCCAATGGGTAATTACTCTCACCCTTAAAAATTTACCCCTTATTTTCAGTCTGAATCTGTCTAGCTTCAACTTCCAGCCATTGGACCATGTTAAACCTTTCTTTGCTAAACTGAAGAGCCCAGACTGTGAGCAAGTTACCCATTAACCCTTTCTTTGTTAAGCTAAATAGGGTGAGTGCTTTGAGTCTACCACTGTAAGGAATGTTATTACAGGAGGGCAGCTGGTCCAAACCCCAGTGGTGCTGCAGCTCTGTGGACCAGGTCGCAGCACTATTTGTTCATATTTGTCCCAGCTGCCCTTCTGTCGTGACAGAGTAAACTTGAGTGGCGGCGCACAGAAGTGTTGCCTAGGGCAGCACAGTGAGTTGAGTGGCCTCTGCCTTTGCCTCTTGTAGAAGGAACTGATAAGGGGCCCAATTAGTGCCCAACATGAGAGTGGATTTTGCAACAGTGATGCCTGCCGCAGGGTAAGCAACCTATGGTACAGGTGCCAAAGGCGGCACGCGAGCTGATTTTCAGTGGCACTCACACTGCCCAGGGCCTGGCCAATGATCTGGGGGGCTCTGCATTTTAATTTAATTTTAAATGAAGCTTCTTAAACATTTTAAAAACTGCATTTAGTTTACATACAACACCAGTTTAGTTCTATATTATAGACTTATAGAAAGAGACCTTCTAAAAATGTTAAAATGTATTACGGGCACGCAGAACCTTAAACTGGAGTGAATAAATGAAGACTCGGCGCACCACTTCTGAAAGGTTGCCAACCCCTGGCCTACCGGCCAGGGCTCCCCAGGATCAAACTCATTTCATGTAAGGTGGCTGCAGAACTGTCACCAGACAGCAGTGACTCTCAGCTCCTGCCAACCCTGGCTGGCTATAAACCAGAATATTCGAGATGAAAAGCTCTGCAGCTGCTTTGCCCAATCTATCCAGGCTCCTGCAGTGGTCCTAATTCTCTGCTGCACCCAGAGCAGCAAGGTAGGGGTAGAAAGGAGCCTGTTGCTTCCTGAATCTGGGGCCTGTTCTACGCTGTTCCCAATTCCAGTATCATTTGGAGGAGCAAGTCCAATCAGTGCTAGCAACTGTGGGACCAGGGCATCTTATGAGCACCGTGCTCTGTCGCTACATCACCCTGAGCTGGAGTGTGCAGGGAGGAGGCATGGGAGCTGGCAGCACGGGCTGGCTGGAGGAAATCCTCAGCGAGGCGGATTCAACCAGCTTACAGCTCCTATGGGCCTCCAGAGCAGCCTGTCTCCCAGCAACTTCAGGACCCAACCTGGTGGTACAGACCCCTTCCACCTGTCTCCATTACCCAGCCTCTCATCCTGAACTCTGCACTGCTGCCAACAATTCATCCAGCACTTATCAAAGAATTTTTTTTAAATAGACACTCAAAAAAAAAAAAAAAAGGTGAATTTAAGTAATGCTTTCGCCAATTGGTTTTTTTCCTCTACAAACCACCTTTTAGCCTAATTAAAAAACCTTCCTAGGAAGGGGGACTCAGCAGCCATCTCGGAAATTACAAATTGCTGTGCTTGTTTTCTTAATCCAGGATCCTATTAGACAGGCACTTTAGACCAGTTCTTAAGATGGTGCCTTAAGGACTATATTTAGGTGGTTACAGATCTGCTGGCATGGGACAAAAGCACTATCTTGAACAAAGGCTACTGGTGACGTCAGGGCAAGTGGGAATGAAAGAGAACAGAAAATAGGTTAGGTCCTCTATCAAATCAACCCATTATGGCTTGTACAGAGAATGGCAGCAGCTGTCTCTCTCTCTAGTTCTATGTACATATTTAAATTGATAGACGCTTGAAAAAAGGAGTTTCTGCCCTTTTACCATGGGTTGCTTTATTCTTTGGGATATTTTCTCCCCTCAGTTCTCAAACTGCTCCCCCCGGCCACGTCCACCATTATCCATTAATGTACATTTGGGATCAAAGAAATGTTAGGAATTGTGGCTGGGGATGAGAGTACATGGTTTGTTCGACCATAAACATTCATAGATTTTTAGACTCCAAGGCCGAAAGGGACCACTGTGATCATCTAGTCTGCCTCATGGGTAACATAGGCCAGAGAACTGCTCCAAACTAATTCCAGAGCAGAGCTTTTAGAAAAACATCACATCTTGATTTAAAAATGGTCAGTGATGGAGAATCTACCATGGCCTTTGGTAAATTGTTCCAATGGCTGGTAACTTTCACCATTAAAAAAATATGCCTATTTCCAGTCTGAATTTTTCTAGCTTCAACTTGGAGCTAACTTCTCTGCTAGATTGAAGAGCCCGTTATTAAATATCTGTTCCCCAGGTAGGTACTTATAGACTATAATCATGTCACCTCTCAACCTTCTCCTTGTTAAGCTGCACAGATTTGAGCTCTTTGAGTCTATCATTACCAGGCAGGTTCTCTCATTCCTTCATCATTCTCGTGACTCTTCTTTGACTTCTCCAATTTATCTGTCTTGAATTATGGGCACCAGAGCTGGACACAGTAATCCAGGAGTGATCACATTAGTGCCAAATAGGTAAAATAAGCTCTCTTCTCCTACTTGAGATTACCCTGTTTATGCATCCCAGGATGGCATTATCTCTTTTGGCCACAGCATCACACTGGGAGTTCATGTTCAGTTGATTCTCCACCACAACCCCCAAATCTTTTTCAGAGTCCCCTATCCTGTAAGTATGGCTGACATGCTTTGTTCTGAGATGGATACATTTATATGTAAGTGTATTAAAACGCATAGCGTTTTCTTGTACCCAGTTTACCAAGTGATCCAGATTGGTCTGTGTCAGAGACCTGTCCTCTTCCTTATCTACCACTCCGCTGATTTTTGTGTCATCTGCAAATATTAGCAGTGTTCATTTTACGTTTTCTCCCAGGTCATTGATAGAAATGTTGAATAGCGCACAGCCAAGAACCAATTCCTGTGGAATCACTCTCCAGATGTCTAGATTCAATCACTCTCCAGATGTCTCCCTAGCAGGAATCACTCCTGTCCCTGTCTCTAGACGTACTTCTGAGGAGTGATATAAATGGTTTGCTCTTTGGGAAGAACTAAGAAAATATTCATACATATACAGAGTTTGTGTGCAGGTGTGCATATGCATGCATGGTGTGTATTGACACACACACACACACACACAGAGCCATCATGTGTATTTTATTGTGACATTTTGGCCTTCATCTATCTCTTCAATAACTGGAAAAGTTTTAACTCTTTCCATGGTGCTTCTTTTATTCATCTTCATCCTTCTTTCCCCCTTCTTCTTGCTTTACTCCTCTTCTTGTTGCCTTATATTCAAAGGGGGCAGGTGGATTTTGGGGTAGCCGCAAACTGGGCTATGCTTGTTCTGAACCTGAAAGGGTCAGATGGCACAGGAATCCCTGGGTACAATTGTTTGTGGGGACGTTTTGGGGGCATCGCAGGCCATGGGAAGGATGGGATCAGAGAATACAATCCCTAAGGAGGTCGGAAGGGGGCTAGAGTGTCATGGGCCCTACCACCATTAGGGTAAAGTATCAGAGACAAAGTATCTGGTATGGAAGAAAACTCCCCTCCCCTCCCCCAAGGAATTCCCAGCTGAGTGATTTGAGCTATGTGCTGGGCGTAAGATTATGTCCGCATTCGGGGCTACATTGTCTACTTCTCTAGTATCTTTCAGCCACGAAGATCTCAAGGTGCCTTGTAGAAAGATCACCTGACCCATCGTTGAAATGGGATGAGGTGGGGCACAAAAACTTTTAACAGCCTTTAGTAATGCCACACCAGGAATTAGGACACCAAATGAAAAAGAACCTATATCCAATTGAAATTGCAGACAAAATTTGGCTGACTGCTCCAACACTTGCCACAGTGCCATCGTGGGATCTGTAATGTCCACAAATGATCAGGACTTCAGTTCTCCCTCCCATTGAGACAATGCCAACAGCAATTTAGGAGCCCTTAGCACCATGCTGGAGCACTGAGGTCAGTGCTGGCTCCAAGGGGAAAGTCCTGCTTAATGAATCACCAGAATAGCACCCTGCAGTGCCAGGCTGCAGCATTTGGTTGGCATGGAGTGAAATAATTCCCCTATTGACCAACACCATTGCCTGCATGGCCTCTGTGCTCCTAGCAAGTCTCCCATCCAATGAGTGACCTTGCCTGACCAAGCTAGCCCCAAGGTGGCCCTTTTACAGGAGTACTAAAGCTAAAATCTAGTAAGACCTTAGAGCTGGCTTTGAGACAGGCTAGCTGCTTCAGAAGCCATAAGAATTCACCTAACCCTTCACTCCAGTCCCTGAACCTTCTGAGGGTCCTGTCTGTTGTTAGTAGTTCAGGGTGAAATTCTTCTTTGCATCCCTTAACCCCCGTCCCCAAAACAGGGCTATACTCCTGGAGCGGCCGCCCCAGTGCACCACGGAGGGACATGCCTAGGGAGAGATTGTGGGGACCTGTGACTCCACTGCCCCACATGGCCTGTGCAAGAGGTGTGGAGTAACGCTAGCCTATAGACCTGAGGGCACGCTGGCCTCGCTGCAAGCTCACACCTCAGGCCTGGGTTAGGGGTTACATTTGTCCCCTCAACCCCTTACCCAGCTTCACTCTCAAAAATGGAAAAGCCCCAAGGCAGGATCTGGAAGGGGATTGGGGAGGAGGCTGACACAAAGAGGTCAGCCGGGACAGGCACATTGTCAAGGAGAAGCAGAGAAACCCAACATTAATCAGGGGTTTTGTCAAGACATCCACCCCCGTGTCATTAGGCGCCTGGGGAGTACGTGTCTGTACACTCCGCCTTCCTCTCCTCATCCTGATGTTTTTCCCAGCCCGGCTCCCTTTGCTGCTGCCACTGTCTTCTGCTCCCATTCACTGCTCTTGCTTTCCCTTTCCTGCACACTGACTCCTGCCTGTGGCTTTCCTCACCAGGTGCCCTCTCTTCTTCTTCTAATCCCTCCCTCCCCTGAACTCTCGCCCTGCACCTTGCCTCCTGCTGGTCTTGTATAGATGCGGGCTACAGAGGGTAGAGCTACATGAGACCTGGTCAAGCTAGCTAGTGCACATGCGTGGGGCTAGCTGATGTGTCTGAGACCCTGGGCAAGCAGCCCCTCCTGTACACTTTCTCACTCAAGTTAGTGTGGGTCTGTCTACTCGAGATGGAATTTAGACCTCCAGCTCCAGTGCACACAAACCCATCATTTTGGAGTTTAAGGCCAGATGGGACCTAGTCTGACCTCCTAATGTAATACTTTTCACCTGGATACTCCTATGCTAAGCCCAAAGCATTTCATACCTAGGAGCCCTGTTGCATGGGAGGTGGGGCACTCAGTTCCTTACAGTATTGAGCGTCCACTCCCACTCCCTTTTGAACTGGGGGAAAGCTCCTGCCAACTTCACCCAGAGCATGATCAGGAGCAGTAAAGAGCAGTGTCACTTTCCCATGCTGTATAAATATTTTACAGTACAATAAAGGAGGCTGAGGGTGGGAGGCAAGATTCATCCCAGGTTTACACCAGACATGAATGCAGCTTGTTATTTTAAGGCCTGGAGCAAGGTCTGTGAGTGGCGAGCGCCATGTGATAAATTGCATTCGTCACACACCTTTCGCCTTCACTCTGCCCACTGTTCCATCCCTGCCAGCACTTATTCTGATGTACCAAGCCCCGTAGTGGCTTCAAACAGCCAACCTTAGCAAAATGAAATCCAGGCATCTCCTAGCTGAATGTTTCCTTCTTCCACTCCTTCCCTCCATCCCCAAAGGTGGGATTTCTTCCCTGAAATTACACCAGCCCAAGATCCAGGAGAACCAATCGTGTTAAGTCCCAGATCAGCACCAGGTTAAAATTCCTTCTCTTGCCACTTTACAGTGCTAGGAACAGGAGGTGAATCTTGGCCCCGTTGACGTCAATGGGAGTTTTGTCATTGACGTCCATGGGGCCAAGATTTCAAACAGGAGCTTTATTGTCTTGTTGGAACCGCGTGATTCCCACCTTCACAATGGGACAGAACTTAGCAACTAGCCCTGAAAAGTCCCCAGATGCCACATGACCCCCTGTCCAGTAGGAACTGGGCTAACTCCACCAACATGTGCAACACACCATTCAGCAGTTCACCATTGCTAACAACTGTTGGTCACTGTGGCTTTGGATCTGGCCTGCCTTGGACTCGTCCATTTCAAGCCCATTTGGACTCCCTATATGCTGAATATCTAACATATCTAGGGTGCTCTTCATGCCAGTGTCTCAAAGTACTTCACCCCGATGGGTCAGAATTGCTATTTCCATTTTACTGAGGGGAATCTACAGAATGGAAAGGAGCAGCAACTTGCCCATGGTCTCCTAGCAGGCGAGTGGCAGAGCTAGGAATAGAAACTACGTCTCCCAATTCCTTGTCCAGCGTTCCAGCCGTTGGACCAGGGTAGAGGCCCCCTTTGTAAGTCTGATTGAATTATTTTTATAAATAGTTTAGGAGCAAAATATGATTGAGGGTTATTGTAGCCATCCCTTCTAATAAGGAGCTCTGGTAAATTAAATCAAACAGGCTGAGAAGGATGGTAATGTTGTTGGGTTTTTTTCCCCTTTTCTAGACGCTAATCTTACTTGTGAAATCAGTGACTGGCTGGGAAATTAAATCCACAGTTAACAGATTAGAACAAATACCACAATCGGTTTGCTGCAGGCTGGTTTGCAAGCTGGCTAGGAACACCTTATTCCACCAGCCAGATTCCAAGAGGAAACCAAATCTCGTTGCTTGACGATGAGAGAGGAAGCATGGTCCAAAGTATTAGCACGGGGTTCAGCAGACTCAAATTCAATATCCTGCCTGACCTTGGGCAAGTCAGTCTCTCTTTGCCTCAGTTTCCCATCCGTACAAGGTGGATAATAGCATTATCCTGCCTCACAAGGGGGTTGTGAGGATGAGTACAAGAAGTGCTCCAATACTATGGTAATAGGGGGAAATATAAGTACCATAGATAGTAGAACTACCTAGACTGGTGCCTGCTGAGTCATCGATTCAGGAAACACTCAAGCTCATTGTAGAGGTGCAGGGAAGTCTCTGAGCACCGTCTTGCCACTCAGTGTGGCCCACCTGTGAATTCCCCAAGTCAGGCAGCAACAGACCCCAGTTTCCCAGCCCAGGGGCAAGGAGAAGCCACCGTCCATTCATCAGAGGTGGCGTCCCTTGAATTAGCCCAGACATTGCAAGCAATCAGGTTAGGGGCTATTGTGACAGCCATTGTTCCCAAACCTTCCAGTTCACACCCAGCTCTAGGCTGGGGTATCTCCAGGTGCCCTAGGTACGTCCAGCCTTCAAAAAACACCCTGACAGCAACGAGTCTCAGAGCCCAGGGCAGCTGGCTCGGGATGGTGAGGCTCATGCTCTGAGTATAGATATAGCACTGTAGACATTGTCCCCCACGCTGGAGCCCCAGCTCTGTGAACCATGCCCCTCACCCCTCGTGTTTCAGAGCCTAGGCCCAAGCAGAACGTCTACACTGCTCTTTTAGCCCATAGCACAAGCCCCGCCAGCCCGACTCAGTTGACCTGGACTCTGAGACTTGCTACCACCAGCTTGTTTTTTTTCTTCAGTGCAAATGTGGAACAGCCACCCACTGCAGTCTCCTGTCTTCTACTCCCTGCTCTCTGCTTCCCAGGGGGCTGGAACAATGTGTGTAGTGGGGTATAGAATGGAAACGGCTTAAATCCAGGAGGTGCTGGAGCACAGCACCGCTAGTTCCAGCACCTATGCTGCATCCTGTTCCTGTTTCACATCACTCGGCCCTAGAGAGGGGTGGGCCAGCGTGGTCCTGTGGTTTTGGCATTAACCTGGATTTAAGTGCCTGCTTCATCACCACCTTGCTGCATGACCTTGGGCAACTCACTCACTTGCTGTGCCTCAGTTTCTCCATCTGTAGAACAGGGAGAGGAAAGGCCTTGTTGATTAAGAGTTGGTTATAGGCGCCAGCCTGACCCTTAAAGGGACAGTGTCCTTTTCTCGTGTGCTCCTTGACACCCCTGATTAAATCTGTCCCTGTTCAGGAAAGCAAAGTTGTAATCAGGTCAGATTTCTTAAGTGAAGTAGATCCTACTTAGAGGGAGATCTCCAGGGAAAAGCTAGGTGATACTGGAAATAGTATTGATGATTCAGTCAGTAATGTTCCGGTGTCTCATTGTGCTAGGTATGCCGAGCTGCTGGAGACATCTTTCAGATGATAGGTAGAACCAATGTCCTAGATGTTTGTTATTAAAAATTCCCTCATCTTTTTCAGTACAGGTGCCCTGGTCAACTTCCATTTCACCTAATTCTGTCCTGCCTCTCTAAATTCCCCCTGCAGTTTCAATTGGATAACAGATTCATCTTCACTTCCTGTCCGAAACTGTTGTGTGGTGCCGCTGACTGCTGTTAAACAGCTGCCACTTGTTCAATCAGCAAACTGTGTCGAGTACCTTCGATTCCAAGAGCACTGTGTAAACAAAACATCCTGGGCATTCACGCTAGGGGCAGGCGGTGTAGTAGTCAAAGCAGAAGGCTGGAAATCTGGTCTGGTAGGTTCTTTTCCTAACTGCATGGCTCATTTGTTGTGTGACCTTGAGCAGCTTATTTAGCATCTCCATTCCTCAGTTTCCCTCTCTGTAAAATGGGGATAATACTGACTTACTAGACCATTGCGGGGAGTTAATGTGCTTTGAGATCCTTTGGAAATGTCTACAACACAGTCAGAGGTGTGATTGCAGGACAGGTAGCTCTAGTTAGCTCGAATAACAATAGTAGTGAAGCTGAGATAGTACAGGCTGGACGCCCAGAAACCCAAGCAGGGTGGTACAGCCCGTGCTGCTGCCCCTGCTGCTGCAGCTTCAGTGCTATTGTTATTCGAGCTAGCGCTAGATTGAAGTCCGTCTTTACCTGTGCAGTCACCTCCCTCATTGCAGTGTAGACAGGGCCTTTGGCGAAAGGTATAAAGTATAAATCCTTGATGGTACACTCAGCACTGTTCATAATAATATTGTAATAAACATATCACTGCCTGCTATTGGACAGTCAGAACCACTCACTGCTGTCATGTTCCCTGTACTGCTCACAGCTGTCGGGGATTCCCCTTCAGCTCGAATGACATCCATCGTCCTTCAGTCCCTTCTAACCTCCCATGGTGTCAAGACAAAAACCTGCAGTGTCCACTTGCTCTGCACACATGTGCAATCCACTTTGTTTATAGTAGTGTAGTTTACATTGTTAGTATAGTTAGGACAGTGTTAGATTGGTTTTTAACACCCACTGGCAAATATCTATATTGGTATATAAGTATTAGGGCTTGTCTATATGGGAGGCTAGAAAGCACTAAGCTAGGGTGTGAATTTAAAGCACCCTAGCTACTCACACTAACTCCCCGTGGGGACACTTCTACTGGGCACTAGCAGGGCCCTCCGGTGGTTTGGCTTAGTAAACTCCCAAAATGTATCAAGCTAATGTTACTGTGCAGGAAGAGTGTCTCCATGAGGGAGTTAGTGAGGAGCACCTAGTGTGAACGGGCTTCTGCAGGCTCTTCCCACATCTAGACAAGCCCTTTGGTGAATCTTAGTTAATCTAGACTGTCCACTCCTGCTGAGGGTAATTAACCACTGGCACAATTTACCAAGGGTCATGGTTGACTCATCACTGGCAAATTTTAAATCAAGAGGGGATGTGTTTCTAAAAGATCCGTCCTAGGAAGGATTTTGGGGAGATCTCTGGCCTGTGCCATGCAGGAGTTAACAATGGTCCCTTCTGGCCTTGGAATCTAGGAATCTGCGTTCAGGACGACATTATCTTGAAGAACCACAATGACTCTAGGATAAATATCTGTTCCTCCTATCCCCATTCGCCATGTGGTGTCACCTGCTTCAGCATACGGACACCTGTGGAGTTGGAGGCGCCCAGAAATTTGTTACTGTACCAATAAGGATTCTAAGTGAGGAGGACATACTCCATATTCGGGGCCTGGTCAGCCTCACTTGGCCACAGCTCCCATTGCTTTCAGTGGGAATTCTGCTTCACTAAAGGGGGGCAGGGTTAGGCCCTCCGTGGGGCTGATTCATGTTCAGCCAAGTCTTTAATGCCAGAAAATAATCCATTCCCCCCAAAATGCAAATTTCATGGCAACTAAGCGGTCCCTTGAGCAAGTCAAGGGAAGATCTGTTAACACTCAGGGGGCCTAGCCACACCCCCAGCTTAACTTTCTCATTGCAGCTGGATATTTCCACATCTGTCTCAGGATTTAACTCCACATGGCCCAATCCTGTGAGGTGCTCAGCGCTCTCAACTCTCCTGGGAGTCAGTGGGAGTCAACAGTCCTGTGCAGGAAGCAACAACATAACTGGAGAGGAGATTCTGCTCTGCTCTGGAGTTTGTGTCTAAAGTGACTTTGTTTACTTCATTTTAGGAGTGACAATGTTCTGGGGTCACTGAGAGCAGGGTATGACCCCCTGGCTGTAGCAGGAGACTGCACGATGGTAACTTAGAAAATTATATTTAAAATACCCCACCAAGCAGTTTCATTTAAAATCCAAACAGAGGGGGGCACAACCCAAGGTCCTTACTCCAGGATTACTCACTTCTTACTCAGGCCAATCGCCCATTGAAGGGAAGGGAAAGGAATTTGCCCAAATAAAGATGGAAAAATGTGAGTCAGAAACTCCTTAGGATCTGGCCAGTGGAGTTGCTCTGGATTTTCACCAGTGTCACTGAGAACACAGAATCCTCCCAGCTATTTTTCTTCCAAGGAATGTGTCGGTTTTGTTTAGAGTTTGCACAGATCGCTTAGCTTCTCCCATGCATTACATCCCACAGACACATGCACTCTCTGGCTCTCCTCTCGCTCCGTGCTCTTGTAAATCAGGAGTAATGTCTAGTTACGCTGTTGTAAAAATGGTGTAAAGTCAGAGGAGAATCAGGGCCAATTCACTCCTTTTCCCTGCCTCCCCCCGCAAGAAACCTGAGACCTGCCCTGAACTCAGAAACTGTCAATGGAGCCTAAGGAACAGACTCTGATCTCCATTACCCCAGTGTGAATCCTCAGTCACTCCAGTGAAATCAGAGAAAATTCACTATGGATTTACACTAGTGTAACAGATCAGAATCCAGCTGGGAGCATACTTAGGGGAAACTGCAATCTGGTTCTAGGTTTTCCAAACTCCAGGTGGGCGGGGGAGGAGAAAAATCTGCCCCAACCTCCTTTGCTCTCTCTCAGTCTCTCTCTTTCTCCCAGAAACTCCACTGGGTTAGGTTGGGCAGCAGCAACTGATTGGTCCCACACCATCATGTGCTAAGCCTTGCTGAGGCTTTGGGATGGTCTGTGCTTGCATTAAATTGATCAGTTGCTGCACATTATAGCTCAACCTGCCAGTGAATCAGATCTTTTTTTCTTTTCATTTTTTTTTCTCTCTCTCTCCCAGTCCCTCCCTCCCTAACACCAGTCTTATTTTAGCTATAACCCAGGAGGAGGAGGAGGAGAAGGAGGAGGTGGAGGAATACAGGGCAGAAAAAAATACTAGACATTGCAGCATCCAGGAAACCCTTATGAGTAGATGGTGGATGGGACCTGCTACTTCTCTCTTCTTTTTCATTTTTGGATTTTACAGGATTTCTTTGCTGCATTCAACTCCAAGATGACGCAAAATTGACATTCAGGCACTCACACCAAAATAATAATAATACTAAGGCAGAAGCAGAGAACACCGGTGAAATCGCAACAGGAAAAAACCAAAACAAACAAAAAATCCAGCCTACATCTTAAGACGCTTACCAAGACCCCAATAGCTTTTTTCCCTCTCCAGATCCTTCAACATTTTGAAGACGACAGGATGATGCACAAGTGAAAGCAGAGACCTTGGGCGGGGGGAGGGGGCTCTTTTTTGTGCTTTTTAAAAAATTATTGTTATTTTCTTCCCTGATGCTAATATTTTTGGGGAGTGAGGTTGAGGGGAATGCACCGATTTGAAAAGCAAATGTTAGGCTACATTTGTTTTCAAGTGGGCAAAGATTTTTGCAAAGCTGAACAGGACAGAGGAAGGGTTGCATTTTTAATTTTTTTTTTTTTTTGCCAAAAATTGCATTGCAACTATATATTTGCTGGTCCATTTGATTTATTTGTAGTGCACTTTCCCACCCCCTGGGCTTGAAGTGAGGCGTTGATGCGTTCAATGTTTTAAATTGAATTTTGATAGGGAGGAGGTGCTGCATTTGCTAGATTTAGTTGTCATTATTTTTATTTCTTTATTTACTTTGCTAGGAGTGAGACTTCTTTAAATTGCTTTTTTTTTGGTTTGGACTGGAGGAACATTTTTTTTGCAGTTCTTTTTTGGTGGGGGCTTAATTGTTCTTTTTAGAATCGAAAACAATTGGGTGAGGTTGGTGCATCGATGAAGTGTTATTTTTAATTGCAGAGCACCATTTTTTGAGGGTGGTGCATTCCTTTTTCCATTGCCATTTTTTTGGGGAGGGGGGGTTGTGTGTGTGTGGGTCGCTTCGGTTCCTTCCCCGAGAGGGGAGGAGAGAGGATTGAGGAAGGATGGCCAGGGTCTCTGGTGCTTTCACCGGCTGTGCTCCTGCCTGAACATTCCCCCTCCTTCTGCTGCAAGCCCCCCAAGCAGCAGCAGCAGCAGCAGCCGATGGGATGTGATCAGCGTCTCTTCTCCAGCAGCATCCTCAGCATCGTAACCCCCGGCCCTTTGCTCTTTGCAGGATGGCTCGCTTCGGAGACGAGGTGCCGGCTCGCTACGGGGCTGGCGGCTCCGGGGGAGCGGGCTCCGGGGGCGCGGCGGGCGGTGGAGGCGGCCGGGGTGCAGGGGGCAGCCGGCAGGGCGGACCGCCCGGGGCCCAGAGGATGTACAAGCAGTCGATGGCCCAGCGAGCCCGCACCATGGCTCTCTACAACCCCATCCCCGTCCGGCAGAACTGCCTGACTGTCAACCGGTCCCTGTTCCTCTTCAGCGAGGATAATGTGGTGAGGAAATACGCCAAAAAGATCACCGAATGGCCATATCCTTTCTGTGGGGACCCCCAGCCTCGGGCATCCCTCCCCAGGCAGGCAGCGGCCCCCCCAGTACGTGCACCCCCAGATCCGGGCATCCGCAGCCCTAATGCATGCAGCCCCCACCCAAGCAGATTTCTCACCCCCCCGAGATGCATCCAACCCCCACCTAGGTATCCGCACCCCCCAACTCATGCATCTCCCTGCCTGTGCGTCTGCACCCCACGCCATGACTCTTCCCCCGCCGAGGCCCCCCCACATCTGCACCTCTTAATCCATGTACGCCCCACCCAGACATCTGCATCCCCTAGCCCATGAATCCCCTCGCCTGATCTGCCCCCGTCCCTGAATCCTCTTCAGCCTAGGCACCTGCGCCCCATAACGCACGCTTCCCGCTACCCACCCACTGCACCCCATAACGCACACTTCCCCTGCGCCCCATAACACACGCTTCCCGCCACCCACCCACTGCACCCCGTAACGCACACTTCCCGCCACCCACCCACTGCACCCCGTAACGCACACTTCCCCTGCGCCCCGTAACGCATGCTTCCCGCCACCCACCCACTGCACCCCATAACACATGCTTCCTGCCACCCACCCACTGTGCCCCATAACACATGCTTCCTGCCACCCACCCACTGTGCCCCGTAACACATGCTTCCTGCCACCCACCCACTGCGCCCCATAACACATGCTTCCCGCCACCCACCCACTGCGCCCCATAGCGCACGCTTCCCGCTACCCACCCACTGCGCCCCATAACACATGCTTTCTGTCACCCATTCATAGGTACCCTTTTCCATGGATCCCTTTCTCCCAGGCATCTGCACCCCAACTTGTGCCTCCCACCCTAACCCACATACCTTCACCCCAGCCCCTTCGTCTCCACCCGCAGCCAACTCACCTGATCCCCTCCTTCCGCACTTCACCTCCCCATGCTGTACCTCTGCACCCCACCTTCCACCGCATGCCACAACATCAATCCAGTCACCTGCACGCCCGGCCCAGGTAACCAACGTTCTTGCCCATGTTATCTGCCTCCCTAAGGCACAACCTGCTTTCCACACCCTGGCCGGTCCCCTCCCCGCCGGGTAAGGAGTTTAGGGGCGTTTCATGGTCAGACAGCCTTTCCCCAGGTAGATGGGCACAGGCATCTGGAGTGGAAGGGGGAGCAGTGAGCCAGGGGCCTTTGCCATCTTTGTGGGTGTCTGCGAGCCAGCTCAGAAGAAACAGAAATGGGGGTTTCCCAGTGAACCCCTTGCTGATCCAGAGAAAGGGGATCAGTAATCTATAGTCTCTAACGCTGCTTCCCTGCGAGAAGAAGAGGAGCAGACAGTGCAGAGTCCTCACTGCTGAAGTATGGCCCAGAGGGAGGGGCATGGAGAAGGGTGCATGTGGAGGTCTCATTAGCAGTGTGGATATGAGACAGGATCTTGGGTAACAGGAGGGTGGGAAGCCTGGGTCCTCCCTGCTACTGTCCAAAGCCTTTCCGCAGACACAGCAATGAGTGGATGGGGCATATTTGCATTACATAGAAATTAGACCTATCAATACACGGGGCCAAACTCTGCTCTTGCTTACACCGGTGTCAATCTGGAGTCACATCAGCAAAGTCAGTGATGTTACTCAGGCTTTAAACAGGTGTAACTGAGAGCAGAATTCGGCCCTTGGAGAGATATATTGCCCCATATTCATTATGGCTGGCTGCCCATAGAGATACACTGTTTTATTTTTGCACCCCTGTGTGCAGAATTACAGGACAAGGGACATCGGGGACACTTCCCCCTGCTACATGGATGGAGCTTCCATAGAAGCCGGCAGATCATATGCCCATGTATTTGGGTGCAGAATCAGGCCCTGGGACCACACATTGCAGTGTCAGAATAGTGCAGGAATTGCCCCAGCCACCTTCCATCTGCCCCTGGATGTACAATTAATTTCACAAGAGGGGAGGTGTGGGGGGTGAGAAGATAGAATTAAGAGCCACTTCTGGGCATATCTGTGGAGTCTCCATTGAAAGTGGTTTCCCAAGCTGGGTGGAGAAACTGAGAAATTGCTGTCTCTGCATCTGGTGCTTCAACTTTGGTATGTAAATGCCTTATTTTCTGCTGTGATTGTTACTTATTTGCTATTGTCTCGAGGGAAAGCCAGCAACCCACATATATCAAAATATGGCTGAGGAAAGCCATAGAAAGTATAGTTTTAAAAGAAACATTTTCTATTCATAATATGGCTGATAAAGAGCTTGTATCTGTTGAAAGCTTGGTGTAGTTTTGTCGGTGAGCAAGATGTTTTGGTGCCTGGGTAGGAGAAGGTAGTTCTATATAGCATTGTGAGTTATCTGGAGGTTAAACCCATACTGGTGTATGTGTCTGAAATCTGATGGGCATGTTGTTAGTATCTGATACCTTTATATTAAAATTGTGTCATGAAAAATGATCTAAATGGGGCTGTCTTAAAGCTTTTTTGGTAGAAAGTCTCTTTCTAGGAGCAGTTTCTAGCATGTGTTTCCCCTCAGCTTGGTTTAAAACCCCCCTGAAATATGGCACCCAGTTTTGGGGGCAGGTTCTAATTTTGGTTACTCCAGTGTAAATCCAGAGCAGTTTCTTTCAAGCCAGTAGCATTATGTCTGCAACTCAGATCAGAATCTGCCCCTCGATTCCTGACATATCCCTGAGCCTTGCAAATACTAATTTGAAATTACAGTATTCACCCTCTTGATAGCTGGCTAACTGAGCATGTGCACTGCAGTGCTTAGATACTGTGCTGATGAATGCTGTATGAAACAGCAGGATGGATGGGCAGATAGATCTCTGCTATGATCCTTTTTCCCCTACTGTTTTTGGAGCACTGGCTTTGTGAGAGGTGCAAATTATTCTAACCTATAATTTTTTGATGCATAAATCTTCCTTTACCTCAGGGAGAATTTGGGGGACCAATCAAAAGACAGTTCTTTTGCTGTGTTGTGTCTGGACCCATAGAAGTTAGAGATAGTAAAGGTTTCTCGGCCCTATAGGCCGCATTACCAGTGATCCGTGCAGGATTCTTCTGTACAGTCTGTTTTCTAATACCCTTTCTCTTACTGCCCTAGTATTCAGCAACCTGGTGTACGCAGGCCAATAGTCTGCTTGGTATTTCAGCACATCTTCTGTATTATTAGATTATGTACTATCTACCGGTATGATCCCTCCACTCCTCATTCCCCTAGAAGGGGAATCTGTGCACAGCATTGCAAAGTCCGCAAACCCCCGGGGAATGAAATGCGCAAGGCTGCTAACTGAATGTCTTGGAGCTGCCTGAAATTGACAGTAGGTGAGAAATTTGGAGGCTAACTGTCATTCTCAAGTCACCCTCTTTTGTGCCTAGATTTTGCAGTTCAGATGTTCCCCTAGAACAGATGACTAGACAAGGCTAAGCCTGCTTCCAAAGAGCAAAGATACCTCATCATAGCTGGGTAAAATAAGGACAGAGGGAGAGATTCAGAACTCGGTTATGCTGATGTGAATCTGCATTGCACTGAAAAATGTGGAGGTAACTCCAGTTTCACCATGCAGTAAATGAGATCAGGATCTGGTGTTGAGTGCCTAAGTGAGAATTTGTGTGGCATGGTGGAATTATGTACAATTTTTAAGCTGCTATTAACACTTTTTTGTTCATGTTCTGTGTAACAGGGTTGGAGTGTATTTTGGAGCTCTCATTAAAGACAGAGGCATAAGAGGTGTGTAGTGGACAAATTATGCACTGTGTCTGTGTGCAATACAGACACCCAGAGTCACTGACGAGTACATCTTTAATCAGCGCAATAAGGTCTTTGTATAGATGTCTGCACCCTGGTGTTGTAAGCAATAACCCTGGTATGAATTAGGTGGCTGTTGAAAATATTCATTTGACGCATAAATTACTAAATTCAGGGGTTAAAAAATGTGCTTGCACTGTGTGAACAGGAATCTTTGCCAGCTGAGTTCCCTCAGTTTCTTGCAATCTAAGTTTTCATTTAAGAACCAGTGCTCTGTCCTCAGGGTAGGGAAGAAAGCCTGGCAGTTTGGTGCTACGTGTAAACTGATGGACTGCTGTTTTCCTTAGTCTTCAGGGACTGCACCAGGGCTTCTGTTGTTACTGCTCAGAGCTCTCCAAGGTAGGGATGAGAGTCTTGTGAGTTTCACTTCTGGTATTGTAAATCCTGTGAAACTTGAGGGAATCTGGTCCTTTTCAATCTGCTGCTTCTGCTGCCTGGGAAAGCTCTAAGGAGCAACTAGGGGAAGGCACTGATGCCTTGGGAGAACAGAAAAAGGTAGATGATCTGATTCTCCTCTCACTTACACCAGTGTAACTCCATTGATTTTAGCTGATAATCATTCCTGATTTACACCAGTGTGAGAAGAAGGGATAGAAGAGAGGAGACTACCTACTATCCCCACCCCGCATGCAGCAGCCAAGAGCATCTAGAGATGGGAAAACAAGAAGAACTCTTCCTTTCTGGTAGCAGATGGGTTGTGAGGAGATGGAGGCAGATGCCTGCTAGCCAGAGGTTTATACCAAACGTGGAACCCCCGAGTAGGATCCAAGGAATGTATCCTGGTAGAAATCCCAGAAAACCTTTTGTTTTCATAGCAGTTCAGTAGGGAGGGTTGGCCTCTCACATGGACACTGCCACTTTTAGATTGGTCTGTCACTAGTAGATTTACTCCTCTGCTATCGGGTATCTAGTCAAATTTCCAACCTTTCATTGTGGGTGACTAGAGGACTGTGAGATTGGGTGGGTGAGAAAAGAGAAGTACAGTGTATGTAGATTGGAAGTTCCATCTTTCGTTCTGTGGCTGTACAGTACCTTGCACTGTTGAGTCCTGGTCCATGATGGTGAAATCCGTGAACTAATGTAGTCAACAGATCTTGATTCCTGTTACTTTTCCTGTCTAGCAGTTAACTTACTTTTTAGCATATGTATTAACACTCAGTTAGAAGAGGGTGGCCTTATGGTTAAGGTGCTGGGCTTAGGCTCAGAAAGTGACCTTGGACAATTTACTTCATCTTTCTGTGCCTCAGTTTCACCAGCTGTGAAATGGGTGTGACGCTTTCCTTCCCCCACCCTTTGTCTGTCTAGCCCCTGATGCTGCAGACACATACGTGCCTAACTTTACTACGAGGACTACTCCTAGTAGTAAAGGTAAACATGTGTGTTAATGTTTGCAGGATCAGGGCCTTAGATCGTACATGTGTTGGACTCATCTTAGCTGACACACCAAGGTTTGAGCCAGGAGCCTCCAGAGCTAAAAGTATAAGCTGGTACAGGGACTATGACACACTCATCTCCTCTGGGGGTTAGGAACCGATGGAGGGTTGTAGTACACTCTTGCCTGTGGATTATGGAGGAGGGGCTGGGTTGAACTCCTTCAGAATACAGTGCCTAGTCTGGGTGGAGGCCTTTAGGCTCTGCTGTAGTACAAGTAGGATCAATAAGGAGAAAGTTGATTATTTATATGGTACAATTAAATGAACTACAGTTGATTGTACATGCAGCTGATTTATTCCCTTGAATTGCAGTGGGGGTTGCTCTGAGTAGGAGGGAGTTTGACGGCACAATTATTTTCACCCTGGCTAATTGGCTTAGTTTTCAGGCTAGTAATTATTGGGCAAGATTTTCTAATGAATTTGGAATGAGGTCTGAATTCAGAGCCTGTTCAGGTCGGTGGAAAGTCTCCCTTGACTTCAACACGCTTTGAATTTAGGCCTTCAGGTTTGGAATGCTTAGACAGGGAAAGATTGCAGGCCAGGATCCATTGCAGTGTGTGTGTGCTGTTAGCATTTAATATGTACGTCACAGTAACCCTCAAAGGCCCATCAGAATTTGGGCCCTGCTATGCTAGGTGCGCCATACAAAACCATAGGAGTACTCAGTCACTACCCAGATGCACCAACAGGCTGAAGAAGACTAGAGACAGATAAAAGGTCAGGAAGAGGAATGGAATCAAATTCATATCTGTAAATGTTAGACACCTTTGAATGGTTAATTTTTTTAATACAAATAAAGTAGAAATAAGCTATGCCCATCTAACCTCTGTCCGTTGGCTGGCTTCATAGAGGCGCTGCAACTGAGTTGGAGAGATCAGGGCTGTGTATGTGTTGCCTGGTAGTGTCTCCACGTGGAAGCGCTTCTTGTGAAGTTTTTGTCTGGACTTTCTGTGAGGACCTCGTTTTCCAAGGACTTAGAACTCAGCCATAAACAAATTTGCTCCTGGCTAAAATGGGAAGATCTGAGCCTAGGAGCATAGACTACCCAGACAGTGTGCATCTGTATCTAGATTTCTGCTTCTGGTTCTCAAAGATACCCTGAGCTAGTGAGATGGATCTGTTTCTCGTGTCATTCCATTGAAACCAGGGCGGATTACCACACTGACCTAGTGACCACGATTAGCTCTCTGGCAACGCTCACGGGCCCTGCCACTGACCTCCCACAAGAACTAGACTGAGTAAAAAGGCCATGCCCTGAAGGTTGACAAAGCTTAGTTTTGTTGGACCTATGGGAAGGGGAGGAAGAGATAAATCTTCCAGTGAGCACTCCAGGCCTCCGCTCCTGCAGCATTCAGACCAAAGGGCTTGCTCATATTCCCCTGGCTCTTTGAAATCAGACGACTTGCATGAGTGAGGGCTGCATTTCAACGAAACCAGCCAGCTGTTCTGCAAAAGGACAACCCAAATTCTTAGCCCTTGAATACTGGTATCTGTGAGGCAGCTTTTACTTATTACAAAATTCAGCCTCCCTATTGCCACTGTAAAATTTCCACTGTCTTTTGGTTCTTAAAAAGAATCACAGGCCTGATTCTCCCCTGTACCACAACTTGTATCATTTACACCCCTGGAAAAGTGGGTGCAAAATGCTATCACATCAAAATGGTGTTTCACATCCTCTTTGCCCAAGTGTAAACTTGCACATAGCCTGAGTTACCCTTGTCCAAGTGCAGTATTAGTGCAAAACAAGTGCAAAATGCTACCATACCAGTGAGGTTGTTTTTTACACCCATTCTGCACTCCCTTCATGTTTATGTACTTGATTATTGAAGGTTCAGGGCAGCTAGGAATCAGGACACATATAATTAAAACAACAAAAATTGTCCTTCATTGTGTTACTAACATTTGAAATTATTAAAATGGAAAGATTGATGAGATCAGGTCTGGGTCTTCAGCTCTTGAAGATAAGTAGAACTGTTGGAGCTCGCCTGATTTACAACAGCTGAAGCTCTGGCCCCTAACGTCCTTGTCACTATTTTTACACCACATGCAAGTTTTTGTATATTTCACCAACTTTGGAGAAGAGCCAGCTCAGTTTTGATTTGGTTTATAGTCAATTTTCCTGGCTCACACTGCACCCTAAAGTCTGCACTGCTAGGTGGGAATGTTTATTTTTAATGACCATTTCTGCTGGAATTGCAAAAAAATGAATGCAAATGTTTCTCTTGGTTTTAGCTTTCATGTGAATTTGTTTTGACAGAATCTGTGTTCATGCCCAAATCTGAGCAGACAGTGTCCATAGCAGACGTCCATAGCAGTGTCCATAGCAGATATTTTGTCCTTTTGGGGTATGTTTTTGGGGTATGTTTTTGGGGTGTGCCCAGGTGTTTCTGATTCTGATCTCATTTATGCTAGTGTGTAGCTGGAGGCAGTCCTTTGAAGTCTGTGGGGTAGAGGTCAGATTTATCACCGTTGTGACTGAGATCAGAATCTAGCCCCAGGTAGATAAATAAATGTCCAAACTAAACAGAGAAAGTCTACTTTTGATCTCATGCATGCTACTTTCAGAACGTTAACTCCCTTGGCACAACAGGAGTCTCTGGGGGTTTATACTAGTGCTAGTGATGGGAGAATCAGGCCCACACAGAATGCGTCTGGCCAATGGAACTGGGCTGCTGGTGGCTAGCTGGAAATCCAACTCTCTTGTGATAGCTGGTGTTTTGGTTTGAGCTCCAGCTCCTGAAGTCCCAGGATTACATCAGCATCTCTGGTTTTAATTTTTAAAGAAAGTACCGTTCTAGTTCTCCTGGTGCTGGAGAAGAGCTTGGCAATGTGACTCCTACAGGTCAAACACCAGAAAGCAAAGGAAAAGACCCCACGGATTATTGTTTTGAAAAGATCTCATGATTTTTGATGGCAAACTCATGACTTTTGAACACTGGGTCTCAGGAACGCTGTAAATTGTTCTAGTACTTTTTAATTCAAGTTGGGCATTTCAGCAGGATTACACCAGGATATAGATTTGCCCCAGAGCTAGCATGAATGATTCTCACTAATGTCAGATTATCCTAGCTCAGTGTTACCTGGGGTGACATATCCAGAGAGGGGAAATGACTGCGGAAGTGGAGGCCAGGGTGTGATATACCTTAGCAGAAATACATCAAGCTGGGATGTGCCCTGTGTGAAAAGAGGAGAAATCCTTTGGTCAGTTTTGTTGGAAAGAGGGCTTGCAGGGAGGTGGTGTATTAAACTGTCATTCCTCTTCTGAACCTCTCTGCACATTTGGAGGTACCTGGGTGTAACCCACTCAGCATTGTGTGCCCAATTCACAGGAAATATGGGTGGGGTCCAGCCCCAGCGAGTGAGCTGTAGCTCAAGTGATTGAAACTCATGCGTTTAGCACTGAAGATCCCTGCGTCAGTCCCTGGTATGTTGGGTGAGATGGCAGCTGCCACATATGCAGGGCTAGGTGGCTGACTTGCAGGTAATATACCCTGTTAGATAAAGCAGTGGTTTTAGGAGTCAGGAGTCCTTGGATCTATTCCTAACTTGGCTGCTGGGTGACTTCAGACACGTCACTTCCCGTGTCTCAGTTTCCCCATCAGTAAAATGGGGATACCGATAGTAACCTCATTTGAGACGCATGGAGAGTAAGAGCTAGAAATCATTATTAAAGCCGCTGTCTGTGGTGGTGTCTCTCTGCTCAAGCTCAATCTGTCCCTGTCATTTTATGCAGACTCCCACACCTTCGTGCATGCCCTAAGAGGGAAGAGATTTGAGCCAGGCTCCATAACTCTCAAAGGAGCCTTGCCCCCAGCCAATGACCCATCCTTCTGCTGGCTTTTCCGGCAGCTCTTGGGACGTTGGCCCATTTGGGTGGGCCACATTCCACTCCCGGTGAGGCAGCAGTGCCCTGCCAGTGGGTTGAATTCACACCCCTGCCCCTGACTTCCTGGGAGAGGATGCAGCTTTGTCCTTACCAGCAGCAGCAGGAGGTGGGGCCTCAAAGACATTGCAAAAGTGCCTGGATCTTGCTAGCTGCATACAGTCCACTCAGGGGCTGATTTCTGCTGAGGCAAACAGAGCCTAGAATTACCTGCCTCTAGCGTTTTCCCTGATTGCAAAAATTAAAACTCCCCTACCCCCAAGATTCCTGATCAGGAAGAGCCGCTAGGGACTGTCCCGTCTGCGAGTGGAGAGACAACTGATGGCAGCCACCGGCAGGTTTAGGTTTAGCAGGGGTGATATTTGTAAGGTCATGGGATACGAAGCACCTGCCAGCTATTGTTACAGCTCCGAATAAGGGGCTCAGGTTTGCTAGTACGGAAGCAGCGCTGGGTAAGACTGAGCAAGGGCATGTCATCCGCTCCAACCCAGGAGAGGATCGCGTCCTCCTGCCTCTGCTGCAGCTTCGCCCTTTGTTGTTTTCTTAAAAGGAGCCTGAAATCTCTGTTGAAAATTCAGTCCAGACAGAATGAAACTGCCCATTTCCAGCATTGTTCAGTGGCTGAAGCAGCGGGCAGGGAGGCAGGAGTCCTGAAGCTAACCCTTGTGAGGAAGGCAACGTGTTCTAGCAATCTGGGAGGCAGGACTCCCAGGGTCTCTTTTCTGCTCCAAGGGCATGTTATTTAGGGGTTATTGTGGGGAACCAAGAGCTAGGTGTCCTGCATTGTATCTCTCCCTCTAGGAGGAAGTGTTACTTACCAGTTAGAGCAGAGAACTGGGTGACAAGACTCCTGATCTCTGAACCTAGCTGTGAAGAGGAGCCTGGTCTAGCAGTTAAATTAGGGAATGGTGAACCACAACTCCAGGGTCCTGCGTGCGATTGTTTATAGTGATTAAGGCAGGGGTCTGAGAGCCCTTGTGTGGAAGGAGGCGCTTCCCTTCCACAGGAACTGGAGTTTGCCTGAGCGCACCCTGATGGGAAGCTGGCTGGAGGGCGGGCTTGCAAGAGGGCAGTACAGTCCCTGCAGCTGACTCATGGGTGAGTAGTAATTTGGACCCTCCTGAAGATGGGCTGATTCCAGGGTGAGTGGCTGTTCCCCTGAATAGTCACTTAGGAATAGAATTGGGGTGATTCTGGTTTAGATCTGGCAAAACCCAATGGGCTGGTTTTGCGACAGCGTGGCAAGAGGAAGGCTGGTACCATAGCTCGGGGCCCCACTGTAAGGCTTGTGAGCATGGGGTTCAAGTCTCTGTGCTATCTTGGGCAAGGCACTTAGGTTCATATCCTCCAAGCTATTTAAGCAGCCAGCTCCTATTTATTTCAGTGAAGCCTAAATACTTCGGAGGATCTGGGCCTTCATCTCTGCACCTGGTTTCTCCATGTGGGGTAAGAGTGCTGCCTTACTGCATGGTGCACCGTGAGGGTAAAGGCATTAGAGATTGGGAGGTGCTCGGACAGGATGGTCATAGGGGTTAGGTTCCGGCCTACGCTCCTTTTTCTCAGATCCTCCAGCAACTTGGAAGCTTGAGAAAAATTATTCCAGTTTAGCACCTCCCCTCACCCCATTTCCTATAGACCAGCGGTTCTCAAACTGGAGACCCCAAAGTGGATCATGAGCCCAGTGTAATGAGGTTGCCACGCGGGCATTAGACTTGATGGGACCCAGGGCGGAAGCCCAAACCTCACCACATGGCAACAAAGCCTGAGCCTCACTGGCAGGAGCCCAAGTCCAAGCCCCACTGCTCAGGGTCGAAGCCAAAGCCTGTGGGCTTCAGCCCCGGATGATGAGGCTCAGATTTTGTCTTTGACCACCCTACCTGGGTATTGTGGCTTGGGCTTTGTCTCCCCCTGCCTGGGGCGGTGGCGCTCAGGTGGGCTCAGGGTTTGGTCCCCTCCTGGGGTCATGTAGTGATTTTTGATGTCACCTGTGGGTTGTGGAGTAATGAACTTTGAGAACCTCTGCTATAGACTGCGGTGGTGGAGTGGTCTGCGCAGCTGCTTAGAAGCCAGGACTTCTGGGTTTGAGATGGGAAAGAGAGCTGTGCTCCCACTTCCAGCCAACTTTTCTGAAGACTCTGGCACCTGAACACTCGGCTCTTTAGAAAATGTCGCCCCTTGTTTTTGTGCCACAGTGGAAGAGGCAAATGTTTGAAATTCTGGCCCTTGATCGCTCCTTATCTCAGTTTACCCATTTGTAAAATGGGGAAATAATTACATAGATCAGCCTGCCGGGAGCATAGACAGAATTGATTGGGTAATGCTGGCAAAGCATAAAAATGCTATATCAGTTGAGCAAGCTCAGTGTGTGAGTGGGGTCAGGGTTAGTCTCTAGGTTCTGCCATTATGGGTCTCCTCCCTTAATTCACTGGTCACATAATGTAATAGAGTCTGTAATATGGACTGTGAAGGCTGATGAGGCAAGGTTAAGGCAAAGCAATGGTTATGGGGCTGGTGTGCCGTCACTGCTGCTTATTGTGCTAATAATAATTGTCTCCTTGTATTGCCATTATTATCATTTTATTACGGTAGCACCAAGGAGCCTCGGTCCTGGGCCAGGACCACATGGGGTTGGGCGCTGTATGTTATTTATTAGGTGTATTAAGGTAGCACCAAGGAGCCTCAGTCCTGGGCCAGGACCCATTGGGCTCAGTGTTGAATGAACTCAGAACATAATAGTCCTACCCCCATCGGTTTGCTGCGTCCAGTTGCTGTCTCTTCTCTTGTACATAGATTGCAAGTTCTTAGTAGCAAGGTCCCTCTTTCCATTATGGATGTCCAATGTCTAGCACAGCAGAGCCTTGATACTTGAGTGGGAGCTGTAGTTGCTACTGCAGTAGAAATAATCGTAAGACCCTGGACTGTGATTCAGGAGATCTGGGCTTCATTCCTGATTCAGCCACTGACTTCCTGTGTGACCTCAGGTGAGTCAATTTTCCCAGCCTGTTTCCCCATATGTAAAGTAGGGTTAAAATGTTCCTCTTCTTCACGGGGGGGTGGGGATTGTGAAGTTAATTCATTAAAGTCTGCAAGGTACTCAGATTAAATGGTGAGCAGGGCCAGATAAGTACCTAGCCTGCAGCTTGGCCACACACCACTGTCTTGACTCCCAAGCCTGCCCCAAATATACTCCCCTCACACCAGTGTGGCTCTGCTTTCTTGGGGTTGACCACATCTCCTGTGATTTCTGTCATCCCGCTAAGTGGTCACTTGAGACAAGTTTTGTTGCTTTTCTCTCAAGGATATTTTTTTTCTAAAGTTCAGGGTATCAGTTGCATGAGATGCTAATTTTGGAATAAAGGTCTTGCCTGCCAGCTGCCTTCAGGGGAGATCTGGGCTCTGTGTACCAAATCCCTTTGGGTCCCGATCCTGAAGTCAGCACAGAATCTGCGGGATCAGACAGAGGGTGTTGAGGACAGTGATTTAAATGGCTGGACTGACAGCCCTGGTGCTGAATTATCCACAGAAGGGGTAGTGTGGGTAGTGGCAGTGCAAGCTACACACACACACACACACACACAAACACACACACACTAGGGTGAGAAGGGATTTCATTCCCAACCTGGCCTCTTTACTGGGACACCAAACAGGAGAGTTAATGTGGTTACTTTTGTGACATGGAGCATCCCTGTCCCAGGAGGAGCTGTACTGAGACCCACTGCGCTCATTCACACAGGCACCCTGCCCATGTCGGATGAGTGGTATGCTTCAGGCCCTGCTGACCAGGGCTGGTTTCACACTGGTACCCTGCTAGCGGAAAGCTCCATCTCCCATTCTCTTGAGTCAGCCAGGCCCTCGGGCTGGGAATCTTTCAGTCTGTGGATATTGTAGACTAAGGAAAAAGCAAATGGGGATGTCAGAGGAGAGCGAGGTGAGGGAATAGTAACGGAAAGAGACAGTTCTGAGAGGAAGAGGAGAATGGCTGTAGGGGGTGGGGTGTTGTTCATTGCTGCACTTCCCTAATTCATTAGAATAATTAATCATCTCTCACATACACAAAGACCACTCACATTCCCCCCAGGCTAAGTGCTCTAATAGCAACACTTCGCCTTTCTCTTCAGCCTCTCTCCCAGGGATCTCAAAGCACTTTCCTAAGGAGCTGATTGCACACTCTGGTTAATTAGTGCCTGGCATCTCTTGGTTGGCTATCCTGGGATGCTTGCACACGTTGACATGTGTTCCATGTAGTGCCAGGTATGGGAAGCTGAACTGCTGCCCAGCATCCTGCATTGGGAAAAACAGCCTCCCGCCTGCCCCTTTGTCTGTCTTTAGGGCAGGGTTACCCCACAAGGAGTTCTGTGAAAGGGTCTGTGTGGTCAGTGTTTCTGTGCGCCAGTGTATGATGTGGATGGGTGTTATCCTGTGTATGTGTATGACGTGTGTGTGTGTGTGTCTAGGTGTTTGAGAGGTCTCTGTGTGTGGGTGCATGGGGTGTGCATGCGTTTAGGATTTTGAGTTTCCGTGTCTAGGTGCCTAAGGCATGTGTGAATCTCTCTCTAGGTGCATTGGGGTGTGTTTAGGAGGTGTTTCAGTGTTGAGGAATGTGTGCTTTGAGTCTAGGCGTATGGGTTGTTTCCAGGGCTAAGGGAGCAAGGGTGTGTGGGGGTTTTCTGTCTGTAGCTGTATTGGGCACATCTATATGGGATTTTCCATATCTAGGTCTATGTGGTGTTTCCGTGTCTGAGGCTGCGTGAGTTTTCCTCTGTATGTGTCTGAGGGTTTTTTTTCCAGGTACATATTTCATTTTTTGTTAGCACAAAGGACACAGATTTGGAAAATGTAGCAAAACAGAAGGTACAACAATACCGTGGGAACATGTGACTGTCAGAGATACTGCATTGTAAAAAGCCATCGGGGTGGTGCAATGGTGACTGTCTGGGAACAGGTCAGTCGTAGACATCGGAAACTCAGACCTGCTGTCCCAGCTTGCTTCATTCTACGTGGTGTCTATTGAATTCTGAAGGCTGTTTGTTTCCATGGCTACATGTTTGTGGTTAGTGTCCAGGGGCTCAGTAGCCACAAATGGGGCCAGATTTTCACACATGTCCAGCATCCCAGCAGCTCTTGTTGTTAGTGTGTGTGTGCGCGCGCGCGTGTGCATTCTCTGTTCTCAGTGAGAGCTGCCAGGTACTGACCTCTTTAGAAAACTTGGCACTAGATTGCAGGGATGTGTGTGTATGTTACGGTGTATGGGGTGTTGGTGTGTGCAAGAATCTGAGTCTAGAGGCACTTGTGTAAATGTGTACACATTTCCTGATGTGTGTGTGTGTATGTGTGTGTAGTAGGTGCATGTATATATGCTGTATGTGATTGTGTTTGGGTGTATTTCTTGATATGCATGTATCTGGGCGATGTATTCCTTGGTTAGTGTTGACTCTGGGTATGTCTACGCTGCAATTAAAAAATGCAGCAGGCCCATGCCAGCTGACTGGGCGTGGCTTAAGGGGCTGTTGAATTGTGATGTAGACATTCCGGCTTGGGGTGGGTCAACACTGCAAGGTCGAGAGTCCCAGAGCTCAGGCTGCAGCCTGAGCCAAATGTCTACACTGCAATTAAACAGCATCTAAGCCTGATCCCTGCAAGCCCACATCAGTTGGCACAGGCCAGTTGCAGGGGTCTAGCTGCAGTGTAGACGTACTCTCTGTGCCAAGGTGTAATTTCAGCTCGGTTTAAAAGATTGAGAGCTCCCTGTGCATATGTCGTAGGTGAACCCATTCACCTACTTGTTGGGTGTGTAATTGTGAAGGGCAGAATCTGTGTGCAGTTTCCTAGGTGTGTTACCGGGCCTGCTGTATGACTGTATGGCAGATGTTGATTACACTGTGGTAATTGTGAGATGGGAGTGTTTGGTTTTGAGTGGAGTACATTTCTGTTTAACGTGGGGATAGCTGAGTACCGATGCACAGCTTATTGTGACACACTGTGGGTTGAGGATTTGTATGTCTATAGATTTCTCTAATAAATTACCATGGTCTGTAGGGGTGTGTGTGTGTGTGTGTGTGTGTGTGTATAATTCAGTAACATACCTTGGGAGAGGGTGAAAGGAAGAGGAACATGCTATGGATTTCAGTACCACATTAGCGGTTGTAGGGGCTGATGCATTTGTAGGTGCCTTGGTATTGTTTGCTCAGTAGAGTGTCTCCATACCTGCAGTGAGTGGGTGTAGGTTTCCATAGTACCCTCTGCTGTTTAAGGGTGATGGTAGCAAGGAGGTTTGTACACAGGTAAGGCTATATATAGATTTCTGGTCGCATGAGGACATGGGAAGAAGAGGCTGCAGACATGATTCAGCCATTTTTTTGAGGACAATAAAATGGATTAAAAAGCGAAACAAGAAGCTTTCCACATATTCCTAGTGCAAATTAACTAGCCAAGTTTGTGTCATGTCCTCTTTAGAGGATAACAGTCTACTGCTGCCACTAGCTAATGGTACTATTCCCTTGCTCAAGTGGCAGACGCTTTTGCTACAAGTCTGATTGTTGTAAGTTCAAACGTTGCTGATGACCCATGTGTCTGGTTAACAACTAGTGGAGCCATCTGTTCTTCTGGGTCAGCTCCACTTCTGGTCTGAAATACAACCATAAAGATTGGTGCACCGAGCCAGGGCCTGGCCTCGGAAGTGGTTTCTGATTTTCTTAAAGGATTTACTGTTATTACGTTTTACACATTTGCGCAAATTGTTCAGAGGCATTATTTTTTAACACTTTGATTTCCAAAGTGAAGTTGATTTAGGATTAGCCCACGCTGGGGTCCAATCGATAGGCTAGTTTAAATAAAATGTCATAATCTGTAGACTGAGGGCAAAAGTTTCAAAAGCACTTGAAGGATTTAGGAGCCTAAGGCCCACTTTCAGAAATGGTTTAGGCACTTGACACCCTAAATCTCTTTGAAAGTCAATGGGACGTAGGTGCCTAAGTGCCTGTTCCTTTTGAAAATGGAATTTAGCTTCTAAATCATTTAGGCCTTGAAATGCTGAGCAGAACAAAAGCTGAATACATTTTAAAACTTGGGCCTGAGACTCCTGACTGGAGGTAGTTGGGCATTCTTTAATGAAAAGCTTTTCTTCTGGAAAATGCCAGTTCATCAAAACCAAAACATTTTGTGTGAACATATTGGACGCTACAGAATGAAGCCACCGTCCCAGAATAGCCAGTGGCTAAAGGTTAGGGCTCTGGGCAATTCAGTGTCAAGTCACTGCTCCGAACCAATCCCTTTCAGTCTCTCCTGTTGGAGCTATTGGCTATTTAAGGAAGTGAGCCCCTTGTCCTGACACAGAAGGAAAACAGTGTCTGAAACCTCGACATTTTTAGTGAAAGGGAATTCCTGTTTTCTGGCCAGCCCTATTCCGAAATCACTTAGGTGCTTTTGTAAATGTTACTCTGTGACGCCTTTGGAACAGGGCTTGTCTCATGATGTGTCTCTCACAGTGTGACACTGTTACTGGGGCTTGACACATTCTGAAGGTAGACAATAAATAAAGTGCAAAATGGGAATTGATGAGAACTGCTCTCACACACGTTCAAACACTTCACAGTGCAGTCGGGTTTCTCACATCCCGTCTCAAACTTCAGTGTTCTGTGTGGCTGTTAAACAGCTGCTGTGTCTCAACCTTGAGGTGGCTGAGTGGTCCCTGTGTGAGCACTCGGAGATCCAAGGTGCTAGAGAAACAGAAGATGTTGTCTTAGCTTTTAAATAGGTAGCTATAGCCACCCTGCCTGGGGACGGTGGTTATAAGCATAACGGATCTGGCCTGTACAAGTCTAACTCCCCTTGAAGTCAACACCAGTGCTGGCGTGACATTTTTACATATGACATAATCAGGAGGCTTAATGGTCTGCTCATTTACACTGGTGTAAATCAGGAGAATCCCACTGAAGCCAGTGGAGTAACATGGGGTAAAACTGGGCATGAGAGGAGAATCTGGTTCACAGTCCCCAAAGTGAGGCCTCTTGCTATCTAGTCTGGCTGCTGTAGAATTGCTACTGCTGGGATATTTGCTAGGGGTTGGTTGAAGATTTCAGCACTGATCTGTGTTTTTAATAAAAGGATCATTGCTCTGGCCAGCATATTCATCTTCCTCTCAAACAATCCCTCTGTGTTGTACTTCCAAGACAAGAGAACTGGCGTGGGGACTTCTTGTGGGAGCAGAACAAAAGAACCTCGTTCCCCAGGCATACAGATATCCTTCCTCTTTCTCTGTCCTGTTGCTCTCTTGCTCACTGACGTGAAGATGCTGTGCACAAATGACCCACCCGGCCTGGGTCCACGTGCCACATCCATGGGTGGATCAACTTCCTTGTAATAGCCATGAATAATTAATCCTTTGCACTTTTGTGGTGCCTTCCTTCTGCAGAGCTGTAGCCTGTTGACCTCAAAACAGCCCTATTTCCACAAACGGCGGCTGATCCTTCCTCCTCACCTGAGCCCGGTTCCCTCTCTCGTCCTGTGATCTCGCTGGGATCAGCAGAAGTGGTGGAGCCAGTGTTTTAAACTGGAGTCAGTTGTGTGTGTGTATGTGTGTAGGGGGGTCTCACTAAGAGGTCCCTAGTTTTGCAGTTAGTTTGAATTTACTCCCCCCTCATCCTGCCCGGTAACACTGTTCCCCAAGAGTTGAGTGGCAGGGCAGGTGGTTGAATAGTTGTTTAGTTTGGACAGTGGCCCCCATTTTTGTCTTGCTGTTTCAGTGGGAGAGTTTGTTTATAGACCCAGAACCTGTTAGGTTCACTCACTCCGGGGCTCCTGGCATTGGCCACTGTCAGTAGACAGGATACTGGGCTGGATGGACCTTTGGTCTGACCCAGTCTGGCCGTTCTTATGTTCTTAGAGCTCCTGGCTGGGCACATTTTAGGGAATCAGAATAAATGCAAAATAAATAAATAAACATGGTTCTGGCTAGAACAACTTGCTACCCTCTCCAGCAGCCCCAGCAGATGTGGTGAGAGTGTAGGTTAGTGGTTAGAGCTGGGGTTAGTGTCAGGATCCCTGGTTTCTATGTCTGGTTCTAGGAGAAGGCTTGACCTGGACATTGGAAACTGAGGGGGTCTCTCCCCACCTCTGAGGGAGGAGTGGGGGGTCTACTGCAGAGACTGGGAATCAGCATTCCTGGGTTCTGTTCCTGGCTTGTCAGTCTCGCCTTGTGAAATCATTTTAGGCTCTAAATAATAGTCTGGTAAGCTGTGAGAGAGGGGAGTGCCTCTTCGAGGGGTTTCAATTCATATTTTTTCTTAAGATTTCAGTGACAAGCCTGATCCAAAGTCCACTGAAGTCAATGGAACAACTCACTTTGGCTTCAGCTGACTTTAGCTCACAGCATTTCTTTCGTTCTGAACTCAGCCCCCAGCCGCCTGGCACTAGTGCAGGAGAACATGAGACGGAAACCCACTAAAGACCACACACAGTGAAACTTGCCGCCCTGAGCAGAGAGACTTGCAGACGCAGTGACAACCAAATGGGTTTGTGCAGATTCTCCTGAGGCGAGCATCCTAGCAGGGTGTTAGCCGCCCAGAGAAAGCTGCTTTATTGTGAGTACGTGACTTTTCTCTTGAGAGGTTCCCTTTGGCTTAATCTGAGAAGGAGATGCTGTGATACACACACAAAAACCCAAGCCCAAACCAGCCTACCCGCCATGACAAAGGGCCATTTGTTCTGTGTGTGATCAGGGGTGAAGAAGGAACAGCCCCTCAGGACCAGCGGTCTGGGGCACCATTTCCCTCCTTTGTTCTCTTTTCAAGAGGCCGTCAGGTTTCGGTGTTTCCGCATGGGGTGCTTCTCATAAAAGGGGAAAGGCTGGCAGCCAGAGGAGAGACACAGTGCAGCGGCAGGGGAGGGGGTGGCTCTCTTTGGGTAACTTGAGATCTCGCTTGCAAAGCACATGGGAAGGCAGATCTGATCCGTTGGGGTTCAGGAGAAGGGTGTCAACCCCATGTGCCCGGGAATAGCAGATGTTCCCGAGGAAAAGCAGTGTGGTGATCCCAAGATAACCTAGAGGGAAAAGGAAGCAGAAATTGGCTTTAATTGTAGCCGTGGGTTGTGTGGCACAACTAGATCTTGTCTTGCGCTGAGATGCGGGAGGGGTTGGAGGGGCTGTCTTTGCCCCTCCCCCGATTGACGTGGGGAGGGATTGTCTCTTGTCCCTGTCCTGCTCTCTTTGCCTGTGCCTGGCACCAGTGGCAGGATAAGTACAGGGGGTGGGGGGTGGGGAAGCTAACTGACAGTGTCAGGCTCGTCTTCTCTCACTGTCCCAATCCATGTCTCCTCATCTCTCTGTTGCAGACACATTAGAATATTCCCTGGGGTCAGGGTTGCTTAACAAGAGCCTGACCTGTCTAGCTAGCTATGTGATGCCCATCCCCGTGGTATCTGGGCCCCTTCCCATTCTACAGCAGCAGGCCTGTGTACCTTATTGGCTCTGCTCCCGCCCCCTCCGTATGTTGCCCCCTATAGGAAAACCAGGCCAGGAATCTCCTGCTGTTGGCCCCTGACTCACATGGGCCCTGATGACGCGGTTGGTTTCCTCTGCACGGCAGAGGTGTGTGCCCTCCGGTTAATCCCAGCAGCGGCCTCTGTGTAACTCTCCCCGGGGTCCCACTGTAAACGAGGATCTTTGATCTCGGCTGGGTTCCTCCTAGTTAAATATTTCATCACGAAGGAATCCAGGCTGTGATACTGCGGCTTGTTTGATAGTGAAATTAATGAGAGGGAGACAGTTGTAGGCATCACACGTGATCTGACAGGGGCTTTTCCTCTGTAGCCAGCAGCCATGGGGTGAGCCTTCTTCCTCTTTCCACTACTTCCCTCTCTCCTCCTTCTGCTCTCTCCTCCTCTGGCTTTATCCCTTTCTTCCATCTCTGTTTCCATTCCCTCTCCTCCTGCCCCCATTCCCTCTTTCAGTTATTTGCTCCCTCTCTCAGTTTGTTCTTCTCTCTCTCTCTCTCTCTTCTTCAGCCCTGTCCCCCATTCTCTAATTTTCTCTCTCCTCACACATTTTTAGGCTGTTTTCGGGAATCTGGGGATTCTCCCGCTACAGCCAGCGACAGCCAAGTTTTGCACAGCATCGTCCTCTGCAGTCCATACACCCCAATAAAAACCACCCACGTGGGTTGATCCAGCCAGGCCTGGCCATTTCCTCACTCCTTCAGTCGGCAGATATTTTGCTCTGTCATTTCCCCTGCTCTCTGATTAAATCTCTTCCTGACCCCGCTCCACCTGGAGCCTCAGGACAGCCCCCGAGAAGTTGCAACTAACTTTCCTTCTAATAGGCAGTACAACAGCAGTCTTCCCAGCCTTGTCAACACTCAGCGGGGGGAATTAGACCAACAGGGAGAGGCTACTGCCTAATCCCATGTGATCTGCAACCTAAGCAGAGTTGAGTCTACCCAATACGTGGATGGGAAACCTCCACAGTAAACCCGAGTGCTGGTGGTTTATATGTTTCATTAAGGCCCGGTGCTGGGATTCTGTCCTTTGGATGAGATGTAAATCCAGGTCCTAACTCTGATCCCATGGCACTTACACCCCTAGAAGAGACCAGAGTGTTATCTCTAGTGTCTTGGGCATTTTGGGAGGTTACTCTCTGCCTGAAATTTCCATGTTGTTTCAGTTGCACATGAGTTTCTTTTTAATTTCCTGACCTTAATTATTACATAACATTGCTTTGTGACTGTTACAAAGCTGCCATGTTCCGTTTCAGAGGTGGCTGCTTCTCAGTGCCGGGCAGATGATCTCTGTGCAGTACTGCTGTGCAGCTGTGAAGAAGGTGCTGCATCCCAGAAGTGGGCGCATGCCAGTGCTGGGCGAACTGCTATATAGGAACAGATCCCTAGCTGGTATAAATCAGTATAGCTCCATTGAATGGAAAAAAGTTCTGCTGATTTACCCAATCTGGGGATACAGCCATACTCAGGACAGTACGCTGAGAAGCAAGATGTTATATAACTGTAAATTAGTCTCATTTATTTATTAATCTGAAGTAAGTGACCTAGCCATGGTGCAGAGATGTTGTATGGTGACTTGATTATAACATTTGCAAGGCCATAAACATAGACAGCGGAATTAAGAGGCACAGGCAAGAAAGGAATGAGATTTTTTTCCAGCTGTGATTTGCAGTTTGATGAAGAGCTGATGAGGCGTGTATGGGTGATGCTGAGAAGAGGAGCTGCAGAGGAGAAGGCTCTTGCACTGAGATTGGATGGACTGAGTAGAGGCCAGTGCTAGATAACTGGAGCAAGCAGGGAGAGAGCAGAGGGAGACTGAGGCAGGGAACTGTGGAAGAGAAGGCCCTGGGGAAACTGGGTGGAGAAACAGGGTAGAGGCTGGGAAGTGAGGGGAGGGGAAGGGTATGTCTTCACAGCAGAGTTAGTGTGAGTGGCCAGGGTAGCCTAGTCTGTGAGTGGTGTTAGCTGAGGACGGAGGTGCTGAGGTAGCCTGGGGAAGGCAGGCTGAGAGCTGGAACGAGGGGCCTGGGCTGCATTGTCTGTCATCGGAATGGCTCCCAAATAATTGTTTTCACACTGGTGAAAACAGCCTTCTGCCTGAGTAATTGCAGTAATGCAGTAATGCCTTGGCTGGAGTGTGTGTTCCATGTTCTCCGCTCCTGGAGCTTGTGTGCTGGATGCTGTGTGATAGGACCTGGCTCCTTCTCTCCCTCCTCTGCGCTGGAGGAGCTTTGGATTCAGCTTCGACAAGCTCAGAAACTGCAGTGCCAGAGAAAAGCAACAGAAATTGTCTTGCCAATGGAAAGTGTGTACGCGCAGGGGGAGGAGCACAGAGCCAGAGAACAAGCGCTTAGTGCCTCTCAGCCTGGCTGCCACGGCTCTCCTCACAGCCGGGCTGCCCTCGCCATCTCAGCTGCCCCTTGACCAGTGGGGATAAGCAGGAAACAAACCTGCCACCACAGCCCAAAGTGCCTCTTCTGCCCCAGAACCGAACGGCCGCTTCCAAGGCAGCTAAGCTGGGCCCCTCCTCCATGGCCACCCCCAGACTCCCGGGCAGCAGCGACGAAAGGGAGCGTGACAGGGATGTGCTCTCCCTCTTGGGGAGCCCCCTTTAACGCGTCTGTCTGTCTGTCTACGTGTCTATCCATCTGTCCTTCCCCATCTCCTCCCGCTCTCTCCCTTACTCAGTAAGAACCTTTCAGTAGAGTAGTGGCCGCAGCAGGTGTGACGTTAATAGACGTCTTCTCTAGGGGACTCATTCGGCGCAAACCTGGACTCGCTTCCCTTCCCTCACCCACCTTGTTCACTCAGCACCAGCCAGGAAGCCTGTGACTAGCCCTGGGTCACTCCGCTTGTTCCCCAGCTGATCACAGACCTTGTCTTTTCCATTCCTTTATGAGGCCTGATGAGTCCAATTTCCTCCCCTGAGTGTAATGCTGAAGAAGCAGACCTGGTTAATCAGAGCCTGGAAATTCCTTTCCACCTGCAGGGAGACAGTAGGTTCCAATGGTGAGAGCAGGGGGCTGGGAGACAGGAACCCTGGGCTCAATTCCTGGCCCTGGGAGGGGAGTGTGAGAGCAGGGGGATTGGGGCTCCTGGCCCTCAGATGGTCCAGTGGTTAGAGGTGTGGAACTGGGAGCTGGGGCATTGTTCTTAGCTACGCTTTGTGTGAACGTCCCCTCTCTGGAGAATGGGGGTAATGCTGCTGACCCACCCGGCGGGGGGCAGCGATGCCGATGTTCGGAGCTCACTCCGAGATCTGCAGATCAGATGTGAGGCGTGTTTGAATCCGAAGCAGAACAGGGCAGCTGCTCGGCCTCGCTGTGCTTTGGAGGTGGCTGTGGCTTTGAGCGCCAAAGCCTCCCCAGCGAGCACGAGGAAGGAGGTCGTCACGGGGTAGTCTCGGTCCCATTTCCGGAGGCCTGTAGTGCAGGTCACGGAGCTGCTACACGCTTGGCACCAGCGCCGGTTCCATCTCCTCTCCAGGAGCCTGAGTACCAGCCAGCGCTTGTGCAGGAACTTGAGTTCTTGCCAAATGATTGCTGTGGGGGTCGAAACGTACATTTCAGCAGGATCTGTGCGGCGAGGAGAGGAGAGGACATGGTGCTAGCGCTGCACATTTCAGCACCAGGCGAGCACTCAGCCAGCGCCACTGACTGGGGATGGGTGGGGAGGAGAGTGGGAGGGGCCCCACCCTGGGACAGCAGAATCCTAGGGGGTTTGGGAGTAAATGTAGCTACCCATTAACTTGTCTTCTCGTTTTGGAGAACCCTGCTCTTTTGGGGCCCAACCCAACCCTGTGGCCAATGGGGTACTTAACCCAACGCCAGGGACGAGGTTGAGCCAATATCCCTGGGGCAGGGTAACATTCTTGAATGCAGAAAGACAGACCCAATGTCCGCTCTCCCTCCTGCTTGGAAGAGTGACAAATGGCTGTAATTGCAGAGAGCCCCAAAGGTTCACTATAGCCCTGATCAGGCCACAGGGGCACTTTTATCAATGTGGCGACCCCTCTCATCCCCCCAGACCCTGGCTTCAAACTGGGGAGCAGCGCGAAATGATCAGCAGTGCTGGTCGCTGAAGTCCTGGGTAAGAATAGTGGCTGGGGTGTTTGAAGCTAGACTCTGTAGGGTGGTGCTGTCCTATTGATTAAACTCCTGGGACAGCTGCCAGTTGCCTCTAGGATTAAATCAATACCGTTTGCCAAAGTAAAAGCTTCTTGGTGGAGACATAAAATATTTGAGTTTATTTTTTAATGATAAAACTTACAGACGAACCTTCGCTGAGACAACTCTCTGTCGCGTGCTAAGGGGATGGGGGAACAAGGTGGGGAGGGGGCACCCAAAGGAGTCACCCATGGAACCCCAAAAGGCCTCGAAGAGTTAATTATTGGGACGGTGGAGCTGAAGAACAGCTGGGGAAAAGAGGAGTTCAGAGTCACAAGTGGGGGAGGGGTGGGAGGCTCCAGCAGTGATTTTCAATGAGGCGGAGATAGAATGATACTTTGTGGGGGTGTGGGTGGGGAGGTGAGGGGGGTCTGCTGGCTTTAGTGCTCACAGTTGTGGAGAGATCTGCAGAGACACAAATTTGTATCCTCCTCTGATCCGTGATCTGCACCTGTGCTTTGTGGATAGGAAGTGGATAGCAGTGGATTTGCAGGGCTCTAGAGATGGGTTGGCAGGACAGGGAGGAGGCCGGTGCTAGGTGCGTGGAGAGGGACGGGAAAGGAGGAGAGAGATGCAGAGAAGAAGGTTCCTGCACCAGCAGGGGGGAGTTTGGCTGGAAGGACCCAGCAAATGGCAGGCACCGGAAGAGGCGGGTAACGAGACTCAAGGTCGGGCGGATGGAGTAAGCCCATAGGGGATGGACTTTAACCTCAGTGCTGAAATGAACTGGGATCTGGGGCGCTCTAGATGGGCTGGGTGCTAGGCTGATGCAGTGCGTGAGGCTGGAGGGTGGGGGTTTAGGGGGATTGGAGAGCAGGGAGCTCACTCCCAGTGCATGGGGTGGGGCAGTGGCAATGGGCACCAGGGGAGCAAGGACCCCAGGAAACACTGTGCAGTTAGCCAAGCTGTGGGGCAATCTGCACCCTTAGCTCTGGAACCTAACAGCGCAGCTCGGTGGCAGAGGAGGCTGTGGCAGGCAGGAGCTCTCTGACCGGGGAGGCGAAGCCGGGGATGAAGCTCAGTTTTTCCCCTGATGTTGTAATTTTCTCCCTCTGCCCTCAGAATTAAGACCTCCAGGGTATCTCTACACTGCAATTAGCCACCCGCAGCTGGTCCATTTCAGCTGACTCGGGCTCAGGGGCTGTTCATTGCAGCGGAGCCCTTGGGGTTGGACCCAGCAAGATGGGAGGGTGGCTGAAAACACATCCAGAGCAAAGCAAAACTCTCCCTAGCAGGGTCATGGGGCCACGCCGAGCGGCTCGGAGGGGAGCTAGCTCTGGTGCTGAAATGGGAGAGGCGCTGCCCTCGTTGGATGCTGTTACTCTGCTGTTTCGCAGGCCTCTGCCTGTGGGAATGCTGGCTGCTTGCGCTGTGTTTGCTGTTACAGTTTGGTGTGTGTGTAACATCTCAGCTCTATATTGTCACACCAGAAGGAAGTGATTTTCCCAAGTCAGGATAACAGCAAGGAGTCCTGGTTCCAAGTTCCCTGCTTTCACCAGGAGGGCCCACTCCACTCCCAGCTGGGAATACAGCACAGGAAGCTTTGCTTCCAGATCCCCGCTCTAACCACTAGTCAAGTGAGTCTTGACTTTTTATATACAGCAGCCCTGGGTTTCAAGAGAAAAAGATTTCAGAACTCTCCCCCCATCCTCTCTGCAAGCCAAAAAGAAAGGGAGGATGAGCATGACCCCTCTGAACCTATTAGCAACCTCCTGGCTGAAAAGCCTAGACCTTGCTGCTGTCTTAACAAGCCACTTGCTGGGCCTGTCAGCTGTTGTACTCCTCATGTCTTCTCATTAATGTGTCCAATGCAATTCAGCGTCGTCGTACAGCACTTTCATTTCTTTGAAAGGATACGCTGCTTTGATATTTTTCAAAAATATTAAAAATAGAAAAGGAGCGTGCGTGTGTGTGTGAAGACCTGTTCCCCTCACCTGTGGGGTGCAACCGAATATGTTTTTTAAAATGTATGTCTTTGATGTCTGTCTAATGCAGACTTTTAAAAATGTGTTGTAAGAGTGAATAGAAGGAACCCCAGAGAGCAATCAGAGTCAATGCGTTGGATGTGGCACAGTCATGTAGATTTGGTGTTGCCGAGTGATTGGAATAGGGAGGCAGGACTTTTGGGTTCTATTCCCAGCGTTAGGAAAGACAAAGCATATGAAAGGGGCTGACCAAAAGAATCCCTCCAGGAAATGCTACTTAGAGAGGGAAAACTAATGGGACTTAACAACGGAGAGAACTTGCAAAGCGTGGCCTGGGGTAGTTTGTGCCCTAAGTGACATGTAATGGCACAGGAAGGATTCATTTTTGGGGGTTGGAATCTAGTGGTTAGGGTGTGGGGAGGGGCCTGGGAGTCAGGACTCCTGGGTTCTACCACTGGCTCTGGAAGGGAATGGGTTCTCATGGTTAGAGCAGAGGAGGCTGGGACTCAGGAGTCTGGCGTTCTCTTCCTGCTTCTGCCACTTAGGCAGATCACGTCCCTCTCTGCCTCAGTTCCCCCATCTGTACAACCCACCTCCGGAAGGGCTTAGTTAATTCCTAGCTGAGTAAGATGCATTACTAGACCATTGTGGGATTAACTTAACCATTCTACCCACGTATCTATCCCCCACCCTCAGAAGCGCACTCACTTCCCCTAAGACACAGGCCTAATCATACTTATCCCTCTCCATTGCCCAGTGCAGACCCAGCGATCTGGCTCCCTTTTCCCACGAGCTCCTCTGAACCCCTCCCTGGGTGGAAGGGCGTCGCTCTGCATCCTAGACGTGGAGGGGAGCTGGGTGAGGAGGCTGAAGAGGAGAAGAAATCTGGTGGCACAATTGAGTGACTGACCCACTCCGGGAGGGAGTGTGGCATGGGGATGCTGCTGCTGGGGAACTGAGCTGCGGGTGTTGGTTTAATTCAAAAGACTGAACTGATCCTCAGAACTGGATGGCTCCGTCTTTCACCTTCCTTCTCCCTCCCTCTGTCTCTCTTGCCCTGCGTGTTCCTAGCCCTCTCTCCTCCGACTTCTCCAATATCGGATCTGCTCCCACAGGGCCGCTGATTCCGGCCTCTTTCCCCACCAACCAATCGATGAACAGGAAGGGCCCGCAGCAAGCTCCCGTTCTCAGCAGCTGACAGTGCTAGTGTGGGGAGAAGGAGCACATTCAAGTCCAAGCTTCCAGCCTCGCTCCCCACCCGCTGTGAACGGGGCCAGCCCCACTTCTCAGCATATTCTCGCAGTTCTGCTGCTCCGCTTTCTTCCCAGGGTTTAGCTCAACTGCTGAGATCAGTTTAACCCCTTTTCTGTGGAGCTGCAGCATTGGAGGGGAATCTAGGGGTCAGAGCAGGGAACTGAACTCCATTCCTGACTCTGCCACTGACTCACTGTGTGACCATGAGCAAATCACTGCCCTTCCCCTGCCAGAGGGTGGGGGTGGGGTTCAGAACCTTACCTAGGGATGCTTCTGAGCACGCTTGGGATGCAGCACGGATGTGCTTCTAGGCCTCTGTCTCAGGCGTCCAATAGGCCCCCTTTCAAGCCCTATCCAATGCTGCGGCTCCACATAAAAAGGGAGAGGTCTGAGGGCTGGGTGGAGCAGGGCCCTGGAGACTCCCTCTGCCCCTGTAGCTGATCTGGGGAATTGGGGTGACATGGGTATTTCTGAGCGGAGACACCGCCCTTGAGAGAGCAGGACTCCAGCCGCCCAGGCACAGGGGCCCTCCTTGCTCCCAGCACTCACCTGGGCCAACCCAAGAGCGGAGCTTTCCTTGACTCTGCTGCACTCCTTTTGAATACATGATTTTAGCTACTATCATAGCGAACTGCATTGTTCTTGCTCTGGAGCAGCACCTGCCTAATGAAGACAAGACCCCGATGTCCGAACGACTGGTGAGTATGGGCGTCTCTTTATTTCCTATCCGGATTTACCTACGTTCTCCAATACGTAGTGTGATGGGTTCCCCGCGGGGTGCCACCGAGCCCCCTGGCCCACCCGCCTGGGCTCCCTCTCACACTGCACTGCTGTGACAAGCTGCAGAGCCCTCCAGCCTGCACTTTCACGCGCCTGCATACAGGTGGGGACACGCCCAGCGGCAGTCACAGGCAGGGTCTCTGACCAGCCCCTGCATAAGAGGGCTACAGCTAAGGCAGCTCCCCAGGTGCGCACCCACTCTGGAGTATAAACCCAAAATGGTACCGTCTTGTGCTGCACAGGGAACTATACAGCGTAAGTTCATAAAATTCGCCCCCTCCCTCCATGTGGAGGGGAATAGTCAACAGTCTTTGCCCCTGAGCTATAGTTCCCACAAACATCAGTCCAACTCACTAGTTTAGATACAGCAAAATCAAGTTTATTAACTACAAAATTAAATTAACCTCTTCTTCACACAATGCACAGTTAACCTGTGGAACTCCTAGCCTGAGGAGGCTGTGAAGGCTAGGACTATAGCAAGGTTTAAAAAAGAACTGGATAAATTCATGGTGGTGAAGTCCATTAATGACTATTAGCCAGGCTGGGTAAGGAATGGTGTCTCTATCCTCTGTTTGACAGAGGGGTGGGTGTGACGGATGGCAGGAGAGAGATCACTTGATCATTACCTGTTAGGTTCACTCACTCTGGGGCACCTGGCATTGGCCACTGTTGGTAGACAGGATACTGGACTGGATGGACCTTTGGTCTGACCCAGTATGGCCATTCTTATGTTCTTATGTAAAACGTAGATTTGAAGTGATTATATGGGATATCAAACAGATCAAAGACGATTACCTAGCAAATAAACAAAAAACGCAAACTAAGCTTAATATACTAGACAGATTAGCCGTGAACATCAGATTCTCACCCTAAGAAATGATACAAGCAGGCTGCAGATTCTTAAGGGCAACTTCACTTGCTTTATAGCTTGGAATCCCCAGGTGTTTCATTCACAGGCTAGAAATCCTGATAGCCTGGGCCCAGCTCAGGGGTTTTCCTGTGTGGGGAGTGAAGATCACCTGATGATGTCACTCCCTGCCTTATACAGCTTTTGCATATGGCAGGAACTCTTTGTTTCAAAGCTTGGTTCCCAAACCAGTGTATGGAAAAATACTGACATTCCGAGATGGAGACCAGCATTATGTAGTCTGATGCCATGTCCTCGTAGAGTCATAGCAACCATTACTTCCAGGCTGCTTGGAGTGTTCTCAGGAAGGCTCATCACCAGGTGGAGATAAGTTTCTCCTAAGGCAGGGATTCTGAAATTGGGGGTCAGGACCCATCAGGGGGTCACCAGGTTATTACATGGGAGGTCGTGAGCTGTCAGCCCTCACCGCAAGCCCTGCTTTGCCTCCAGCATTTATAATGGTGTTAAGTATATTTTCAAAGTGTTTTTAATTTGTAAGGAGGTGGGGTGCACTCAGAGGCTTGCTGTGTGAAAGGGGTCACCATACAAAAGTTTAAAAACCACTGTCCTAAGGCCTATTGTTTTTTCCTAATGGCCCATTGCCCTGAATAGGCCCTTTCCCACCCACTATCTAGACCGAAAGCATCTTCTCTAGTGGGCGTTACCCAGATGTAACTACAGATACATCGTCAATATTCATAACTGCAAATACAAAAATGATACATGCAGACAAATAATATAGTCATATTCAGCAAGTCATACATTTTCCAATGACACCTCACATGACATAACTTGTATAAAATCCATCATAATTATGTCATGATCATATAACAGTATCACTGTGAAGAATACGGGGTGCAGTGTCGCACTTAGGTCTTATGTATACTGGGAAATTGACCAGAATAACTCCCCATCCTGGACACTTTGATTCCGGAATATATTTGTCCTCACATGGAGTTATTCCTGAATAGCTGTTGCATTTTAAATTCACACCCTATGTTATTCTGGGATAATTCCCCCATGCCGCTAAGCCCTTCCACTACTACACCAGTAGTAGTCTGAAGACTCAGCTGCATGGGAAAATTACATCCCCCTTTCTAGCTGTTCTCTTTATGTCCTGCTTTCTGCCCTTATGCTGGGAGCTGGGACAGTGGCATATGCCTCCCACACAACCGCTTCAGTTCCCTTCTCCCACTGGGCCCTTGCTGTGTTATCTTGGCAGCAGCTTGTCCTAAATTCCTCCCTACTCAGGCCGTGAAAATCTGAGCCAGCCTCGGATGCCTGGAAAGTGACAGCAGTTTCCATTCCACTGGATCTGGGGCTTCTAGGAATCTTGGTGGTGGATTTTTGGTAATCAGTTTATCTCCACTCACCTCTCTCTCTCTCTCTCTCTCTGTACCCCAGACCATGTAGAGCTGAAACAAAACTGTTTTCTTAGAATTATTATCACATCCATTCTGACATTCACACCACCTCCTCTCAGACAGAACCTCCTTTCTGTGGGAAGAGAGTGTAGTCTAGTAGTCAGAGCACAGAGAATCAGGGACTTCTGGGCAGAGAATGTGATCTAGTGGTTAGAGCAAGGTTCTGAAAACCAGGACTCCCCTGCTTCCTCCCTGCCACTTCCCCACGATATGGCTCGAGGCAAGTCCCTTCCCCTCTGTGTGCTTCAGTTCCCCCATAACTCAGAGTGGGTTGTGAGGTTTCATGAGTGGCCATCAAGTGCTCTGGGACCCTATAGATGCTCCATGCATTGTTACTGTTTTCATTCTAGTCACTGTCTGCATTTCCCTCCCCCAGGATGACACGGAACCATATTTCATCGGAATCTTTTGTTTCGAGGCTGGAATTAAAATCATCGCCTTAGGGTTTGCTTTCCACAAAGGCTCCTATCTGAGGAATGGGTGGAATGTGATGGACTTTGTGGTGGTTCTCACAGGGTGAGTAGCTGTTTTTTATCTTCTCCATCTATGTGTTGGTCACTTGCAGACCAGGGTACAAACAATGGTGTATTTTCCTGAACCAAGGGGAGGTAGCATGGCCTAGTGGTTGGCTGGTGGCTAACGCAGACTGACCAGAAGTCAGGGCATCTGGGTTCAAATTCCAGGTTAGGAGGAAGTGGTGTCTAGTGATTGGGGGGGCTGACAGGCAGTTGGGACACCTGGGTTCTGTTCTCCCCTTTGTCCATAGGGTCTTGGGCAGATCTGTGTGGCTCGCTTTCCCAAAGCGGGTGGGAGGGTTAATGTGCGTATGGTGTTTTTGAAGCTGGAGAGTGGGACAGAAGGGCTCAGTGGGACTTTGTGCAATGGGCCGAATTGGCCTGGCTGCCACGCTGCATTTTCACACTAGTCAGGTCCCCTGTGCTTCGTATCCCTGCTGCTGTGCAACCTGCTTTGGAGGTTCTAGGGCTGTGGAACCAAGCCTCTCTCTGCTGGCGCGCAGTCATTATTGCCGTTGGGGTGGCTGGAGCTAGAGAGCTTTCCTTCACCGTAGATCCCCGATCCTAATGAGTGCTGGGACCCACTTTCAGCAGGCTGCGTTTGCCAAGAGAACCCCACTGAGAGCCTGCAGAAGTTCTCTGCAGTTTGACGTCCCCGTGGCTTCCTGCTTCTGTCTCTCTGTCACTGCCCCTCCGGGGAGCTGTGGAATTGAAGGCTGATGGGTGGTGGAGTTGTTTCTTCTCCTTGGAGCCTGTCACACTGGTTCACTTGTCTAGTATTTCTCTGGGTTTATCAGCTGGGCAGCTCTTGTGTTTGGATAACTCCCGGAGAAATAACGTTGTGTTCCCATTGTGTTGGCTTGTGTCATTTTTACTCTCAACTTCTGCAAGATGGTTTCCTGCTGGGGATTTTTTCTCCTCTCCATTCTTGAGTATACAGAGTTTCATGGTGAAGCGGAATATGGCAATGTTGCCTACTAGTCAGAGCAGCAGGCCAGAGAGGCACAACTTTTGAGTTCTGTTAGAATTAGGACTCCTGGGTTTTATCCCAGCGCTGGGAGGATAGATCTAGTAGTTAAATCAGAGTTGGGGCTGGGAGTTAAGACTCCTGGGTCCTGTCTTGCCACCGACTTGCTGTTGGAACTGGGGGCACGTTGCTTCGCTATCTGTGCTTCCCTTTTCTCTTATCTCCTTTGTTTCATGGGAGGAAATGTTTATAAAACACTTGACAGTTGTGATCCTTCTAATATTTGTGGTGTGGTTTCCTTCTTCACATTTCAGCTGGTGTCGCTCCAGTACTGGTCTGCGCAGGGTTGTTCTTTGCACAGTTTTGATTGTGCGCCCAGTGTGTCTCTTGTGATGGTCACCAGAATTGCTGCCTGGGCAATGCTTGCATTAACACTTTGAAGGCCCTGCTGCGTCTGGCCTTTTGTTGTTACCATATGTTTTTTGCACGTGATCTGTTTCTTGGCTTTTTATGTTACTTTGTGGCGGGAGAAGCAGTTGCTGTCCAGGCAGCGGGTGTCACTTCCTTTATTACTTTATACTCTGGCTGTCATCCATGCAATATATTTTTAAGCAATAAGTCGAGGCCACAGAGCAAGGGACTTAACTCACACAGGAAGCTTGAGGTCCCTTAGCACAGGTCTGCCTGGGGCATGCTGCTGAGATACGAAGGGCTTTCTGGCAGGAGATCAGTTATTGGGAGTTGGATGGCTCAGGGCATCTAGAAGGACTGTCACGCCTTCCTGCGAGATTGAAATCCAGCCCTTATTGGGAGGGGTGAAAGCTGTTCCGCTCTGCTGGGTTGCAGGCCATGATTTTGAGGGGGTCTGTCCACATCCCAGCGGGCAGGTGCCACTGGCAGTGACGCTGGCAGCCTCGACAGAAAAGCCATGGAATGAATGGGGCAAAGAGACTCTCTCCCCTGCAGGTGGGTCCTTCCAGGGCAGGACCCATGAACAGTCAGTGTCCTGGACCGCTCCCTAGCCACAGAACTCAGCCAAGGGTCCCACTGCATCCAACCTCTGCATTTGGAATCACCCCAGGCGAATCGCACTTGATGACCTAGTTGCTCCAGCAACAGGCCAACACAAGTCCCAGGCTAAAGAGTTATCATTGGTATGGACCTTATTTGTGCAGCTGTCTGGGATGTCCCTTGCTTCTGTGCTGTGCCTGGGGTCATAGGCCTGTGCTGTGGGTTTGTTATGCTTTGGCCCCTCGTTGCGATTGTCCATACTGCCTGTCTCCCTGGGGGCACATCCCAGTTGTGATGTTTAGGTCGTTTCCTCCTCCTGCATGCTGTGGGGTTTCGTCCCTCACAAAGCAGCGAGGGGTCAGAGAAGACACAGAGGGCCAGGTCTTCACCTAGTGGAAACCAGCAGGTCTCCACTGAAGTTAGTGGTGTGATGACAGTTTACATCAGCTGGGGATCTGGCCCCAAACCTGTTTGGTCAAAAAGTTGTCCCCAGGACTCTGTCTACACTAGACATTGCAACACGATGTTGCTTGAAATGCTTTGATCTTCCAGTGCCTTGGTTCCACATGCACCTGGTCCAGATGTTCTATGGTTGCAGTGGTTGGGGGCAATGTGTGGGGCGGGGGCTGTTCTGTGTAGGCCTTGCTGACCTGATGTTGTCAGCAATGTTTCTTCTCAGCATGAACTGGAAGCCTCAAGTTCTGCGGCTGCTACGGTCCTCCATGTCCCCTTCCACAGCGCAGTGTGGAACTAACCCGAAGGCCTTGAATCCCAGCCCCGGGGCTGGGCATGGGGGTGTTTCAGGACTCGCAGAGGGCAGTGGCAAGACCATGGTACTGAGGATGGGGGGCACTTCACTCAGACACATTCTTCTGTCCTGAGCAGTGTTGCTAGGCAAGGAGTGAATGAGGCCGAAGGCTGAGTGTGGAAATTGGCAGCCACGTCTGAAGTCACACACACACACACACACCCCGACAGGCAGGGAGACGCGTCAGATAAATGACTGGCTCTGTCTGAGTCACCCAGCTCTGGGACAAATGTTCCCGGGACTGAGAGGAACGGCTGGGCTGGGAGAGAGGGGACACTAAGGCAGTCGACACCCCGGTAATAGGAGATTAGTCTGCGCAGCCACCGAGAAGATCAAGGCAGCACAGTCCCGACCAGAGGCACTTCCAGGGAAGTGGGAACGTGCCATCTGCCCCTGCTTCTCTCTCCTGGGCTCCCGCTCGTCCCCTCTTCCGCTCGTCTGGCGCCTCGTGCAAAGGGCCTGCTCAGCCGTGTTTCACACCTGTGTGTAAATGGCTGCCCCCCGTGCTCAGCAGCACTTTGGTCCTCCCCTGCCCCGCCCCGCCCGTCACTCTCATGCTTTTCTTAGCTGATCTCTTATTAAACCAGCGGCCGTTCAAGAGCATCCGCATGGAAAAGGGAGTGAGTCCCTAGCTGCCGCCCCAGCTTCCGCATCCCCCAGTGCTTCTGGTCTAGACACAGGGGGCAGTGTCTGGATGAGGAGGTGGGACACAGGGTCTTGTCCCTGTCCAGGTGTCGTTCGTGACCACATGGGAGCAGGGTCATTATGTGTCAGCTGAAAGACAGCACGGCCAGCAGCACGGTGCCACCTTCTGCCCTGTTGGGGCATTGAGGTCAGCACTGGCCCTCTGGTGAGTCTCCCATCCCACTCTCCGTGGGGCGGTCACTTTGCCCCCAGTGTGTGCTTGGAAAGCGAGCTGGGCTCTGGGAAGAATAATAAAGCCGCCAGGCCACGCCAGCCCTGCCTGGGGGGAACCGAAACCCAAGGCGGGGGCACTCGCTGGTTGTAACAAGCTGCAGAAAGCAGCAGCCGCCTCCTCCTCTGCCTCTTCGTCCCTGGTCCCCCATGCAGTGATGGCTGAACACTGGCTCTCTGGGGTCCCCTTGAACACGAGGCTATGGGGAGAGGGGCTGCTCTGACTCTCCTGTTTCCCAGCCTTCCTTGGAGCTGCGGTGCGGGATCCCAGCCCAGCTCCCGAGAGAGGCTCCCATTAGTGCTGCTGCAGTTTTGCTCTGCTAATGGCTTCTTCCTCACCAGTGCAGTGTGTGTGTGTTTGGGGAGGGGGGGGAGCTGCAGGGGAGACCAGCAGGCAGGCCGGCCATGGAAATCTCAATAGACGAGAGCTAAGTGCTGAAGCTGGGGCTTCCGCAGAGGGAAACTGGGCTCTGGCTGAGGGTCCTGGAGGCTGGCGATGCCGTCCTCAGCCCCAGGGAGTCGGAGACCCCGGGCTGTGGAGGGCTTGGGGTGGGCAGAGGAAGGGAGCACAGGGGATGGCTCCCAAATCTGAGCGTTCCTTGAGTCTGGGGATCAGATTACTGGGGAAGAGCCAAGCCTCCAAACCCCACTTGGTGTGTCTCCCTCCCCACTGAGGAGGGTCAGAGCGCAGCCTCTCATCTGAGTAAAGCGTGGGTCTCAGAGCCTGTGGTGTAGACTAGGGAGTCAGCCTGTGCATGGGGCCAGCAGAGTCAGGCTGCAGTGGGTCAACTAGGGGCACAATTCCCGGTGCCAAGGGTTCCCCACTGCACACTCCCTACCCCTTCTCCATCCCCAATGGAGCAACTCCAGGGACTGTTAGCAAGAGGGAACCTCCGGCTTCATGACTGAATCACGGGAGTCCCTAGGGAGGCCATCGAGCTGTGGGGTGTGCCACGATTCGCTGTTCTGGGTGCGTGCACGTGGGGAGATATATCTGTGCATTAGCTGTGGGGGTATACGTGTGTGCATGGGCCATGTGTGTACATGGATGTTAGTGGGGCAGTTTGATGTATGTGTGTGTGTACACCTAGTATTCTTTATACAGCCAATGAATGGTTCCCTGCCCCAAGGACTGTCAGTGTCCTGTGTGGGACATGTTTATGCACAAGGTGCATTCGTGCACATGTACTCACAAACGTGTGAGGTAGTGTGTTGCTCTACACACGTGTGCATGTCCATATGTGTGCCCAGTCAGTGGGAGTTCATAGGGAAGGTGTGTGCACACGTGTGTGAGCGAGTGTGCTGTGCATCCCCCTTCTACACCTCCCCCCCTGATCCCCCCAGTGTACGTTGCACCCCCTCTTGGTGGGAGCTGTCAGCCGGCTCGGATCCGTCAGCTTCCCCTCCTGCTCCACCCGGGCAGAGCAGGGAAAACAGGGCCACTCACGAAATCTGGGCCTCTCTCCCCACGTCCTCGGCGGGGCTGAGCTCATTAGTATGCCAGGCAGCTTCAGCCCTGATTAGGGAGTCTCCCTCTACTAGTACCTTATAGGTGCTTTCCAGACGTGCCCGGCATGCAGAGGGAGGCATCTTTGCCTGAATGAAAGAAAGCGGAGAGGCGTGGGAAGGAAGGAGCCAGGAGGATGCAGGGAGTCTCTGGCAGTGGAAGGAGTTATTGATCTTCCGCCTTGTCACTGGGGTCCTTGCCTACCTGGCCTTCCAGTGGTTACGTGGGCAGCCAGGTGTGCTCAGGCCACAGCTGGCATTCTTAGGACTAGGAAGATGCACGGCTTTGGCAGCCGAAGCGCAGTTCTCGGCAGTGTGGGTGCCAGGGAGTTGCATCTGCATGTGTGTGCAGCTGTGTGTGCAGGTAAATGTGCGCATCTGTGTTTGGGAGCCTAAACGAGCTGTTCTTATCTCCAGCGCGGGAGCTGGGCAGCGCTGGGGGCGGCTCAGGGGAGACCACTGCTCCATGTGCAGTTGCGATCAGAAAATCAAGCAAGATGTTTGGCTGTATGACAGGGGTGGGCAAACCTTTTGGCCCAAGGGCCACATCAGGGTTGCAAAATTGTATGGAGCGCCAGGTGGGGAAGGCTGTGGCTCCCCAAACAGCCTGGCCCCGCCCCCTATCCCCCCTCCCACTTCCTTTCCCCTGACTCACCCTCCGAACCACCTACCCATCCAACCCCACCCACCGCTCCTTGTCCCCTGACTGCCCCCTCCAGAGACCCCCCCTACCCCTAACCACCCCCCTGGATCCCACCCCAATCCAACCCCACCATGATGTCATTGAGACCGATAATTTAGCAAGATTCAGAGAAGTATTGAATGTTTATATGGAACCAGAATCATAACAGTTAATGCTACCAAAAATGGAAGAGCGTGAAGACTTCTTGCTTCAGGGCTGAAGCTGATCTCTGGCTGTTAGAGACCAGAGTGAGACCCAGATGGGGTGCAGGTTCTTCCATCTGCCTCTGAAGCATCTGCTACAGGCCACTGTTGGGAACAGGAGACTGGGCTAGATGGGCCTGAGGTCTGGTCTAGTTTGGCAGCTCCTGGATTCCCATGTTGTCTATGTGTGCATATGTGTATGACTGCTATATCACTATGCTTATTTATTTGGTGTATTACGGTAGTGCCTAGGAGTCCCCATTGTGGGCCAGGACTGCATTGTGTTAGGCCCTGTACATTATTTATTAGATGTATTATGGTAGCTCCTTGGAGCCCCAGTCATGGGCCTGGACGCCATTGTTCAAGGCGCTGTACAAACACAGAAGAAAAAGATGGTCCCTGTTTGAAGAAACTCCCACTGTAAGCATGTTTATGTGTGTGGGTCTTTGTGTTCTGAACATATGTAATCTCCACTGATGCATTTGGGCAGTGTGTGTGAGCGTGAGAGGATCCTTCCTTCAGGGCGTGTGTGTGTTTTCATTGACTGAACTATACATAGTGCGGGGCCAGGGTATGTGTGTAGGGAGTGTATCGGGAATGGTTGTACAGGGAGGGTTTGTGTGTACTGGGCAAGTGCTTGTGTGTAAGGAACGGAGGAGCATGGAGGGACTGCATGTGTGGAGGGGGAATATGTGGTATGCGTGCACCATACGTGTGGGGAACATGAGTGTGTGAGGAGTGTACAAATGTGCAGTGTGTGTCCATGGGTGTGTCTATGTGAGGAGAGCGTGAGAGTCTAAGGAGCGTGTGTGTGTGTATGGCATAGGAGCAGCATTGAGCCTGTTTTTGATCCCTGGTATCATCCGCTCCTCTGGGAGTCGGGGAAGTCCCCTCCCGGGAAATGCTCTCAGGGAGACGTTAATTACTGCCTCGGCCTTTGCTCCATTGTCCTACGTTCCCAGGGCTCTGCGTATGGGGAGCAAGTGCTGTTTAATGCTGTCACAATATTTTATTGCAAAGCTGCCTACTCACTTTCCCTGCAATTGTCTTTCTCCTGCCTCCGTCCTCAGGCCTGCTTGTTGCAAACTCTTTCTGTGCCGGGGTGAGACCCAGTGCGCTCGCTGGGGCCATGTAGCCTGATACCCCCTGCTCTCTGCTGCATCCCCATCAGGTGCATTATCCTGCCCTCGTGCTTCGGAGGAAGGCAAGCTCTTCTTTCCCAGTGCAGTGGGGCAGGGAGGAGTCCCTCCTGGCCTCTGTGGTGATCAGCCCAGGCCGTGTGCCATCAGAGTGGATTATCCTGATCTTCCCTGCAGAGCCAAAGTTATTAATGGCCACCGAGTTGAATGGTCCTTTACTAGTTCACTCTCAGTACCTGACCTGAGGGCATCTGTCTATCTGGTCCCATGGTACCCACTTCTCTCTCTCCAGATACCCCACGCTAGCTGTCTGTCCATCTCAGCGTCTCCCGGTCTCTCTTCCCCTCTCTCACTTGGGTTTCCCGGGGCTGGCTACGGGCCGTTGGAAAGAGAGTTTCATTTTATTGGTTTTGTGCTCTAAAGTCACCGATCGGCGGAGCAGCAACCACCTGTCCCCGTGGCTCCTGGGGAGTGAGGAAGACTCTGGGTCCCCATCAGCACTTGTATCTCTTCCCTGGACGAGGGACCGCAGGCCCGTGCTGGCAGGTCCCAAGTCCTGACTACAGCCAAGGGCTAAATTCAGCTCTCGGTGTCGGTAAGGTGCAGTCTGACTGTCATCAGGGTGTGATGCTGGTGGTCCTGCTTCCCAAGCGGCTGTGAGTTGTCACCCGCTGGTGCCTGTGGAGGCTGGAAACCCTAATGCTGGGGCAGAGCTAGGATGCTCTGCTTTGGCTCACAAGGGCGAGGCCTGGGTCTTCAACGCAGCAGGGCCCTGGTTTCTCTTGCTGCTGCTGCTCATGTGCAGTGGAACTGGCAGCCCTGCTGTCTGATCCATCACGCTCTCTAGCATCCCTCTGCTTCAGCCCCTTGAGCACTGGCTGCCCCCTACAATGCAGACGAGCTGCTGCTGGGTCCCAGGCTAGTCTCTCCAGCTAACCCCATCCCCCTGCTGGCTGACACTGAGGAATTAACATTCCCATAGGAAAGTCATCATAACTGATGGGGAAACTGAGGCACTGAGTGACTTGCACACTGTCTGTGACAGAGCCGTGAAATTGAGTCCCAGCCCAGCTCCTTAGCCACAAGCCCATCCCTCCTCCCCAGCACTGAGGCTCTTTGGACTCTGAGTTCGAGTCTTTTCCAGACTGAGCCTTCCGAAGGCCCCTCTCATGTTTCGCCCTAATTCCTTATCTGCTGGCACTGCCCGTTCCCATGGCCGGTGCTTCCTGAGGGGTAGCCGAGTGCCGTTCATCCGGCGTCCTACCCCTGCATTGTCCAGCTCCCAGAGCCCTCGCCCCCTCTGCTCCCCAGAGCCTTTGATTAGGCCCTGTGTAGATGCTCTAAATGTCAGCCTGGCCCGATCAAAGCCGAACAGAAACCCAGCTCTGGATTCTGCTGATGAATCAAAAGGCTGCTGCATCTCACGACGCGGCAGGGTAGTGCCTCTTAAAGGGACCTTGCAGAAAGGCGCTGTGACCTTTCTCCCTCTCTCCACCCTTCCCCTTTCTGTCTTCCCTCGTCCTGTTTTGCACCATCCTGATCGCTCGCTCTCCCTTTTCCAGACACACTCTGGGTTTTCTCTCTCTGTCTCTCTCTCTCTCTGTCTGTTGCAGTGTCTCATATCTTGGCTTCAGTAACGGCTTCATTCACTTAAGGCCCAGATTTGTCTCTAGGCTGCTGCAGTCTAGCCTGGGACCAATGGGAGCTGGCCCTGCGTCTCCCTGTTCTGGCGCTGTTGGGGCTGGTTGAGAGCTGTGGGGGCCTTGCCGCAGCCAGGAAATAGCCAGGGCAGAGGCAAGCACCAGCATCACCTCCTCCTGTCCCTTCTCCACCTCTGCACTCGGTGGTGGGGACCTTATGGCGAAGAGACTGCAAAGGGAGATTTGGCCCGGTCGTCTCTCTCTGTGCCCAGTTCTGCAGAGGGTCCAGGCAGGCTGGTCAGGATCAGCGAGATCCTGCAGCCACCGCAGGTTGTAGGACTCCTTCCCTCCCGCAGCGTCTGCCCTTGTTCCTCTGCCTGTCTCAGGCTGTGGCTCTCACTTTCTGGCTCTTTGAGTCTCTGCCTTCCCGTCTGATCGCGTCACTTCCATTCATTTCTGCTGCTTCCCCTGTTCTGGGTCCTCAAGCAGCGCTCACCAGACCCCAACATTACTTTGATCGCCACTTGCTCAGAGCTTTGGATGGCAGGGACCAGGGGGGCACAGGGAGCAATGACTGTGGAGCAGGTGTGCACTGGGGATGTGCAGGGAGTTCCGGGGGTATTGGGTGGGAAGGAGGAGTGAGCCAAGTGCGGTTTGAGGATGATGTGGAGTTCAGATCTGGGGCAGGGAGGAGGAACAGGGACCCTACCAGAGTGCCTCTACCCTGTCCATGGGATCCAGTGCCCCTGTTTGGGTAGCCTTCCCAGAGGCTGAGAGCCCCCCATAGCAGGGTGTCTCCAGGGCACGGCTGGAGCACTTTAGGGTTAGGGTATTGTAGAATCATAAACTATCAAGGTTGGAAGGGACCTCAGGAGGTGTCTAGTCCAAGAGGAAGGGTTAATGGGGGGACTGGGCTGCTCAGGGGAGGTGAGTCTAATTGGCCAGGGGAGGCTAAACCTCTCTTAAGCCAAGACCTGGCCCTGGCGACACCGCGCCCTCTCCCGCAAGCCAGTGTCAGCTCAGCTCCTGAAAGGCGCCAGCAGGTGACTAGGGCCAGGGAGCGGCCTGGGGCTGTCAGCTGGGGCTCCTCCAACCACGGGGGAGCTCAGGGCTCCAGCGGGCGTTGGGGTGGGGTCCTCTGGTGGGTGGGGCTCAGGTGGAAGGGGCGGGGCCACGTGGCTAGCCTCCCCGAAGAGGGGGCTCCTGCATCGCCCCTAGGGCTGCTCCTGCCCTGTAGCTGAGGGAATTCTTTCTCCTCCATAATAGAAGAGCCTGGGGCTTCTATCAGCTCCTCTGGGCCCTGGCAGCCTGCTCCCTCCAGGATCCTCTGCCCTGGGGACCTGCCCCAGACCTCTCTGCCCATCACTCCGGGCAGCTTCCAATGCCTGCTAACGCCTGCGGGAGAGGTCGGCCGTGCGCTGAGCTGCTCTCTGCTGCCGTGGGGTTCAGAGGTGAGAGGAAGGGTCACAGAGGCAGCGCCTCCGGGAAATGTACAACAAGGCTGATGGATCGATCGATGGATCAACCTATGCACCCAGCTCCGTACACACCCCTGTCACGGAGTTCCCGGGGCGATGGTCTGGACCTGCTCCTTAAGAAGCCAGTCAGGACTCTGGGGGGAAGCTTCTTCTCCGTAAACAGCCTGTCTCCAAGGCTAGAAGCTTCACAGCTTCCACCTTCTTGGGTCTGACCTCGGAGCATCCGGCACCTTCTGCCCCTCTGTGCGCTTCCCCCAGTGAGTCCGCCCAGGCAGGGTCCTGGGGGAGCCCGTGGGTCTGCACCCCAATGCCACAGTCAGATGTGACTCTCAGCCAGCCAGTAAAACAGAGGTTTATTAGATGACAGGTGATCTAAGACAGATCTTGTAGGTAGAGCGAACGCGACCCCTCTGCTGGGTCCATTTTGAGGGTCAGAGAGCCAGGCACCCTGCCTGTAGCTCACTCCCAGCCAGATCCAGACTGAAACTCACCGCCCAGCTTCTTTGTCTCCTTCCCGGGCACGAGGTCAGGTGACCTCTTCCCCCCACCTGGAGTCAGGTTACAGCTTCAGGCATGGACCCCTTCCCACCATAGTCAGAGCTATTGAGAGCATTTCTATTCCCTCACACCCCCTCTGTGGGTCTGTCTCTCAGCCCTGCAATGGAGAGACACCCCCCGCCCCCGGATGGATCAATTTATCAACCCAGCTCCATACACACCCCTCTGTGGGTCTGTCTCTCAGCCCTGCAATGGAAAGACCCCCCCGGCCCCCGGATGGATCGATCCATCCACCCAGCTCCATACACACCCCTCTGTGGGTCTGTCTCAGCCCTGCAATGGAGGGGCACCCCCCCACCCCTGGATGGATCGATTTATCAACCCAGCTCTATACACACCCCTCTGTGGGTCTGTCTCAGCCCTACAATGGAGGGGCACCCCTGCGCCCCTGGATGGATCGATCTATCAACCCAGCTCCATACACACCCCTCTGTGGGTCCGTCTCAGCCCTGCAATGGAAAGACCCACTCCACCCACCCCACGGTGGATCGATCTATCAACCCAGCTCCATACACACCCTTCTGTGGGTCTGTCTCAGCCCTGCAATGGAGAGACCCCCCCCCCCCCCCCCCTGGATGGATCTATCTATCAACCCAGCTCCATACACACCCCTCTGTGGGTCTGTCTCTCAGCCCTGCAATGGAGGGACACCCACCCACCCGCCCCCAGATGGATCAATCTATCCACCCAGCTCCATACACACCCCTCTATGGGTCTCTGTGTCAGCCCTGCAATGGAGGGCCCCTGAATGGTAGACGAAGCTCTGTCTCTATGGCCTGTCTGCTGGCAAGGGGGCTGGTTTGCACCAGTGGTGCTGTGGGATGGGGGTTGTGACGTGGACATCTGGTCAATAACATTTGGGCAGAGACCCGCCCCCTCCCAAACTCCTGGCACAGGGGGTCTGGCGGACAAAGCGCTGGGAAATGACTGTCTGGGGGATGGTCAGAGTCCGCTGTGGCTATAAGGAACCATCAGCTCTTCTAGTGGGACCTTCTGTCTATATCCCAGCCCCCCACCCGAACCCCCAGCACCAAGCCCAGCACCTGGGATTAGATGAAAGGAGACTAGGCTGTTGTGTGCCACAGGCAGAGAACTGGAGGCACTGAGACCGGCAATGGCAGGAAACTGATCTAGTGCGATAGACTCGGGGCCTGCAGCATTGGGGAGAACTCGGCCCAAGGGGTGAGCTCGACGGGCACAGGGCCAGGGGGCCGTGGTATATGTGGAAGCCAGGCGGGTACGAGGAGCGTGAGGCTGTGCTCAGGGGATGGGTTTGTGGGGAGGCTCTCTGATGGCTTCCCCAATCTCCCTGCCTCAGGCGGAGAGAGAGAAAGAACAAAGGGAGGGAGGGAGCGAGAGAAAGGAGGAGTGTGAAAGGAAGTGGGAGGGAGGCCACAGCAGCGTCTGTTCTCGGTTCTCCGCTGTGGATGGAGCTCTCTGGGAGAAGCAAGAAAGAGGGAATGTGAAATGGGAGCGGGGGAAGGGAGAGAGCACAAGAAGGGGAAGGGCAGAGTGGATGAGGGAGGAGACGAGCGATCACCTGAGGAAGGGAAAGGCCCCGGGGCCAGGCAGAGCCCCAGAGCTAACTCCACCCTTGGCTGCAGGACTCAGAACTGATCCCATGCTGCTTACCCCGGCCTCTCACCTTCCTGCCTCCAACAAGGGCACGACTCGCACCAACACCCTGTGCACACAGATGTGTCCACATTTACAGGCACACGGAGCTCTCTCACACTTACAGAGTTCATTCATGTGCACACTTAATGTGCACCTCCACACAGGCACACACAGTATGTGCACACACACACGCACATGGAGTTCACACGTGTGCATACACACTTACATGTGCACCCCACACAGGCACGCAGACTATGTACACATGCACACACACACAGATACATGGAGTTCACGCACATGCTTGCACACCAGGACATGGAGTTTATACACGCAAGCTCACAGAGTGCACACACACTTACACATGCATGCAACCAGGACATGGAGTTTATACACACACACACACACACACACACACACAGACACACACACACACAAAGTTTACATGCTCGTCAGTATTACTGCGCTTTCAGTTGGCAGTAGAGCACACGCACTCTCGATCGGGGGCATTATGCCAGGTAGCTACAGCTCCTGCCCTGAAGAGCCTGCAGTGGAAGAAGGTGCCCCAGCTCTGCTCCCATGTAGGCAACTAATAAGTGGCCCTGTTGAGTCCCACACTGAGTGCTGGACCGTTTGGAAAATGGAGCTGCATTGGAGCTGCTGGGAGCAGAGTTTTTGAAACTCTGCCCTCCACACCCAGAGCTCACACACACACGTCAACAGGCAAACTTCCCTCCCCCCCCCCCTGCCCCTTTCCCCACCCCCAACATAGAGGACGACTCTGTATGAAAACATGACGCAATCCTCGACACCAGCTTCATTGCACTGTGTCCACACACACCTTTGCGTGCGTGCCGCACTGGGCACAGTACAACCTGCCCTCGCACCCCTTCCACAGTGTGTTGGTACAAGGCACAGTGCCTTCGTATGGGGCATGACGCCCCCGTTCCTGCCGTGTGCACTACATTCATACGCCATCCCATGCCCACGTAGCCTTCCATGCCTGCCCCTTCCACCCTGGGCACCATTCCACGGGCCCTCGCACTTGCTGCACTGCATTCACACTGGGCACGTTGCCCACATACCCGTGCACCTGCCTCGCTGTACGTACACACCCACCCCCCCTTTCATGCCTCCACATATTTGTACCTGTGCACACCTGCCACACGGGGTCACACACACAGGTCAAATTCTGCTCCTCTTTTCACCCAGAAAGGCACCTCCGCATCCCAAAGCTGTAACTTGTTTGGTGTCACACAAGGTCCCTCCAACAAACCTGTCCTGGGGGCTCTCCATGGAGAATATATCGCCCTGGCACCAAGCAGAGGGGCTGTCACAGACCCCCACCCTGACAGAGAGCTGTGCTTCTGAAATGACAGCCGTGCCCCATCGCCATCTCTCTTAGACAGCGCCAACAAGACTCCGGATGGAGCAACCAGGACAGAACTGAGAGCCTGGGTACGCTGATGATGTGAGCTATATAACAATGTAAACTACAGCGGATTAGAGCAAGAGAGATTACAACTGCGGGGCGAGGGTGGGTAGACAGAGAGATGGAGTCGATTGCAAACACCAAAGAGGCCGCTGCTCTGCAGCTGGCTTTTGAACTGTTGCTTCTTTGGGACAGGAAGTGAAGGAGGACCCCATGTGCAGTTGAAGTAGCTCATGGAATTGTGGAGAGCCAGAGGGGAACTGCCCAGCCAGGTTAACAGCCAGACACTTGGGCAGTGTCTTTAGTGACCACAACCGGTCAGGAGTTTGGTGGAGCAGCTGGAGAACACAGAGCTGCCAGCAGCCTGCACCCCTGCCTTGGGAGCAGCGCTGACCCAGCGAGGAGAGCACCCACTACGGAGGGGCTCCTGCTACTCACTGACCAAAGCAGCAGATCCTAATGGCCTCCCCTCCAAGAAGTGACCGTACACCCCTGTCCTTAGCTGGGGAGAGGTAGCAGGGGAGTGGCAGCATTGAACTGTACCGGCAATGCCAGCTCTCTCCTCTCCCAGCCCTGTTCCCCTTCTCTCCACCACCTGCCCTGGGTTCCCGCCACCCATCACACACACAGGCTGCTGATTGTATCAATGAGATGGGGCTTGTCACCAAGGCAACGAGCATGAATGAGCACAGGAAGGTAACCCTGGAGACTGTGTGAATGGGAAATGGCCAGTTGCTATGGAGATCTGGTAAATGGGAAGAGACCCTCTGGCATGACAGATAGGACAAGCAGCAGGCAGCCTGGCTACTCCCAGCAACCTAAATGATGGTGCAGGAGAGAATGGGCTTTTGTGGTTAGAGCAGGGACTGGGTGTCAGGACTCCTGGGTTCTATTCCCAGCTCTGGGAGGAAGTAGGATGTAGAGGTTGGAGAAATGGGGGGCGGGGTTAGGTGTCGGGACTCCTGGGTTCTATTCCCAGCTCTGGGAGGAAGAAGGGTATAGAGATTGGGAGGGGAGTTAGGTGTCGGGACTCCTGGGTTCTATTCCCAGGTCTGGAAGGGGATAGTGGTTAGAGCAGAAGATGGTGGGTCAAGACTATTGGGTTCTGCTTCTTCCTATGCAAAATCCTGAAGAAGCTCATAAGACATGCCCCCCCCCACCAGTGCCCAGGAAGAACATTATACACAGACGTCTTGGTGCCCCCCAGCCTCATCGCCCTCTCCAGCAAGGCCCAGTAGAGCCATTGGGCCTGGGCACTCTGTCTCTTTATCTTGTGACAGGGCCCTCCTGAAAGAGATTGGTGTCTTGGCTATTGGCTGCAGAGCCAGAGGCGGTTTGACTGGCCGGCCCTTTATCCCAGCGGGCTGTGAGTCCCTGCTGCAGGCTTTTGGCAAAGCCTTAGCCTCCGCTTAGTCCCCAAGGAGACGTCCACACTGTAGCAGGAGGTGCCTTTTGGCCTGGGTAGAAAGACCTGCCCTAGCTCTGCTCAAACTCTTGGCTGACAAGAGAAGTGCAGATGTCTCAGCAGAGGGGAAGGCTCGGGATAGTCACCTGAGCCAGGACCAGGGTGTCGGGTGGGCTTGGACTCTGTACTAGCCCAAGTCACTGGCCATGCTACAGCCTGAGCAGAGCTAGGGCACGTCTGTCTGCCCAGGTGAGGAGCAGTGTAGACATACCCTAAAAGTTCCTATTTCAGTCCCTGTTAGACCCACCCCCATGGCTCTCCATTCTCACGGCCTCCTCGCCTCTCCAGTCAGGCTCTGGCTGGGCTCTCTAAGATGCTCTGGTTCCCACCTCCCTCGGCTCAGCACGCCCAGTGGGCCTTGGATCCCTTCGGCCGGGGCGTGTGTGGTGTGGTTAACCTCTGATGGCCCTAAGTGAGAGGAGAATCAGGGCGTGAAGATTTTGTCACCATTCAATCAGTACAATCGACAAGAAGAGACCAAAGTAGCAAAATGGCCACTGTCAGGCTGAGAATCCTTCTCTCCACCCCGCTACAGACACCTCGGATTATAATCCAGATGATGCTAGGGATCAGGTTTACTTGGCCCTGGGGTTGGACTTGAATCAAAGAAATGTAGGGATGGCAGGGACCCCAAGAGGTCATGCAGTCGCTCCCCCCACACCGGGACAGGTTTAAGAATATTTAGACCATCCCTGAGCTGTGTGGGTCTAGCCTGTTCTTAAAACCCACCTCCAGATCCACACCCCACAGAAAAAGCAGCAGGATCCTGCTATGGTGGCTTGAGCCCCATTTCGTACATTTGAGCGCCAGAAGGAACCGTCCTGATGATCTGGTCTGATTTTCTGGGGAACACAAGCCAGAGACCCCACTCTATGATTCCTGTTTGAACTAGGGAGTATGTCCTAGAAAGACGTCTGGTCGTGATTAAAGGGAATGGAGAACCGGCTGATTCTAGCCGCCTTTGTGGGATGCTGTCTTGTTTGGGTTCCAAAACAGGCAGGACAATGATTCAGTCGATCCCCTACACCTGTTCGTTAATAATAACGCGGCGATTCCGCTTTGTGCTGTGACCCTAGCATTGCTTGTGAGCCAAAGAGCATCCTGCTGGGTCTGTAGGGTGGGTGGGAGACAGCTACGGGTGAGGCGGGGCGTGACATGCTCCAGGGGGTTGGACCACAGCGCTCCGGCATGTCGCTGTGCGTAGAATGAGATGTACCCACCGACGTCTTCACTGTGTGTGTCTAGTAAAGCTGCTGATGGGGGTGCTAAGCGTGAAGTCCTAGTCAGATCCTGACTCACCACGATTTCCATTGTGTCCCGCTCCTGCAGTTCGATGTGGTCATCCCATTCATCTCACAGCCCCATTCATGGTGATGGTCCAATGAGAACTGCTTGGGCAGATTGAGAAAACCGCTGCGTAACCCCATTAAATCGTCATGTTGCCTCCCATCCCAGAAGGGGCTGCATTTCATCATTTGATGAGCAAATCCTTTGTGTATTGCTGTGCATTGTCAAACAGCTGCTGTGCCCCACCCCAGAGGTGACTGCATTTTAGCACTGATATTCCAGTAGACCATTATTGCGCAGCTTTTTAACAGCTACTGTGCCCCACCCCAGAGGAGGCTGCATTTCGGTGATCCTGGCATATCATGTGTATATCTGATTACGTTCTTTGTGTTGAAAGGATGGTGAGCCAGGATTACCCTGGATCCCTGCTGCAGGGAAGATTTTCATACTCCCCCAGGGTGCCATCAATTCGCTGTCCCCTTTTTTAATGCATCCTGCCACCTTTGCCTTCCCAGCTCCAGGGAGGTGAAAGCGGTTTCACCCCCGATGCTTTTATGGGAGAGGCTGTTAACATCACCGTTCAACCCCTCTGTAAATACCCTCCTGACAAGCGGATGGAAAAGGCATCAAAGGCCGGGGTGGCCTTGCTAATTCTGTAATTAAAAATAGCAAAGGGCAGAAGCTCGTGGGAAGAGCCCGACAGTTCCTGAATCTAACCTGCCCCGTCTCCTGCTGCTGGGAGGGATGTACCCCGTGGGCAGGCGCCAACGCTCGGTCGGCAGCCACTCAGCGGCTGCACCTCGATTGTAGAGGTGAAGCTGCGGGGGCTGTTGGGTCGGACTCTGCTCGGGTGTAAATCAGGAGCCAGGCCACTGAGCTCAGCGGAGGTGCTGCAGCGTCAGGGCCTGGTTCATACTGGGCTGAGTGGGGCAGAGATTCACTGAACTGGGACCAATGGAAACAAATGAAACAGGGCTGCACAAGGGAGGCAGAGCCGCCCCTCAGGCGGCAAGCAGACCTACAGCACAGCCAC